>KN538391.1:760927-804803 GCA_000797535.1 Trichuris suis | reverse complement strand
AGAGATCAACACGGTTAACAAAACTAGAGGAAAACTAGATGTCAATGCACAACTGAAGCAAGGCCACACTTTACAGTGCACTTTCGACCTATTCGGGATTTCGGCCCTTCGGGATTTTGACCCGTGCGGGATTTCGACTGTCAGGATTCTGACCTATCGGGATTTTGACCGCCACCGACTCTGATGACAGAAAATGACTAGCCGTGAAAGCTCCGTTATTTTGGGTTGGTGTTTTTCAAGTAAAGGGCTTCCTCCTTGGAAACGAACACGAAACATTTAACAATGGTTAAAAAGGTTGGATAAGAAAGGCTAATATGAAAATTTATGTCATTTGTATGGCTTCTAACGTTTTTTGAGCACTCAGAAGCGCTTACAACGTGTCTTACCAAGCTACTGGGAATATTAGCTCGACTTCTCCTCATAGTCACTACTAGGTTGAACTCGCTTACCGCTTGTCCACATGATCAAATTCAGAAACTTGCCATCCTCTTATCGCTTGCAGTACCGGCTTCGCTAGAAGCAAGCTAAGTGGCATTTCCGGGTACCAGACAGAGAAGAGTGCTCTCGTTTTGATTTCACCGAACTCAATCTCGATTGCCGCGTTGGCAGATCCGCGGGATTCTGTACCATCAACATATACCGCCGTGCAGCTTGGCGTAACCTAAAAGACTAGTAATTAATACGCCTCCACCAGAGTTCACCAACCTTCAGAACGGACGGTTCAACTGAAAAGCACGTACTGGATAGGGTTACTTCACTCACGATTCCTGCATACGTTACGCTACAAACTTTTACAGCAGCGGAGACCTGTCTGCCTGACATTATTGCCGTGTTGATCAAGTTCGACTAAACGTATCAGATGTTCTTTGGTAAATGACGTGCTTTAACTTATTTGTACCTTGCCGAGGGTGAACAGTCCCATGAGAGAATCCTTCTGCATGGTGAAACGAGTGTTCAATGTTCTTTCGTTTGTTTTCTCTTCTCTGTTCTGCTCGACCGAGCGATCGGGTGAATTTGCGTCGTTCACAAGGAACGTATATTCGACCGTCCATAGAAGTTCAGAAAGTTCTTCTGCTGCCTTATCGTCTTTTGAAACGGAAACAGTCATGATGACGACTTCACTGCTTAAGCTGAAAATCGGAAAAAATCATTGGCACATATAAATGCCTGTTTTGGCATTGCAGAACGGCATTTTTTGTTTGCAGCTATTACTTATAAGTAAATGTTCTTAATCAAAAGTTACCGCGTCGCAAAAACTAATCAACCGTGAACTTCTCCTCTGCATAGCTTGTACATTTCATCAATACTTTAAAGGGCGTTTGGCCGACAGTCGCGGCTACGCCTATGGAAAGGATAAATACATATTTCTCCCGTGCCAGAAACCTTTCCTCTGTCTCAATGTTCATATTAGTTTATGTGTTTGAACCCTCTTTCTTTACCCCTTCTCAGGTTATACATTGCCAGTGTTAATCTTTGCTCACGATGGAGGCGGATTTCCTTGAAAGCTCCGCAGGCCCTTTTTGGTCACGCACTCTTTTGGTTTTCCACAAACGGTTTCTGATCTGTGGAAAAACAAAATGAAAAGACACTGCTCGTGAAATGAACCATCATGACGACAGCCGAAAACATCACTTCACAGTGACATATGAATTCAACAACAATATTATACAATCATAACTGTCCTCATTTTGATATTTCCACGACTTCTTCCCGTTCTTTGTGTGTCTGTAAAAGAATAGAACAAACGCTCTACCAACGAATGGATGAGCAAGCTGTTTGGAAATTCAAAGAGAACAGCGTGCGTAGCTTTCAGGACGCTCCCTATCTTAAGCTGGCGACAGGGTTAGAGAGAATCGACAAGAGAGTTGTTACGACATGGATAACCTGATAGAACTTTGCCAATTAAACTATTATGACGAAATAAAGTTCCCATGGAACTGACAAATGTTTTGTTCTTTTCGAGGCTTACAGTTCCTTTAAAAATAATTAACATATTCTTCCGCGCTTAGACGTAAGGCATTTATTGTGGAAATATTAATTTGAAAGACGCTTGCCCATTTATTTCCTAATCATAAGTACTTATGCTCTCCCATTCTTATGCCATCTGAGCGGTTGAAACACGGTTTAAATTATATTCCGCATTCCCTTACCTCATGTCCCATTGAACGTTGTTAATAACAACATCATGGAAGGTGCTTATGACAACAACAGCTATGGAAAAACACATGTCACCTCCAAACCATGATTACCCGTTACCCAGAATAATGCATTGACGAATTTGCCTCAACAGCAGCTAAAAGTGCCTAACTGCGCAATTTCCGAGAAAGTCAAATGTCAGCTTTATTTTTCAAAGCCACATCTTTGACGTAATGAATTATGCTTAAGCTGCCAAAAATTGAAATCAGCAAGGTTCTTCTTTCATCAGTTAATATCTCACATACGATGCACAAAAGCCTCATATACTGGTCAATATTTAGGCCATCATCAAAATGCAGCACGAACAGCCTCAGAACTATGCCCCAAATGTTCGATAGCAGAAAGCAAAACATGCCTATCTTCTATCATCGATTAATTTCTGAAGTCTGCCAGTGGTGGCAAACGATCTCAGATGATTAGCTCTGCCGGTCAAATAATTAGATGCCATCTTGCATCGATCACATGAATCAACTGATTATGAGATAACGCACCAACAAATGCTAGGACTAGCACGAAGATTCGGTAATGAAGGCAACAACATCGTAAAACTAAACGTGGCGTTTCAGCGGGAAGATTAAAATATAAGCTCATCTTGCACGTTGATCAATAGGATTGAGTCTGCCATCATGTACCCTATTGCACGCACTTCGGGCATTGTTATTTGAGCATTTATCAAAACTAACTTAGCAATAAGAGTGGAAGAATACAAGATGAATTTTGTGTTGAGGGCTTTGTGAAGTCTTGGCTAATAAGTCAATGTCTTTAGCACGTTGTCATTTTAGGGAAATATAGGATAGGAACTTACATAATAACTTTCAAAAGCTAGTTGATTGAACTTTTCATTTGCACGGTTTAATCTTTTGTTTGTATTAATTCATGATCTGCTCTTAGGAGGAAAGCAGTTTCCTCGATGGTCCAGAATGCCAGAATCAATGTATATTGAATTCTAGTCGCAATAGATTTCCAGCAGCTGAACTGCAGTTATTTGCAGTTTGAGCAAAAGTTCTTGCTGATCAATAAAATTATCAACAGTACGATTCTGAGAGCGCTACAATGGCAAAAAGCTTTTCGTAGCAAAGCTAAGAAATTAAAACGACAACTGAAACTTTTGTTGAAAAATTAATCAGTTAAGGAAGGTAAAGAATCTTTAAGTAACTTTACTTTCCAATAAATTTGAACAGGGTACGGCCGCACAAAAGACGCCAGTTAATAAAACCGAAATAAGGAAAGTAATATAACATAGCAAAAACAAAACTGAGAAGGTTGACGATTATACTTTACTTCCAGTATATCAGTTAGATAACGTCATGGCCACTGCACAATGAATGAACTAGTTCGGTGCTTACTTCAGTAGCAACTACTAACTTGTATTCTTATAGGTATACTCCCAGTGCAGAGCACCCGCGCAAAATGATCGGATCCTGAAATTCAGTTTAGAATTCTACTCGTCCGTAAATTCAGACCAAACGAGCAGTAGAATATGAATTATTCATGAAAATAACTAGGTCGAACAGTACCCCTTTCTCTAAGCAAACTACCACGCAATGCTCAGTCTTCTTGAAGATGTCGAGACAAAATGCGTTTATGGACGTTTAGAAAAGATTACTAAGATGAAAAGAATCACCGCCTGAACGAATGCTAAGCCCATTCCGCCTACCTATTGGCGGTGCAATTTGATTCTTCTGAGGAATCATAGTAAAGCTATTTAGTTTTGACGACTTTGCAAATCCCGTGACTCAATAAAACACGCAAAACATTTACTATTAGGTAGACTGCAAGCTCACTTTAGCCAACAAACTATCTCTTCAGAAATGTATTACAGCGGTGCCTTCGTCTAGTTTTGTCATTTGGCACGCATATTTCTCTTCCTTCCTGTTCCCACACATTCTTTCGAAAACGTACGCATTGCTGTTTTTGATTGCTCATTTTCTCCAGAAGTGAGCAGCATGTCACGTCCAGCGTTGCAAAGACTCTAAGATGCAGAAATTAGGCACTGCGGTCTTACAATAACTTCAGGAACTGCCGCTGTGCCATTTAGAACTTCCAATCTCTTACAAAACGAGTTACTCTAGTAGTATAAAAAGTACAGCAACCCTAACACGCGTTTACGAAGACTAACAAAGGATGAACAGATTACTGAACGGCAAAATCAATATTAAGTGAAACTTCAAAGGCTATCATAGGAAAGCTGTTACTCCATCTCATTGCAATAATTCTTAAAAAATGCTCCATAACGAGTAGGTTTGACTTTGGCATTGGCAAGGAATATTCTCTCCCATCATGCAGGAAATATTATATTAATAAAGAGATGGTCAGTAAGACTGAGAAATAAACTCCCCCAAAGGTATCCGTTCATTAGTTCCCCTTATCGCAGCTACGTCTCAACTTCCAGCGACACCTTCTTCCGTGAAAATTCAGTTTTTTTAAAGCTATATAAACTCGAAGTTATTCTCTCATTTGAAGCACACTAAATGTGGCTAGGAAAAGTGGTACAAAAACCTTCGGACAATCTGAAAAAGAAAACTTAATCACAACATATTAAAAAGTTCCTATTGTAACAGCATTCAGTGCCTCTTAACCAAAGCTAGCTAAATGCAAGCAGGTCTGTCTGATCTGCACGAATCAGCCTGGCACACTGCTTATCCAGTCAGTTTGTCGTTTAGTTTATTTGTTAAACTGATTTACGTTCACATCTGCTTCGCGTCCACGGAAAAGGCGCTTTACTTTTAAGAAAGACATTTTCTACATGCTTAAACCAGGCAGTTTTGAAGTCTATGGATCTTGACATTTACTTTAACTTAAACTAAAGCGATGCGCTCCGTTAAGGCAATTGCGGGCAAAATAGCGAGCTCAATCTCCTCCTGCGTATCAAAGGCGGCAGCGTTGTTCACGAGAGCTCATGCAGTACTACTAAAATTGTTTTTTGGTACGGTGAACACCGTAAAGCGCTACAGTGCGTATATCGTTGCGCAAAGTTTCGTGACGGGCAATTTTCAGTGAGCATATTGTGACAACAAAGCCATTAATAAGGGAAATAGGGAAAAGTTATCCATGCGTCGCATTCGTGCCCATTCTGAGGAAAGAAAATCTGGTACGTAGTCGAGCACATGAATGAAATGGTTGCATTGTTCGTGCGTTCAACGTATCGAGTGTGTGAAAGGAAACCAGTTCGAGTTAACAAGTTGTGGCAACAGGAACTTAGTAAGTTACAGCACAAACGGTACTTAGTAATAAAATTATGGAAAGATGGGCTAACATTGCCAGCTGTGAAAACGTGACAACAAACTTGGATTAGTGAGTGAAAATCGTATTATCTGTCGATTTGAAAGTCAATTAATGCAATCAAACACTACAACTGGCTTATAGTTAAGTGAAATGATCAATAATACGCCAGCTTGAACTGTTTGAGAAGTTGGTTACCAAAAGTAGTTTGGAAAAGACATCTTAAGGGAAATCGCAGAAATAAACGGAAAGGCTCAACCTAATATTTCAGCGAGAAATTCTGAAGCGTAATGACAAACGCCAGTTGAAGACTGCTTAAAATATTATTACTATACACATATGCGCGTTGACAGGCACACACTGCGCATTATCTGAAATGACTACTTGCACCAGAATAGTTTAGAATTGAACAGTCCTTGAACTTCCAAGAACCAAAATGACCAAAAGCCTTTCAGTCGCCTTGATTAAAGACTCCATTTAGATGGTGATGCTGCCTGTTCATACAAAGTTTGGTGAAAAGCAACTAAAGCAGTTAATAAATGTTTTTTCGAACCAGCGAAAGCTGAAGAACCCCGTTGGACTTCAGTAGGCATTAATATCAATCTTAATCGACACTTAGAAACCAACGTCGGTTAAAAGCCATCGTGCGTTTCATATAAAAAGTTGAAGCGAGACAACATGACAGCTGTGGAAGCCTTGTTTGCCCATCAGTGCGTAGAATAAACATGTACCCTCTTTGAAAATCATATTTCTTTAATACCATGAGTTATGTGTTTAATGCTTTCAGTGACTCCTGCGAACAACAACCAGAGCAGCGGTGAACAGTTGTGAAGGAAGAACTTCTTACTAATCATTAAAAATAAGTAACCTTTTGAACTTTCTTTATCTCATTAACAATTTTCAATGAGTGCAGGTGGCGCTCTAAATTCCCCAAATCCACCAGCAGCATATTTTCTGTATATAACCACTGTAAACAAAGCAAAGGTAATGAGTAATCCAACGAAAGGAATGAAAGAGTTAAATCTTGTTCTTAGGACTATGCAGAAATTCGTCAGGTCACGCCTGTGCTTTAAGAATCCGGAATACTGGGCAAGTGTTTAGCCTCTGGCAGCGTAGGCGTAATTCTATCCAGCATCTGCTTCACGTGCAAAGAAAGTTATCACTGCTAGTTTTTCACCATTTTAGGATGCATCCGACAATGTTTATTTCCGCTACTATACGGCTTTGCTCTTTAACCAAAGAAGGATAGCAACGGACACCGCAAGCTTTGCATGACACATATAATGGTGACAATACCAGTGAAATCTTAAAATTCCCATTCCTTGGAAATGGAGAGCTACGATAAACTGAAGTTCCTCTGTTGAAAGACTTTACAAAAATCAATAAACATATAAAGTTATAGAAAGAACAAGGAGCATACCAAAATTATTATGTCCTCCTTTGCAAGAACAGTAAAACGGCTGTAAAAGGAAAGATAAACAATTTTCACATGAACGGCTTCATATTTTGACATCGGAAAGCACGCCCAGGAGCAACAGAGGCACAGCAAGGCGATAGCAGATTGGCGTTCACTGCCTCTAGTTACGCTTATTAATGATAATTTAAAGCTCGATTCAAAAATTGAAAAATTCAAGACAGCCAAGAGGAAAGGTAAGCTTTGAAACGAATCGTCAACTAGCACACCATAAAAGAAGAACCTTTAGCAAGACAAAGAAAATCTAAGCTAGTTGGATTAAACTGCAAACTTATCAATTTATACGAACTATGTTGCTTGGTTCCCATATACATATGCTCAGCTCCTTTGCCTAACTTCATTAGCTCATGCGTTAGTTACGGTTAAAGCTGATGCACTGCTTGAGAACAAGTCATCGAGATTCTTAATTCTCCCTATGATTACGAACATTGGCTCGTAGAAAATCTATACTGCCTTGACCGTTGTACAGGGCTGCGTAAGGCATCCTCATCGAATAACCCAACTACTATGACAATCACAACAAGCTTGCCTTTCTAAGGTACTTATAGTTACACAAATTCCTCTCGTGAGTAAACGTAAAAGCAAAGGAATGACTTACCTTTCATTCTTAGGCATGTTGCCAGTATAGAACGCGCTGACGTCCAGTATTCGCTGTCTCAGTTCAATGCTGGACACAACCGACCATGAGCCGTCAGGGATTTTCTCAACAGAGTGAAAACTCAAATTCGGGCTGGCCTGGCACCTTTACAATGTAAACTCAGTCGCCCTGAATCTGTTAATACGTCAAAGGAAGAACGTACCTGAGCTTAAATGACTGTATAAAACGGTTCAATTCTTCGGGTCGATGTTGAAATTTAATAGCAATGGTGAAAATTGTACCAGGATAAAACTTTAAGTTAGGTACTAACATGCTCAGCGTACCATCAATGGGAAGAAGGGTATATTCGCTAACATGTATCATTTCAAGCTCGTTGTCAGTCCAATGCACCCTTTTCAATGAATCGCTGCCAGCAGAAATCCGAGACCGAGCTCGTTCCTCAGTAAGCTTTGAGCAATTATTAGTGGTTCCTGAGGTTGCTCTAACAGAAAAACCAACTTTCACATTCCTCTTCGGCTTCTTCGAGCCGCTGGGTGTAACGGTGCTTTGTAAGTCATCCTTTGACCACCAAGACAGTGGCACTAACATATCAACAGCGCATATATTTAGGTCGCTTCCGGGTGAACATCGTTGCGCTATGTACTGATCTCTAAACAGTAGAAACACCGTAACGCACAAAATGGATCTTGTTTCCTGTCTGTGATAAACGGATTGCAAGTCGGTTGCTTGATGAACAATAAGACGAATGCTTGGTTGCTCCCTTCCAACTGTATGAGAAAGAGGCCGCACAGTAACGACTGGTAGTGGTACATTTGAAAGGGTGTCAATGCTTTCCTCCACATTTAAGCCTGCATCTGACATGAGCACACGTGTATCAGAAAAGTCGTCCTCTGCAACCCATATATTCTCATGAACAATTTCTTCGTCCGGGTCATCGAATGGATTAATTATGTTTCTGACGTCTACCGACTTTGGGGAGAGTGTTTTCAATATGAAAACTCTGTCTTGCTTAGAGAAATTTATGCTCATCGCGTCTATAAGGAACCGGTTGAAATTTTACGCAAAATATTGAATCTTTAAGAATATACCAATCAATATTCGGGGTATCGAGCTAAATCCAACGATTAGGAAAAGAAAAAGTCCAGAACTCATCGCCAATGCGGACCGCCGACGCGTGGCTCTAAAATTTCACACGACGAATAGCCTTTTCTTTAACCATGCATTGAACATCAGCCATCCTTCCCAGGCTCTGAACAATTCTTGACAAGCGTCAGAAGCTAGCCAGCGCCCGCCAAAATGGATGCTAAATCAATAGCATACGATCCAAGATTTAGAGAAAAAGCTTATAACTTGTAAATAACATACGGGTGAAAACGAAACAAGTCAACCAGTATTTTAATGAGGGCGCGCTGTCACGAGCCCATCATAAAAAGGTCGCTCTGATTCATGGAAGGTCTTCCTGCTGCTTTTCATTTGCACCTGAAAATCGAGAGGCCAATGTAAATCAAACGTTCGATTTTTGTCTGCATTGCCATTTGCGCCGACTTCAATGATCTTCTCGCTTATGATAGATTCTTCAGGTTAGCTCTGAGAAAGTGAGTTAACTGCCTCTTTGCCCTCTTCGACTAGTTATAGGCATAAAGAGGCACGAGCGACTGCTCATCAGCATACTTTTAGATCCACTCAGTTAGCCGTTATGGCATGTGTTCCACACGGGTTAGGCCAGTTGTTTGGCCACAAGTCTATTGTTAGCCTTGCACGAATGGGCAGCCGAAAGTTGCAAACAATGTCAAGCCGGTTTTTAAATGGTAGGGTAAGAATCGATTCGTCCAGCGATGTCAAGCTGCTTTCATAAGCCGCTTGACTAATGGCGGTCTAGAACCGAAGCAGAAAAATAATCGAGCGCATTGAAAAGGCTAATAATCAGAGCTGGTACGCGGTCAGCTGGAAAAGTTGACAAACAGATTACACCATAAAGACAATGAAAGCAGACGTCCCGAAATCAACAGTAGTTCATTAATTAGTGTGTCACTTTTGTTGAGCAATTTCTTATGAGCGAAATGCTTTTATTCCATTTGCCCAGTTAATGACCACGGATGCAAGCACTTACGATGAAAAACAATTGAGGATTAGAGACAAGCAGACGCCATCAGGTGAAACTTGTAAACTTTCTAAAACGACTAAACAAGAAATGCAAAGCAACGTCGAAGTCATTGCACATCTTTTAAGTGAAAGGTTTGACAATTACTAAGTAAGTATTCTGTCGCACCTTTGTTGCACACTTTCACAGAAACATTTAACAGAATGTGTAAAAGCAGCATTGCTATTAATAAAAGATAAATTGAAATAGAAGGACAATAACAAGATCAATGGTCCCCTCAAGTTCCTATAATCATTAAAAAGCGTTATTAGACTATTGTGCTGACTGGTGCTGCCTCAGCCTACGCGCAAAAAAGCCATAAAACAGTCACTGCTGAAGCTTTAAAATTACGGCTACTTATAGAAGATTAAATATTGAACTCTTAATTTCTTACGCAACAGTAACGTGCGCGGGCAAATAACTGAACAAATGAAAGTTTGAAGCACAATAATAAAATAGATTAAGTCAACGCGAAGAAATGTAAGATAGAGCTATACGATGGAAAAATATAATATTAGGGAGTTACAACAGCGAACAGCTAGAAAAGGAAATTTCGATTTTGCTGAGAAATAATTCAAATGAAATTTACCAAACAGCTCCCATTCAAAGCTTCGGCGATACGGCTTCAGCAATTTTCGCCTGTACATTGTGCCAGAAAGCATGAAGTACGTGCACAATGAAAACCACTGGCAAGCGAGAAGCAATGCTATAAATCTTGAAGCGGACTCTGAGATGAACTGGAGCATGACAGTTCATATATACGGTAAAGGCTAAAGCGATTCTTGTAAATAGCGCTCGAATATCAGTTCGTCACTCAGTTCAGCAGTTAAATTTTTACCTTATAAGTATACAGAGATGTGAAGGAGACATACAGAATAGAAGCACCCCATATGTTCCCTTAATCGACGGATACTTTATTTAAAAACAAAGCAGACTGAAAAGCTTCGTTAGTCGACATTGTAATCATAATTCCACTGATGACCGAACTTTATTAATAATTCCTTAGTCATAAACAGCTCACCCGAAATCTTAGCTACATCATATATACAGAAACATTAGTCCCTACATAGTTCATATAATCATCAATTCATGTAGCAGTAAAACCACAAGCGTATACAGTCAGACTCCGTGTACGCGGTTTTTCGTTCTGAAGACTTACGGCGCATAGCAGCGAACGTTCACGTATACAGTTTCTGTACCTGCTGCTGCGTGCTTATGGAAAGTTTAGTTCGCAGATAAGGCACAGTTTCAGGTGAACGGGTCGCTAATGATAGCAATAATGGAAGATCCTCTGTTCAAATAATAAAACAAAACATTTGTAATAACATTTTGCAATAAAGGTAATGGAATAACGAACTTCTATTATAGCATGTGAAGATCTACAAGTTCGTAAGGAGTCAGTAGAGTTTCGTCGTAAACAAACCTTAATTGGGGGACTTATCATTACTAGTCTCAAGGCTCATCACGACAAACTTTTTCAAAGGCGTGACGATCAACCTCTCGAGCTACACAGCTGGCAACAGTGATAGCTGCTGAGTGCACCGAATTGTTGGCAACAACGAATTACTGGCATGAGCTTGATATCACTACTAAGGCAGGCATAACTTGAAGCCGAAACTAGCCTTACAAGGCAAGCTGATCTTTACTAATGATTAGTGGATACGTAGCTTGAATTCCTTCAAAGCTGGATTCTTCATGACATCTTCAAAGACAATAACTATTGATTAAACAGCCTTTATTCAGTAAATTCTCTCGTCAACGCTTCGTTATTTACAAGTAAACAATTATTCAGGCGCTCTGGCCTGAATCCCAATTTGCCTATACTTTGCACTACCGTGCACCGCCATTCTTTATAACGCGAGGTTTTCAAGGAGCGCCTTCTGGCGTTATAAGATAACAGGCTATATATCCTCATGTCTGCTTTTATGAAAGCAGTCCATTTACGTTTTACAATTCCCATTTTCTTCTCAAGTATTTACCACAAAGAAACGAAAAGTGAATCTCCATTTAGCAAAAACAATTGTTATTCAAAAAAACAATGCACGAAAAAAGGTGCAGGAAAAACAATATTCAGTTTTTGTCTGAAGGAGTTTTGGCAGGACGAGATAGTTCTTGCTGTTCCTTACGCGGCATAGACTTTTCAGACAGAGCATTACTAGGAAAAGACAACTGTACTCCGACCATTTCACACCATCCAACGGGATATATATCTGGAGACCCAGAGTCGAACCAGTGCAGCACTTTCTCAGAATATCCATCAAATTGAATTCTTAGCAAACGACCACAAATCTAAAAAGCGTGACTTAACAATGGAAACTTTATGCACAATGTATAATCACATGGAACAGGGAAACCAGCTTCACGAGTGAAAATTACAAACCTGGACAATTGATGCAGGAAATATTTCTCCATTTGTCATTACGTTTGTAGCCTCTAGCCATTGGCCTACCTGGAATTCATTCCCGTTAGGTTCCTTAAAGCACTTGAGCAATCCTCTAGTTCAGAAAAGGTGAATTACTAATAAATACCAGCTTGAAAATGGAATGGTTGGCAGCCATTGAGTCGGTAGCAGCGAGGTAACTGGGCCAAGTAAAATTTTCTTCGAAACCTAAACAACTCATAAAAAGCATGAGTGAATCGTGAGTAATGTCGGACAAATATAATAGGAAATTATAAACAAGCGGAAGAGCAAGTAGAAGTTTAAAACCTTATTATAGTAAAAGACATACAGAAGTTGCTAAACAGCCATTATAAGCGCTTCTATTGCTTCGTATTGTTCAGAAAGGTGCGCAAATTAATTATTCGCTTGGTCACGTGACAGAGCGCCCTCATTAAAAGTATTAAAATACTGGTCATGCAAGACGGATTTGCATGTGCGCGAATAAAAGCTAATGCAAAGATATCTACACACAGAAGAGAGAAGAGGAAGTGATTAAGCCTTTCTGGACTAAGCGCTAACGAAGAAAGCAAAAATACCTGTCGGAGGAGAAAGCGCAATTCCTGCTGCTTCCGAAAACCCAGCAGGTAACACAAGGGCAGAACTGCAGTGATAGCACCTTTCCACGTCAGTACCGTCAAAACGCACGATGTAGTAGTCATTTCTAAGGGTTTTCACAATAGTGCCCACTCGAATTTCTGTTGGCCGCAGTGGGTCAATAGCTTCCACCTTCATACCATTCAAGAAACACGACAAGCAACCATCTTCACAGTCGCGTTGACTTCTGCGAACGAGTTCGATCTCCTGAAAGACGTTTTATGAAGCACTGATGAATGAAAAACACGGTCTCTTGCATATTTATCAATAGTGCACAGCTGTTGTGATATAAAAGAGTTAATCAAGGAAAAACGAATCACAAAAGGAACATACCTTGGTTAGTTCTAACATCGTATGGTAACTTGTTTACCGCACAATGTTAATAGTTAAATACATACGCACACACACACACACATAGAGCAAAATAAGTTATTGAACACATTTGCTAAACGTGAAATGGGTCCTCCATGTTAAACATATTTCTTGTAATAATGCGACATCCATTAATATGTTCAACGCACCCGCCCTTTATGCTTTGCGAAATGGTAATCATGCCTATGGCTTGCACTGCCTGTCTGATTGAAGATCAAGGACTGTTAGGACAAAGGGTAAATACACTGCACAAAAGCCTGAACCCTACTACGACACAAAACGGTGATCAATTGTCAACATCTATACGTACCAATAAAATACGAATTTAAGAAGTTCACTCGCAAAGCATACTAGTTTATTTCCAAATATGACTTCATGTTTTGCAGCACAGAAGGCAACAGTTTATTTGAGCACACGAAAAAGCGAAGTTTCCGGTAAACACCTGCTCCCGTCATCAGATATGCTGGCAGTGGACGATGGCAGGTGATTCTCGAAAGCTTCGCTCTTGTACTCAATCAAGCGGTTACCCTCTCCTACTGCAAAACATGAAATACAGGAATACCGTTACGAAAAGTTATACCTTTACAGAATATGACTTATTGGAACGCAGGTTGGAGTTGCTAAATTCGAAATCGCGGTAACACAATAGAAATATGTCAAACAAGGTGAGTGGGACCTTTTTTAAAAAAGCATACCAGACTGAAAGGAAATTTAAACTACACAAAGTTTCTCCTAATTTGATGTTAGCAATTCCCTTCTGATTGTCCACAAGCGAAAATGTGTCACATTACAAAAGACTCTTCACTACAATATCTTTAGAAGCAAACAGTCCAATGATTTTGCTCGCCTACTGAGTCGTATGAACTTTCAGTGCTACTTAGCAAGCTTGAATAGGTTCTTCAAGAGGCTCGCAAACCACTGAAAACGCTCACGCAAATAAAATACATAAAAAATAAGTATAATAAAAATTTCTGCAAAAGTACACTATAGTCTTTAAGAGCGAAGAATTCATTTCTGCATACAAAATAAAGAAGGGCTGTTCCATTTTAAAACTCACTTATTAAGTACCTATCTATTAAAAGAGAGACAGAGAACCGTTACAAGACACCCGTTTATTCAATTTAATGTCTTTTAATTTAGCCTCAATTTCGTAATGGGGTTTCCTGGGACTATCTCTGTTAACTATACGATATGACAGCCATTCAGTCCTTTCACCTTTGATTTGGTGGGGGTTAGGGTCAAAATCCCGAAAGTCGAAATCCCGATAGGTCAAAATCCCGACAGTCGAAATCCCGAAAGGTCAAAATCCCGAATAGGTCGAAATCCCGAATAGGCCGAAAATGCAAAGCGTGGCCTTGTTTAGGTTGTGCATTGGCATCTTCTAGTTTTGGATTAGTCGAAATGACTCCTTCAGGATTTGCGCCTCACCTATGAACACAGCTGGTTTTTTTCAGCAGTGCAATCTTTTTACTAACCATAAGAAGGCAAAGAGATCAACACGGTTAACAAAACTAGAGGAAAACTAGACGTCAATGCACAACTGAAGCAAGGCCACACTTTACAGTGCACTTTCGACCTATTCGGGATTTCGACCCTTCGGGATTTTGACCCATGCGGGATTTCGGCCCTTCGGGATTTTGACCCATGCGGGATTTCGACCCGTCGGGATTCTGACCTATCGGAATTTTGACTTTCGGGATTTTGACCGCCACCGGATTTGGCGGAGCATTAGGTGCAAATCGTGCCCACCATCGCTGCTGATGACGCTGCAAGATTCGTCCTGAAAGCCCTGTCAAATGAGAGATAAAGAACTGAATGGGCGTCATTCCATATACTTAATAGTAATAACTTAATGTTTTAAAGCAATCACAAATGCTAACCACAGAGGACAATCTTCGTTACTAGAAAAACATGAAACTTCTTCGGAATTACTAAAGGTTACTTGAAGTTCCTGTATACGTCTTCAATTTCGAACGCAATAACTAACAATTATTAAGTAGACAAATTAATTTCCACATAAAGGCTGCCTTGGAAAACCCTGTTTTGCCAGAAAGCGAAGACTGAAAGCTTCAACACCGCCCATCTGAACATTACCACTAATTATGCATGTTGTTTACCGAGGAGAAAAGCCTTTCGTCATCCACGGTGAAACCAAACTCGGAATCAGAATTCAAATCTTCTGACCGTGAGTAACCTAGAAATAATAACACGAAAGTAAGGACAGAATGAGAATTGTTCTGAAAGCTTGCTGGAAACTTTACTCAATAACTGCCAGCACTACCGACAAGGCTAAACTGTGAGCACATTTAGATGCATTCATACTGTACAGAACCCCTGGAACAAACTTCATCAAGCTATGGTAAAATTCTTACCTTCGGAACACCGAAACGGATATTCAAAGTAACTGGCCCAACCAACGGGGAAAAGGATTGGAGATTTGATGTTGCAATTTATTTGAAAAATTTCCCCATTTTCAGGACTGTTGTCATGCCATTCGACCACATTTACCCTGCTCGACACAGATGACTTGACTGTCATGGGAACGACGGCATTTGGATTACTACGATAATCAATTGTTTCCAATCGAATAGCAACATTTACCTGTTTGCAATGTTCCCTGACCTGTAATTTAACAAAGTATTCACAAAATTGCATGAAACACTAAATCAAGCAGGGAACTTACTATATCATGATGATTGTCAGGTAGTGAATATGAACCACTGAGCAGCTCTCCCAATTTATGCGCCCAGTCGCAAGTCGAAGTATCCAATGTCTTTGGTGGCCTTAAGATATTTCCCGATTTGGCACACCATGTAACCGGGTGCACATCAGCGGTACAAATGTTCATCCAAAAGTCTTGTGCAAAATTGCCTTCGAAGCCTTCGTATCTTAGCAGAACTTTGTATCCTTAAACGTAGCTGAAGCACCGTCATCTAATAGGACAGACGAAATGAAGTGTACCCTCTACACGTATAGGAGTAGCTATCCAATAACAAGAAGCTGTGAAGAAAGGTTCCTCCTCCAGAGCGTAGTCCGCGTTTGGAACTTCGATTTTTACATTGTACCTCAGCAGGTCGGAACATGAAGCAAATGGAGACTGAAAAAATTATATGTACGATTGGAAACTGGCGAAAGCTTTTACAATACATGCTCGAAAGCCCTAACTGGAGCCGCACTGAAGCCTGGTATTTTAATTTTGTCAGACCAACAATAGGTCTCCGACGGATCTAAAAATAACAGTGTCACACTGGTCACTTGCTTCACAATACTGTACTGTATGAGTCAGGAATAGTCAACGGCCGACATGGCTTTGTTGTGACATCACAATTTACTCCAGGCTTATCCGGCTTAAAATTAAAGTAAAATATTTTAGCTGCAGATTCTAAGAAAACTATTACAATCACGCATGCACAATAACATTATGAAGTTAGAAAATTAAGACAAACTTCACTGGAATGAAAAATACAAACGGCTCAATGAAAATTCTGATGTGTTCAAAAAATCACCTCCCCTCTTCCTATCCCAAAGATTAGTACAGACAGTCCGCCGCAAATCTACGGTTGAAAGCGATCCGAAAACAGTAAATAGGAAATTCTAGGAATAAACAAGTCATTCGATTTAAATTGCGAAAGGTTCTGAGTAGCCTTATGCAACCACGCGGCGTCCTGCTCTATTCCGTTAACTGTTTACTACCTGTCAAGCCTATCAGGTCGACTGTCGCTGTGGCGCAGACGCCGTATTCAAGCATTCTTTATTTTACCTAAAAATGCCTCCAAAGAGGACTAATGATGGTGACAAATCATATATCCAAAAAGAACCATTCACTACATGCCTAACGATTATTCCTGTCGGTACTAAACCGTGCTCGTAGCTGAAGAATAGTCTCAATCAATGACTTATCACTGAAGCTAGTCAGTGGGAAAATTCTGAAAACCACTTACGATCGTCTCATTACGCTGGTCGTAAGTAAATTTCAGAATTTTCCTAGGTTGCCTAAGCCTAAACTGAAACGGCTGCTCCTCATAGCTCATCTGCGTAAAGCGAAAATTCGCCAGCAGTTTCCATAGGCTACCTAAGCCTAAATCAAAACTTAATGCAACCGCTATTGTACATAGTTCCTCTACGTAAACAAAAAATTCACCAACGTTACAGTAAACCCACCAGGGCTAACGGTCCGCCATGGTTTGCCATCACGTGGATAACCGATCATCACAATGCTGTGACACATGGAGGTCAACGCTGCCTCAGGTGGTCTCATGCGGGCCAGGAAAGTAAAAAGATCCTTGCACGCTTTCACTGGAAACTTTACCTCCGCCTAACACATATTGAAGCTTGCTGGCATTTACAGCTTTACTGAAAATCATAAATGCGCAAATAAGAAGTTTTCGATTCAAGAAAAGTAAAAACTTAATCAAATTTGCCCACAGGCATATGTGAACAGGTAAAAGCATTTTACATTCGGTTCGTTACTGTAAGCGGTCTCTTATCCGCGGAAGAGGCGGGTCACCCATATATGTAAAAATAGGCGTGGCATCATCCAAGCAAATTAGAGCATTACGGGCGTGAAACAAGTCAACCGCAAAGCTTCCAAAGGGATCGTAGCTGTTATTGTCTTTGCACCACTATTCCGTGATTTCTAAGCGTCATAGAGGCTTGACAAAATTTCAGTTTTGGTGAAGGGAAGTGAAGAGATTCAATGATTATAGGAGAGAACACTTTTATACAGTGTCGACGGGAATTCACCACAAGTAACCCAAAACTGCGAGTGAGAGCTTAGTCGTATGCTCACAGGATGTTAAACACATACCTGCGCCGTCGAATTGGTTCTTTTCATCTCCAAACGTACACAAAAGATGAGTCCTTTCCGTGTCCTTAAAACGTAAAAAGAAATATCAAAAATACATTAGACCAAAACAGCCGGTTGTACAAAAGAACAAAAAGTGCTACGAAATGATCTTTTGCAGGTGACACCGGAAGGTGAATTTTAAAAGCGCTTCGACCAAAACAAAGAAATCATGACATGGAAATTTGACCCCCTTTGTCAAAAAATACAGCAAACAACACATTAAAGGTAGAAGTTTAATCCGAAACTATAACATACTTCATAACATATTACGTATAACATATTTTATCATTTCTCTGTTTGCGGTATAACCCGTTTTTCATTTACATCCTTTATTGATGTGGCCAATATATTCGAAGCTTTAGGTCTCATATGAACCGTCATCAGCGAAAGCTTTGCCACTCAGCAGGCAGTCCTACTGTTTGCATGCTCGTCTGCCCGTTGTCAAGAAAAGATGTTTTAAAAGAAATCCGTTATGAAAGCTGACGAATTAGAAAATTAAAGTACATGCGGAGCACCGTCGATGGGAGAAAAACGAATTGGAGGCACGAAAGATTGAAGCTCAAGTTCAAGGGAAGAATGTTCGAAACCGTATGATGTAAAACTGACGGGTACCATATTTGCTTACTCCTTGTCGATAATTTGTTGTTATGACATTGCTGCGGCCGGTCGGTTGGGCGCTTGCTCCTCGCCTAGCTGACGAGGCGAGACTGACGCTCCATGGCTTACGACAGAGCTGGCAGCTTAGATCCCTGCCAAAGTTGGTCCGGTAGAGCTTGCAAACAGTAAGACCTAAGCCGGTGAGTGAAATAGCTTTCGCTGATGACAGGTCTGATACCCGAAAGCTCGAATATGTTGGCTACACCAATAAAAAGTGTAAATAAGAACCGGATTATTGACGGTTACCAAGGGAAAAGAGCTTTTATAAGAAACCCATTATGAAAGTTGAAGAATCAGATAACATAATTCAAACGTTAAAGGAACAGTTGCATAACAACGATTAAATGGAATCTTGAGTTTGTCTCGCACCACGGCCACGCAGGCCGGAACCTTCCTTTCTCATATGGAGAAGAAAAGAATAAGACAAGCTGGGCAACGAATTACAATACAAACGTAACGAAAGAAATACTAAAAAAAGTAATAAGACAGTACTGTGCCGAATGTCAAAATTACCTACTAAAATTCTATGATTCCACTACTCACAAAATTCATGAAAGCTCAAATTCGTTTCTGCTGTTACAAAAAATAGCATAAGGCAAAAGGTACATCTGGGTGCCTACCTACACTGCACTTCTGCCGACTTAACTCACTAACAACTTTTCATAAGGGAAGACTAACCCTGAAAGAACTTTTCCATTGCTGCATGAAGATGGCTATGAAATGGCACGTCCGCTAAATAAAAACCTTAACTTTCAATAAGTGTTGGGTGCGTTTCCATTTTTACTCTTACGGAAACAACTCTTTGTCTCGGATGCTCAATGCATCTAAGTACTGATGCAGAAAACACTCAATCATAAGCTATCACAACGAGAGGATGAAGTAAGTCCTTAATGTTTCACTTAACTAAACTGAGATGAAATGAAAGCTGACTGCTCACCAGCCTCATTCCAACTAGCTGTTATCTTTCTCAAGATCTCGAAGTTTTTCTTAGTCAAAGAGACTGCAATGATCACACGGCATTTGAAATGTATTTTAAAACACCGGTGGAATGTTAAGAATGAAGTGTTATCGCAGTGGAATTCGTTCACTTGTGAGACGTGATGTGTAACGTGTTCTTTCTAGTGCGAGTTAAGTTTCAGTTGTGACACGGTGGTTCAAACATAAGTACAACTTCGTATTAAATTGCCTAACATAATAGTAGTATAACTGAAGCTGAGTGTCGTGCCCATTTCATAACTGCGCAGTGTTTCATTTGAGCAGCAATTCGCGTAAACGATGGCCGCCTTATTTCGAGCGATTCTCCATACATGAAGCAGTAATTCCTTGGAAGCGCAATACAGTTCTCCTGTAACTCAGGTTCATATAACTCATTTTCGCGTTGAATTTGAGAACGTCTCTCTTATAACGCAGCACCGTTGTCGCCCATTCGCTAATCTGTTGATAGAAAACGTTTACATTTTAATTTTTATAACGGGCCTTGAATAACATGAAAACAAAACGATTAAAGTTTAATGAAACTCTAATTTTTTCAAAGTAAGACATGACACCCATTGTATCGATAATACGCAATTATTGATTAAATACTTGTTATTCAGCATCGTTCTCTTATTTCTTCGCTATTTACAATTTCTTCTTCTTTGCTCTGGCTAAGCGAGAAATTTTTCAGGCGCTCTCCTCTGAATCCCAATTTTCCTATACTTCATCTGGTGTAACAGAGTGAGAATGAATGCAATATGCCGAAGTAACGTATTTAATTGCGTACAAAGTAAGTGGTACAGAAGAAGAAGAAGAAGCATCGGCGAACGATCAAGAGTGCTACTGCAAAGGCAACGAAATGAAAGTACGAGTGAGTAATTGAGGGCGCTGCCGGAAGCTAACTGCCAACAACGAACAAAAGGTAAGCTTAGTCGGAGCTGATAACCCGCCCTCAGGCGCATGCAGAAGAAGTGACTGAGCTCATTGCGTGGATTTCGGTACGTTACGCGTACAGGTATCCGCGTTTACGAACGTTTGCTTTTTAAAGTTTCGCTTCTACTAACTGAGTGGCTCTGTAACTGTTTTCACTTTACGAGCAAGTAAGAGTTCATTTCAAATGGTGTCATATTTGGACGAATTTAGACAGGGCTTCCCTTTTCCATTTTTTCGAATAGTCTTCTTTATCCTGGTTTTTTTGCTCTTGCCTTTTTCTTCGGGCTTGTCTACCGTACCTTTTGGTTTCCTGCATCTTCATTAATATGTTCTAGCATCATACCTGCGTCACAAGCACGGTGGCCGAGTGGTTAAGGCGTTAGACTTAAGATCTAATGGACAAATGTCCGCGTGGGTTCGAACCCCACCCGTGCTAGACTTTACGTGCTATTTCATTTCCTCAATTGATTACTAATAAATGTCTTCATTGAAGTATACAACCTAGACCATAAAAGCATACGTCATTTTATCTATGGACGTTTAGAACTGCAAATGATTACCAATGCACAGAAGTATACGCTAGCTTTCTCGCGAAGACGAAATCCATTTACACGTTTTAGCTTGAGTACCAGTTGAGTGTTACAAAATTCTCAACTAACAGTGAAACGAAACGCAAACATTTAATTTAGAAATCCTACACCTACGTATCAATATTAATAGAATAGCTGCTGAGAAACTGTAAGCTGGATCGACAAAACGATGCAACGTTCTTAGCATTTCCAATCGTCACACTAGTACTGAAGCTTTGGTGCTAATGAGAAAATGCTATCAGTGTACTGGGAAGTCATGACTGAAAGGGACAAAGCCGTAAAGTTTGCTTCCGGAAACAATCCACCGCTTGTACATTTTGTGCGTTCACCTTCTGAAGTTTTCAGCGTGTTAACTTCGATGCTTTCTTTGCCCTGAACTTCACATGATACGTCTCCAGACATGCTGCCTACTTTTCCCTTACGAAGTTTAGTACGCCGATTTTGGAACCAAACCTTTACCTAAAACAGTTTTACTAAACTGTCTGAAGTAGTGAAAATGCAACTTCTTGACAACCAATAACAATTCGCGAGTGAACATACTTGTTGATCAGTTAATCCGAGAAGTTTGGACAGTCGGTGGCGCTCTGTTCCCACAACGTATTGTGTCTTTCGAAAGACATTCTCTAATTTAATCAGTTGTTCTCCAGAAAAAACGGTTCGCGGTCTCTTGGGCCTGTCTATATCCAGTCCTTTTGGAAATACCATTTCTTTAATCCTACCAGAGGCATCTGCAATTAATAGTTTCGTTAAGGGAAGCATCATGTACCCGAAGATTAGATTTCCGTGATACAGGAATTGAAGTCTTCGCAGATGAAGAATAATTCAGTGCTTGTATTATTAGAATAAAGCGAATCAGATTTTTTTGAATTCTAAAAGCTGTATTCTAATAAGTTGCAAAATCAGTAGGTTAGAGCATACCCCTAACGAGGTGGTAAGACTGTCAATAGGGGTAGTGCCTATAGTGAACAGAATCAGGGAAAAGAGCCTAGGGTGGTTTGGGCATGTACTCCGACGGAAAGACAACCATCCGGCAAAACAATTACTACTTCACACCGAAATAGAGGGCAGACGCCCTCGAAGTAGACCAAAATTAAGACGGATGGACAAAATACACGCAGATCAAAAAGAACTACGAACCATCCAAGACCACGCGTTCAACAGACGCAGATGGATGAACATTACCAAAGCCGCAGACACCACATAGTGGGACAAATGTGAAAGAAAAAATTCTAAGCTGCAAGATACGCGCGTACGGGTTTAAAGGCGTTCAGCCCTTCATCTCATTATCAGCTTACTCCGTAAGTATTCTGTCGGTTTTCATGGCATAAGAATAGCTTTTAAGTTCTTGAAGATATCTAACTGTTGCGGTTCAAAGTTATGAAACACTGAGAAACTTCAAACAGTGAAGCATTATGAAGGGAATGAGAAGGCGTATGGTACCACGAAAGCTATCATCGTGACGTAGATAAGCAAAACTATTAAAAGCTGTGTTCACCAAACAAACTGTGTAGGATTCGAGAAAGGAGAAGACTGAGACGTTGAAAATATTTTGAACCACATCCGAATGACTTATGGGCGGAAGAGAAGCAGCAACGTGTTGCTGGAGAGGAAAGTGATGAAGAAGAATACAGGAAAGCTGTTCCGGAGCAGCTGAGCACTGCAAGACTGTCATTTTCTCTGAAAATGACAGTGCTACTGACGCAACGGCTCGAGGACAATAGCTATAATGCGGAACGTAGCAAGATAGCTGTAAGAAGTGTCTGAACAAGCTTGCAATCATTCCAACAGTTGCTGTGTGGAAGAAGAGCACTTGCAAAACAACAGGTTAGATTTTAAAGCTAAAGCCTCCAGACAAGACGCTTTGTGAAGACAGTGAAATAACGCCTTCGACAACCGGTGTGGCAACAGTTCATGCAAAGCTAAGGAAAGAAAAATAAAACTGCGGTTTTAATGAAACTGCAGCTTTTTCACGCTATTAAGCCAATGTCATCTCCATCGCAGCACATAGTTATTAATTAAATATTTCTTATTCAATAGTTTTCTCTTATAGTCAGTTCGTTAAATGAAGATTGGGTGTCTTGTAACAGGTCGGTTATGTTTACTTGGTCTCTTGAAGGTTTCCTCGTTTACCAATGAATGGTTGAACAGTCATTAAGAAAAAACGCAGAATTACGGCTTTACGGGTTCTTGAAGCTTTCAGAACGTTTTATTGCTATCGTCAGCGAGGTGGACGAGCTGTAAGTATCAACCCTCCTCCTCGTTGACAACGGAAGTAGTACAAAGCGGCCGGCATTTAAAAAGTTGTTCCGTATTCAGCAGAGCGCTCACTTAAGCAACAGTTTTTGGTTTAAACCGTAGTTTCTTAATCTTTTTCGCGCCATAGCCCCTGTACCTCTCAAGCGCCCTCCCTGCAGACATCGCAAGAGCCGTTTGATTGTCGCCATTTGCTCGCGGGCGCCCCAATGTCGGTTCCACAGGGTCGGCTGGTGAGACCAAGTCGCTAACTTGACTACGAGTACTTTTCATTTCATGGTCCATTGGCTTTTGGTGCCGACTGACGCTGAACTGATAGGATCAAACATCTACTGTTCAACACTGTCCTCAGTTTTCCAGTCGACCTCCAAAAGATCTTCCAACGCCCCCTTGAGAGTCGCTGGTTCAAGCGGATAGGTGACCAGTTATCGGAACCTTATGCTCTGTCTACAAAGTAGGCGTATCCTTTTCGGACGGTCGAAAAAGGAACATGCTAATTTCAGAAACTTTGCTTTGATCTTTTCGACTTGAACGCTTCAATCAGAGCAAATGCTTTAAGCATATTTAGCAGCAACATGGCGTAACAAAAACTGATAGCAGATTTTCAATCAACTTCAGTAATTCAATTTAAAACTGAGCCCTTATTGTTCTCATCACAGAATTTGAACTTCTTTTTCCGGCAGTTTTCGATTTTTCATTCTTGGATTGCGGATGCTTAATCTTTATTATCAATAGATTTTAAGATGAAAATCTTATTTGAAAATACCGTAGTCTTCATTAGACCAAAAACATTGGCATAAAAGACTTTGAAGTAACGCTAGCTCCTTCATCAGCGCGCTTTCATTTTTCTCCACTAGCAAAAAACTCCAGTGGAGCCTTTATGGCAGGTTTTTGCTGTATAACTAAATGAAAGTAAGAATTGAACATTATGAACAGAATTTTGCATTAGGCATGCATTCCCTCGGCTGTCAAATTGGCAAGAGCTTTGACGCTGACGCGCCTAAATGCTTCTCCAAGCAAATAATTGCTTCTCTTTGTAAGTACTCGCATTAGACATCTGAAGCTTATTGCAATGCCGGAAAAATGGATCAACTCAGCGATTATTATTCAACAGGGTCATTTCCGCGCTGAATTTTACATACTTTTCATGCTCTTAAGATCGCAGTTCTGGAAAGGCAGCGCACTCCCAGGCTGCCTCAAGAGTACTTTTAACTGCATCGAACGACCCAAAAGGCGGTGGCAATTCAGCAAAACATGCTTAGATGTACATTAAGAGTCAGAAGACAACGATGGGGCTATAAGAATTTTGTCATAATTATAAATTATTTGATTATCTGATCTGGATCGCCTGCAACCACCGTAGGTAACCAGAAATTCTATGGAGACGTTAAGTTGTCGCCCACATTATGCATTCCAGAAAGCGCGTTGTTTTTGGCAGTGCAATTTTACTAGTACTTGTGCCTAATTCTAATCTTTAGAATCTGGGATTCCTTTTATTAGTCATCTACTTAATGTGCATGTCTAACAGATGTGTCGCAAACTTCGCCCGGAAAGAAATGCGCATAAAGTGCGCGAAATAGAAAGGTTATAAAGTTCACGGGCTGGAAAATCTTGTCACAAAGCATCTCTGAATTTGGAAAAGTCAACTTTACGAATTTGAAACCTGCCTTATTCTTCACCAATGTTTTACAACACGTCACTAAATTAACATAGCTTTACTAAATTACATGCTACCGAACGTGAGACTCTTTTGTAATGAGTAGGTAAGTCTTCACAATTAAAGTCTCTGTAGACCCGTTTAATTTTGTAAGACGAACAATCCTTGAGTTTTCTGAAGCATTTGCTCTCTGTCGTCTCTTTCTGACGAGTGTTTGTCTGTTCGTTGATAGCTTTTTCTCTTCGTTTAATTATAGATGCTAACGGTAATTAAAGTACTATCCTCCGTGAAAGTCTCAAATAATAACTCAGATAAATGAAAGTACTTGAAGCTAAGTATAGGGTGCCTCGCAACGGGTATATAACTTTTCATTCAGACATTTATGTCACGTTTGGCACCTTTTTATTCCTGTTGATAATGGCGGAGTTTCAGGATTCATCAACTCCCGTTATCAGCGTCTTAATTATCAGGACGCTGACAACACGAGCAGATATGTCCTGGAAGCTCCGCAACTATTAATCATGAATAAGAGCATACGAAACTTGGCGTAGAGGTTTGGAGATCAAAGTACTTGAAGCATTGCATTAGGAAATAAGCAACGGCTTCATAGGCAAAAACTATAACCTTAGAAGTAATACTTCGTCTGACTACTCATTTAATGCTTTTCACCAGTCACAGCAATGGCTGAAGTTTTCTGGCAGCTTATTTGGGAAATAGCACAAACTATTTAAGAATGGATCAGTACGATTAAATTTTTTTCTGTGAAGGAGTTCATCCCATCAGTATTTGTGCTTAGAAAATAAATTCCCGGCCAACAAATTTGTGGGAATTTATTATTACTGATGAAAACTAGAGCTCTGATCATAGGTGTAATAGTAACCAAAACGCCTGAAACTGCACATTTTTGTCGTCAGGGTTCAAAGGTTTTCAGTCGCACCGTCTATTCAAGATGCCCTGAAGTTGGAATTGGATAGTTGCGAAAGCATAGTTATTTGAGCAGATACCACCAGTGCTCTCATTTCTACTTATGGTGGCTCATCCACGGCATGATTAGCCATTTATTCTCTAATTACAGACAGCGATCACATTCAGCGGGGATAAGCCTTTTAAGAAGAGTGAAGCTTTAGCATTTTGACTTGTAGGTAGAAGCGCGGCTTGTTGAAAACAGCCCCACAACAACTGTGACTCCTGTAGCTGTAGAGAAAAATTTCATCCAGTTTGCAGTTTACTAAGCAAAATGAAAACATAGGAATCAAGCTTTTGTTTTAATATACGCTTATTAACTAAATGATGTTCAGGTAATGCAGCAGAAAGTTCGAGTGAAAGCCAAAAATGTTCCTCCAGATTGCAGTTCTCAATCCTAGCGACTAATAAGTACGTGCTGTGATAACCAAGCATGTTCGAGGCTGTGGAGAAATAGCAAGTTATTCCATGGAAAACAACGCTGCAAGCTGTTCTCATCAACATAATGAGTAATGAGAAAACGCTTAAGACTAATCTATCTATAATTAGTCCTAAGAGCTTTGTTATTATCAGTTTCTAGATTAAAGTCGTATTTTTAAAGCCTTACCGTGCTACAGCATGATACTACTTCAAGTAGTCAAAGAATGCGCGAGTTTCAGTCATGAAGGTAATGAACCATATCAAATAAGAATAAATAGTTAGACTGCATGAGCAGGAGGAAAAGCATAGCGCTTCTGGAATCACAAATGATAAAGATTATTTACGCCGACGGGAAAATGACCTCGAACTCGCATTTTTAAATGTTACAGCATAAAACTTTGATCAGAGAGACCTATTAGTGTCCTCCTATTTAAAAATGCAAATGGAATTGAATTTGCGACCAAAGCATTGAATATTGCAAATAAAGTTTGTTAGAACTGCACAATAATATAATTGTTCTCTCCGTTATAACAAAAAGCCTTTGAACTTCTCATTCAGCATGGAAGAGGCATTGCATAACCTGCCAGTCTTTATGAAAGAAACTTATTATTGATAATACGATATGGTATTTGATTCAATAAAATGTACAAGTAGAAAGTAACTATAGTGTCACTTCGGCAGTAAGATGTGCTGAGTCGTTTTATCATTCTTTCTTATTCTGTTGATACTTTGCCGATGGAATTTAAGAATATACACCATTATTATTAACAGGAATATACCTACTATGGAACTAACGCTTCAAGGAGCCGCTGCAGCTACAAATGGAAGGAAGACTATTGAATGTCAGTTTATAAGGGGAAGATTAAAAGTATAATCACGTCATAATACCTTTTTAAAATTTTTATCACTTACCAGTATAACGAATAACCTTGCAGTATTCTGGAATAAGATTGCCCGTAGTTAAGCTCGTCTTGCATGCAGTGTGGTCCATTGGTTTCTGTTCTTGCATCCGATTGCTTAAGCTTGATGGCAGTTCGTGCTGGTTGAAGAGACAAGCCCGGCAGTAGCTACAGCAGTAGAAACCATTCTTATGTGGCTGCACTTCTATGTCAGGCCCTATAGAACGCAGCTGCACTAGCCAATTGGAATTAGTTGTCTAAATCGCATGCAAACGACAACGATTTGCGTGCATCACAGTTCGCTTTATCTCTCATGGCATGACTGCCGTCCACTCGAACAAAAATGTGGAGTGGTGAGCAAAATCAAACGCCTGACAGTGGAAACAAGCTTCTTTGCCTCTGCTTCGTTCAGAAAATCTATCACTCGAAGTGTATTTGCATCAATGACTATTATGCATATAAGCTGATCACGAGCGTCTTAAGACTATCCAAAAGACCTATTTAAGAGATATGTGTTATCAGAAGAATGGAGCTTTCATAGGATGTTACAAATGAGTTTAGGAAGGCGGCTTGCTCTTGTTCGCTCATGGAGATGTACGTAAATGGAAGGGTCAGTTAAGACTTCAAATAATAGCTCTTATTCTTTCAAAGTAAAAGGATCAGTTGGAAAGTGCATAAGTGTTATTAATGATATAAACGAGCAAGGAAGTACTCACGTATACATAGTACACCAGATGGTATTCGAGTGAGCGAAATAACAGAGACGCTATCATCCGTCTGCATGCAAATTTCACTTTAAGAATGCTAGAAAACTGGGCTAATGTAAAGCAAGGAAGTTCTAGGCGGTATACAAAAAGAAGAATGAACAAAGTGGAACACTAATGCGCATACGTCAGAACAGCAATGCTTAACGCTGTAGTAACTGAAACAGGCATGTGAATGATTCTTCTTTGATTGTACGATATGATTTCTCTCAACTGTAAGCAAATTCAAGAGTTTACCCTTTTAAGACAGGCTGCACGAATTCTGACGTTCAATCGGTTCTCATCTTCAGTATGGGTCCGTTACAGCTCGTCATATCCGTTTTCCCTTGAGGATGTCCCACCGTGGCCGTTTGCTTAATTCACTTGAATTAAGCTTCTTTCCCATCTTTAACTCAGTGTTCATACATAAATGAGAATAGTCATTGAAAAGAAGACAATCAGTCTTACTCAGGAGAACGCATTTCGCGCTTTTTAGAACATAGACTTGGGATTACGTTCAATCACTCAGCGTTAGCGCTGTGAAGAACAGGATACTCAACGTTTGAGCAGTAGGCTTAAAACACATTTTCTCCAGGGCAATGACAATCGCAGTTCACGAAGCTCAATTATTTCTATAAAGGGGTATTTGCGTAGGCGACGCCTGAAAACATGCAATGTACATGACGACACAGGTTCCACCGAGATTCGAACTCGGATTGCTGGATTCAGAGTCCAGAGTGCTAACCGTTACACCATGGAACCGCACAAAGTCACGCATAGTTATCTAGGAGTGGTTGCAAGGGTGATTATATTGACTGAGTAATTCAGTCAAAATTTTTTAATATGAACGAACTCCCGTTATGAAAGAAAGTGATCACCAATTTTAAAAAGTATCACCGGATGCAGATTAGCCGCTCCACGTCGTTCCTTATCGAATCTCTGATTGCTTTTCTGCTAATGTTATTTCGTCGCATTTTAATTCACACATCTGCCAGTTATTTAGTGTGATCAGCTTATGCAATAGACAAGGCAATTGTCAGTGAGTGCATGAATATTTATGGTGATGGAGAGAAACAACAGAGGGCCGTATATTTCCGAGTTTGCATGCCGATCGAGAATAGCAGACGTAGGATGTTCCGTTTCTGAAAAATCTAAAATATTTCGTTTCCTGGCCAAGTATTACTGGCATCATCCGTGAGATAGCGAGCTGGCTGGTAGGAATTTGTGACGCAGTGTTCCTTGAGGAAGACATTTAAGGCTTTATAACCGCCGTTGTTCTACTAGCTTGGTAGTTCTACAATATGACATTGGACAAACATGCTGAGCATGATTTGCTGAATTGAACAACGTCCTTCAGTTGTTCTATGCCGTCATAAAGGAATACGTAAAATAACCAAACGTTTAGGGAGGACATTTCAGGGTGTACTTCAAAGCTTTGCGTCTTTTCAACCTTTCATAAGGAGTAACAAACCTCTGAAGCGGTCAGCATCGCGTACAAAGTAAATTGTTGCTTCAGCGGCTGCTCCAGAGGAGAGTCGCGCGCCACTTTATTTCATTGTTTCGAAAGGCATATGGCAGGTTTGACACTCTTAACAACGCCAAAGAAAGGTTCGCTGGGATACATGGACGGTGCAGGAAAAGATACCAAGGAATGAACTTTTGCTATGGAGGTCATAGCTTGCTCGCGCTTAATGATGTACTTTTAAGCTTTTGTATTGTGTAGCAATCCGCCTGTTCCCCTTGAGTGTTTCGTAAACTTTTAGCAGAACTACGGGACCCTTTGAAAATCATGGAAGACACTGTCAAAAGCTCAGCGGCCATTGAATTTTGGTCGACCTGTGACTGAAGGTAACATCGCGAGCGCATGCTTCACAGTTGAAAGATCAAAGAACCCGTCTGAGTTCACCGTGATCCTTTACTCAACAGGGACGAAAGTGTCGAAGTCACTAAAGCGTAAACTCCTGAGATCTACAAGATTGGTTGCTGTGCGTCGCAGTATTTATCCTTGGGCACACGCCTATTCCCAACCGCATTTCCTCTGTTCCCAGATAATAAACTTGCCCAACAGTCAAGTGATCAGAAGTCTGTTTCTCAATGACTACAAACTTATTGCACAACGTCGCTTTTATACTTCCCAAATTCAAGGACTGAGGAGGACGGACGGTCGACGAAGAAGAATGGCGGGAAAATGACTGGGGAAGTTCCGTCGAGGAAAAGTCCTTTAAGGTGGGCGCTGGAAGACCGGTGCTCACGGGTTTAACCTTGAAAATCATTGGTCAGAATGATCAACTACCTTGCAACTAAGTTTGCTGAAATCGCAGAAACAATGAAATAATTTTGCTGTTAAGAATTTAACGCCATTATTTTTGCTCTTTGCCATTATTTTTGGTTTGGCGCGTTGCGGTACTAATTGAATGAGCAACGCATCGCAATAGGAGTTTACACTTTTGCTCGTCAACATACGAGTAGCCTTTTTTGTGATCCGCGGTGTTCAAGTACACAAAGATAAACGATCTGCAGGCGTTGGTTGCTATAAGGCGATCACATTTCTGCGCGTTGCAGAGCAATCACTTACAGTCAGCAGGAATAAGAAGGAACCTGCGCATTGGGGCACTGTATGGCTGCCGCTGTTTGGCCTAGCCCTTGTTCGCGTGTGTGCAGTCTACGTATGGGCTGTATAAAGAACAGGTCTTGGGCAACAGAGTGGGCGGGAAGTCCGTGAACTGGTACGTTTATTGCTTTGTTTTCTTGAGACGAAAAGTATGTGTAGTTCTCTTAAGCTAAGCAAACTTTCTGTTACAGATACGTTACGGAGGGTGGACTGCGGGGAACGGTTTCGGCAGATCATTTTGTAACTCGTTTCGCTCTGGCGACAGCGTGGCTCGCCAACTGTCACCTCTGCCTTGCCGCCCTTGTCCTACGCGACCTCCACGTGGTCAGGACACGAGTACTGGTGACTGCTTCGGCGGTCATCGGGAAACCAACAGCGTAGGGCTGCTCGACGGGGAACCACGCCTTCGAGTGGTGGCCCTTAAATGCCCCCTCCCCAAAGATGGTCGTGGCAGACGCTGGAAGAAGATCCCGGATTGACGACGAGAAGAGGCGGCGGTTCGGACGGAAGACTGGCCCATAAGAGCAACGTGACCAGAGACGAAGAGGACCGTTGATTTTTTTTTTACTTCGCTCTTTGCCTGTTTAGAGTTCCTTCAAAGGGTGTGCAGGACCATGTCGAATTGGCTAAAGCACAACCCCGGCGGCCTCCCAGGGGGCTAGCCGCGAAGGTCTCTTTTACCCGTGTAGTATGAATTCGCTTCCCCCCATTTCTTTCTCTGGTCCGTTTACTTGCCCCATCGCAAATGTCCCATTCCAGACCCCTAGACATCACCAACCACCTCCGCGGCGTAATGGAATACGCCAACTGGCCACAAAGGCCATGGCCAAGTTAATCGACTAATTCTTTGTTGTTACCACACAGCCTCACCTGCGCCCTCTCCCACCGGCCCACCATATATAAGAACATAGCCCCACGGTTTTTTCTGCCGTGGTTGCTCCCACTGGGTTTACGCGGCAGAGTTTTTTCATCCAGGGGTCATGTTCCACTGCTCCATTGTACCCCCTTGTTATTATTATTGTTGTACTGTGTATTATTTTTGCGTGTTCCCGCGGCCCCTATACTCTGCCCAGGTACAGTGTGCGTAAGCAGAGTGGGGTCACTGCGGCACGGCGGTTACATTTATTGTACGTGCTGTTGACAAGTAAAATTTGATAGCCAAATGCCTCGTCATCTAATCAGTGACGCGCATGAATGGATCAACAAGATTCCTACTGTCTAGCGAAACCACAGCCAATGGAACGGGCTTGGCAAAATCAGCGGGGAAAGAAGACCCTGTTAAGCTTGACTCTGGTCTGTCTCTGTGAAGAGACATTGAAGGTGTAGCACAGGTGGGGGGCAAGTGATCGAAAAGTGATCTGCCGAAACCGTTCCCGGCAGTTCACCCTCAGTCTTTTCTGGAACTTTCGCTCAACAAGAATGCTGCATTAACGTTCTGTTCGCTTTGCAAACTTTGCTCTGACTTGTTAAGCTTGCTTATGTTCAGCTAATTCCCACAAGCAAGCTACATCGCCGGTGTGCGCAAGCAGAAAGCTCTAGCGACGACGTGTCAGAAATTCTTATTTCTTCTTTATTATTATTACTTCTTTTCATACTGTCAGATGTGCTCTTCATATTTATTCTTTACAGAGAGCTCAGCAAGCTAAGGTCGTCTAGTTCTCGCTGGCACTCACCGAACTTAGTTCAAGTACACGGGTACGTAAGATATATTTCCTTTTGCGTTCCGCTGTTGGCTATATAACGATAATAACAAAACATATTTTAGAGGAAGACTCCGGGGAAGACCCGAATAAAAGCTACCTGACATTTAACTGACTTGTTGTTGAGAAAAAAGCAATGAATTTTTTCAGTTTCAATCTGCCGGTTAAATGTTTTCAAGCAAGGACACGATGAATTGAACACGGCGAATTTGTTCAATTAAAATGGCGACAATTTCGCATGGTCATACCGTGTCTTAAAAGCAGCTTTCTTCTTTTAGCATTCGCTACATTAAGGACAAATATCCAGCACTGCTGCCTGGCTGCTGGGAACTATGTGCCCTGTATGGCGATAGGGAAAACGATCACTCTGACAGGTTTGCCGCCAAACAGCATTATGCACTTCTCTGTAATGAGAACAGCGGCACTGCCTTGGAAGGCTTACTTGTCAGCTTACTGGGCATCTATTCCTCGAGCCGCGTGTCTCTTCGATGCTACTGGCGATTCTCGCTTTGATGTTTGTCGCTTAATGCGTGATGTGACGGAGCACGCAGAACTTTTTTCACGAATGTTCCATTAATCTATGGCATCTTTGGAAATTGTTGGAACAAATTTATTCCGAAGGCGAGCGTAGTGTGGATCGCCTTTATGGTCGAATATTTGATCAACGCGAAGTTGGTATAGTCACTGTTACAAAAGAAGCGGTCGTACTGTAAAGGGACGTATTAACTTTTGGTGTGCATTCAACAAGTCGTCTTCATTCAAAGGCCGTCTTGCTGAAGGAAGCTGCTCTGCTTATTGCTCAAGGAGTTGCTGTATCCAAATGAAAGTTACCCATCCATTTGCCAATGTTGTTCTCTGGAAAAGATATGATTTCTGTGGGAGAACGCTTGCGCCAAGAACGAAGACTTCGATTCACTCAACTGTTTACTGATGTAAGTGAGTATATGATGAAGGAAAGAGAGAGAGTCTATACTGGGGAAAACAATGCCTTCTTATATAGGGCATATTGTCCCCATTAACGGGGTCTCTGAGTTCACTTGGGCGCGACCTTACAAAGGGTTCGCCTCGTGGGACCACATGCCGCGGACACTCTCTCCCTACGACATTTGGCTAGTCAATGTTTATTTGCACTTTCAACTCAAGAATAAGTTAGGCTTGCGAAACCAAAGATATAATATACGTGCTGCAACGAGAACCAAAGCGGAACAAAACTGAACAGAACTCATTAGAAGTGAAACTAAACGAAATGAAAGTATTCATGAAGACAAAACAAAGAAACGAGGCTTGAGACCGCTCTGTGCTTTTGCGGTAATGATCCTTTCGATGATCATCTTGCGAAAGTAATTGTTTGAATCAGGCCGGACATGAAGGCCTTCATCGTGCCGCTTCTGTAGTTTCCGGTGCCTTTGTTGGTTTGCGCCACAATTGTGGAGTGGGCCACTCCACTGCGATTTCCAAAGTCGGGTATGTCAGTTTCCAAAGTTGGGTACGTCAAGTCCGATTTGCTTGTTGTGCGTGCCGCCCCCGTCTGTCTGCACGAAGTGCCAAAGCAGTAGTGCTCCTCATGAACCAATTAACCAATTGCACTGTTCTCTCCAACGCCATTGTGCATAGGATCGTTTTGTACTTCTCACTAATGCTCCAGTCCATCTTTTTGAGGGTCTCATCATTTCGGCTGCACCAGCCGCCCCGAGCTCCGACCACCACAGCGCCAGTGCCGAAGGTCTTTGCCCTGGTCAGCTTGCAGGCTGCCTCTCTTAGCCGCTCATATTTACGACACTTCTCCATGTGTCGTCTATTAAGCGAATCAGTAGTCTCCCAGGGAACCGCTACATCCAAGACCGAACAAGACTCTCCTGTGGTCAGGAGCAGATCCGGTTTGAAAGTTTCCTCCCCTAACCGGATCACGGGCTCATGCACAAGATGGAATCCGGAGGCTTCAGCTGACTGCATCAGCTTTTGCAAAATATCGTTATGCCTCCGGACTATGAGCCCGCCTGTGAAGGCACAGTTCTGGGAGATATGGATGAGAGATTCAGGGGCTCCACTTACTGCGCCGCATTTTCGGCATAGAACTTTCTGGTCTCCCGGTTCAGCTCGACCCCTAAGGGTCTGCAAGCGCGTGGGGACCAGAGAAGTTCTTACCTTTACGGCAGCAATGAAATTATGCCCCGTCATCCCATCACCACTAATCCACCCATTGCTGCGCCAATCACAGAACTCCTTGTCGCCGGCTCCCTGGTATGTCGCCAGAAATCTGGCTTCTCGGGCGGATTTAGCTGCATGAATGCCCGCGTGATCAAAGGTGAGAACACCTTGGCATCGCATGAGCCGGCTTCTGCGAACCTGGTTAAACCAGAGCTCGGAGACGCACCGGGCAGCCTCGTCACTGCTTGTACTCATATCGAGCAGCAGTCTAATCGTGCTACGGTCAGCTGTTTCCTGCAAACTGATAAAACCAAAGCCGCCTTTCTTCTTTGGTAAGTAGATAAAATCATTTGATAAAGTGCTGACCGGTAAGTGGAGGATTTGCTTTGCTGCTTGCCTCACCATCTTGTCGATTGCACTCGCTGTCTGGCAAAGTGGATTGCCCACTGTCAGCGTATATAAAAATCTGGGCAACAGATACGTTCGTATGAGCTCCATCTTCTGTTGTGGCTTCAATTCTGCCTTGCCTGCGCGATCCAGGAGCGCCCGCGCTCCTGCCAGTTGATCACTCCGCCGTCCAAAAGGGTTGAACTCTACTCCGAGATATTCAAAGAACTGTGCCGCGGTAAAAACTGGTAAAAGTGTATTCGGCTGATCCGGATCAAGGTAAAACTGCGGCTCCATCGTTAGAGCTACAGATCGGCACTTAGGAATTTTGTACAGCCTGAGCGAACAGCGTTTCTGTACATTCAAGGGCAGGCTAGGTCATTGCACTAAGGCGCGACCGCGAGTGGGTCACACTCCTGTGAGCGTTCATGGCGGTCTCCATGCAGGGCGTCCTCGCTCTTTGCTCTGCGGGGATTTTCATCCACCCGCTGGCACTGCCACAATTTCACTTTAAACTCCAACATTCTCGCTGTGAAGGTAATTGTCGTATCAAGAATAAAAAGTTAGCGTACGTTAAATTTATGAATTTTGTAAAGGGTGCGACTGTCTTGCATAGTGCGCACGTTTCGTAATATGCCATAACTATAAGCAGAGAAGATGTAAATTCATTCTTTCTGTCTCCTCTTTCATAAAGACTGTGTGAATTCTCGCCAGTACAGAGCTCTCCTGGCAAACCTGACAATCTTCAATCAACACCGACAAGTAAGCAACACGTGTAAACTGAGTTGCAACTCCCTGCCTAATGCACCATCGCAAGATCATCGTGCAGTACATCGCTAGCCCGGGAAAAGTGCAAAATGCACAATTCAGACTGAAAGTGCGCCGATTCCAAACCCACCGTAAAGCTGATCCATAAGTCGGGGACCTCATCTGTTCCAGTTCGTACTATATAAACTGCGGATGCTCTACTACTAAAAAGAAATTCTGTCGGTCACGTGGCGTCTGTTGGCTAGTCGCAAGTCGAAAAATTGCAAGTCAGGGACCCGCGCCCATCCTGCCTAGAATTGCTGTCTTACATATGTTTTTTCGGGTCTCTTCCTCTATTTGCCCGCAAGTAATACAGTAATCAGCAATAATCAGGTTTTCTCTACTCGTAAACATACAGTAGGATAAATAACACGATTTTGCGGTTATGCGCCCTCCCGTTAAGCGGTTAAGCCATCCTGTCCTGCCCTCACCTAAGCCCAAACCTAAACATAAGGCTTATATTTTGGCTTTGGCTTAGGCTTAGGCCAGGCCAGAACATGATAGCCGGCACGCTCGCCAGTAAAGGCAGAACAGGACGGCCATGCGCTTAACAGAAAGGAACCGTGAACTTCTCAGACATTACGCGCGAAAAATCGAAAGTCGATGTTGTTTATCCTACTGTATGTTTAGAGTAGAGCAAACCTGATTATTGTCAGGTTTGCTGTATTCTTTGCGGGCAGGTAGAGGAAGAGACCCGTTCTATTGTTGCCGAAGCATTCTATTTAAAACCCAACAATTTCCTAACCGAGGACAGCCTTGCACACGTGAGCCGTATTTGTAAAAGCTTAATGCGCCAGACCGGATACTGCAAAACAAACGAATTGTAAAACTGCTTCGTCTAAAGCACACCAACACACTCACGAAAAGAACGACCGAGGTGCTACACTTTGGGGCCATTTTGCAACCTTCGCACCATGACTTTCGTTAAGTCAAATGCGTTCTGCAAGAACAAATCTCTCCCAACTTTCTGCCATTGCAACAGGAATGTCGTGATTGCCGTACTTTTAAGTGCGCATCAGAAAGTGTTAATTTAACATTTACATCGAGTATAAGCTCTCAGCTGCTGCTTCCTATTGGATAAAATACATTGGTGACAAGCATTGTTACTCTGCATTCCGGCTTTACTTGCGAGACCACCATACTGTACATGTCCAGTTTCAGCTGTTAAACCGTCAGTTTCATTTGTCAGAGTATTTCTGTAGCCCTGTGGTTTGTCAGAAAGCAGTTTTTGTAAATAAATATAAGGTAAGCGAGCTCTGCTCTCAAAGGCGGGATTACGCTCAGTCGGTGCCATGCGTATTGTAGGTCTTTATTAGCCTATCCATTTATCGCAGGCAATGGCGGACTTAATAGAAAATGCTATAGTGCTAGAGGAAGAAGGTCCCGATGTTTACATCTGCACAGAAGAGTGCATCGAGCCAGTTGAGCAAGCGGCCGAGGCAAATGGTGAACACTCTTCTAGTCCACCGGATATGGCCGACTTGGTTGAAGTAGACGAGGTCTACAATGAAGCGGAAGTACGGCTTCCTTCTTTGGAGAATAATAACCAAAGCAACTAAATTTTCTAGACTGCTGAGGAGCAGATACAGGAGGAAGAAACAGCCGAGCCTGAACTTTCCGAAGAAGAGGACGATGAAGATGATGTGAGGATCACCATTGGAGATGTGAAGACAAATATAAAGTAAACGTTACAATTTTTGCTTTGATTGTATATTCGTGCAAAATGTTGAACTTTAACGTAGTTGATACTTTAGTTAATTTGTCCCTGTTATTAAACAGAGACTGATTTCTCATTCCCGTTGGCGCAGTTCAACAGGTCTGCAATCACAAAACTGCAGGTGGCTATAGACTCTAAATTTGGGTGGTTATATATTTTCTCCAATTTGAGCGTATGCGACGTCTCATTTGAATGTTTTTGAAAATTGGCTTGGATTATAAAATTTTTGAAACGGTTTTTAGCGTTTTTATACGCTGACCGATCGAGCTTAGCAATTTCTGAAGTTCTGCACACTAATTCATGTATTCAACTTTGTCCATTGTGCTAATATGTTGCTGAACCATTTGCTGATTTCCACTGAGCAGCTTTGGCGATTTTCGTTTTTGCGATTAGAAACTTACTGAACGACATCAGGAGGAAGTAGGAAGCCTCCTCAGAAAAAAGGATATTCCCCAACCCACTAGAAAAAACCAAACGTTCAGCAAAGATAGTTTTCATATGCTAAATAAGCTTCCCTTGTATTCTATAAGCCAAAGTACTGTCAGGTGTGCTGTGACTTCAAGATGTGGGGGCATACGTACTATTTCCCTGTTCAATGGGGTTAAGATAAGTAAAAGTAGAGTAGCAGAAGCTGTACTTAGTAGTATTCAAAACTTCTCTGTACGAGGGATCGTTGGGTTTCATTCGAGCGGGTTACACATGGTGAACGATGAGTTGAGCCTATATACTCGCCTTTTGTGCTATGTAACATTTATAAGTAAACGTTGTAGCTTTCCTCCTCCGGCCATGGGTCCTCGTGGTCAGCTTGCGCCTAAGTTTGCCAACAAGTTAGACATAGACAGTACTGCTGTCGTTAATGGTGCCTCGATTTACGAACTCGATCTGACCAGTCTGGAAGAACACCCATGGCGTGAACCGGGTGCCGACTTGACTGATTATTTCAACTACGGTTTCACGGAGGAAACTTGGAACGCTTACTGCGAGCGACAGAGGCGACTGCGATCTGAGTTTGGACCGGAAAATGCAAACCGAATGTTCTTCAATGCCATACCGAGTCATTATGGAGCTCCTGGGTTCGACAGAAACAAAGGCTTTACGCCAGGCAACATATCAGCTATAACAAGCCTGGCACCTCCGGTGTTTCCACAGATAAGGAACTTAGTACCCGTTGCACCAGCTGAGGTTTGCTTAGAGATAGTTGAGGTAAGCGTAACTGGAGTTATGTTGCAGCAGACACCAGCAGCGACAGCAGACGAAGCACCAGTGAAAGATGAACCAGAAAGTTCAACTTGTCCGCCGGTGCCTGAGCAACCTGAGAAAGCTCGGTCACCCTCTGTTACTACTGGCGTTATCAACGGGACTCCTGGAGCTCCCATTACCGAAGTTGCTGGAGAACCAATGCCAGGCGTCAACCCTTTGCCAGTGCCAATACGCCAGGGACCACCTATTCCTGGATTGCATGTTCCTCCAGGATTTCCTCCTGGAGCGTTGCCTCCTGTTCCAGGTCTACCGATGACTAGTATGCACAACTTTGGCCTTGTTAATTAATCTATATCACGTAAGCTGTAGATATTCCGCCACCTGGGATGCTGCCGCCTTTTGGTCATCCTCCTCCAGGACTTCCTTTTCCTCCGTCCTTTCAATTTCCTCCTCCTACTCGAGCTATGTTTCCCCCGCGGTAACTATTATCTTGAACGAGGTTAGAACTACTCCAACATGATTTTTAGCGGCTACGCCGGATTCAGGATGCCGGGACGCGAAGAAACAGCTCCCAGTATGGGATCTTACTCAGGGGCGAGCAGGTTCGATACCCGAAAGTGAAATTAATGTTTTCCGGTGTGCAACTGGGCATTTTGCAGCGACGAAGATGCGCGAGCCCAAGGCTATGATCACTATGGAAAACACAGTGACTATGAATATCGTCACGGACGCTCTCGGTCACCAGGCGACTCCAGATCCTACTCTCGTCACAGCGACAGACGAAGCAGAAAACATTCGCGCAGCCCCGCCCATTCTAGACATCGTAGTCGGGATGAACGATCAAGAGGGTCCGCACAGGCTAGAAGTGCTCGTGATGGACATTCGCATGGTCACAGTGAAAAAAGAGTTAGCGAAAGAAAAGACGAGAGTCACGATAAGGAGAAAAGCTATCGAAAGAAGGAGGATGACGGGCGGAAAAGGTGGTATTTGAGTATGGATCATTCCAATTGTATTGTAGTTGTTTTCAGAGGTTCAAAAAGTCGAACAGGTGGTCGGGAATCACGTGTCAAGGAATCAAGAAAGTCAAAGGAACGAGAATCTAAAACTGAAGCGCGAGAATCGAAAGCCAAGGAGCGCAGGTCTAAACGTGAAGAATCGGGTGCAAGGGAGAAGAAAACAGAAAAAGGCAATGATGACAGCGAAGGTCGATCCGCAAAGAAACGTAAGAAGCAGAAGACGTCTCATCATCACGTTGACAGCGAAAACGACAAACCGACCAGCTAGTAAAGTGAACGAATATACTGAACAACTGTATGATAGATGTTTTGTGATAATTTTTATGTTTGCTTGTTTATTTCATTTTGAAAAGATAAACTCCAAGCCAAGATTCAGTTTTTAATAAGTAATCATGTTAGCCGGCATGAAACCTGTATCACCGAGCGACCGGAGATGCACACGTCCACTTTGCGAGATTTTTACCCACGTGATGCTGCAGTGAGCTATGGACATTCGTCGCCAGGCATTACTTTGAATTTGCAAAGCGCGACAAACAAAATAACGGATAACGTTCGCATGGCATACAAAAATTTCGAAAGAGTCAGCAGTTTGGTCTGCAGCTGGTCGATGAAAGTAGCGCCGAAAGGCAGCCTCTATGCGAGGCCCGTCTTCATAATACTAAATGCAACTACATGAACAACTTTGTAATGAAAAGCGAATTCCTACATGAATCTATAACACGTGCGGATATATGATTGCATAGAAGCTGATGTCTTCAAAACCTATAGCTACCGTAAAATTAAGGAAGAAAAGCATACACAGAGGTCCTGTTTGCGTGCAGTTTCCGAAGTAACCGGGTCTGGTCGTACGGGAGAGCCTTCATTAAGCAGCGAGTCATATTGGAACTCATCGTCCGGTTGCATGAACCGACTAATGATGCTTGCCGTTTCCACAGCGCGTTGTTTTTCCGACGAAACAAATCGCGTAAAATGGAAGCCCAGACGAGACAGCCGCTCTGCACACAGTTCAGCTTGTTTTCTACCTGCAAGACCGTATGAAATGAACAACTTTCTAAATACAAAGACCAAAAACGGAGTGGAAATGTTGAAAAATAATCTGTGGTAATAAAGGACGTGAGCTTACCAAGGTCTGTCAAATTTTTATCCTTCCCATCGGTGTAATATTGGCCGTGTCGCACCAAAAATAAATTCCGGGACACCGACTTGTTTTTTGCCTTTTTATCAGCCAAACCAACCTTTTTTGTATTTTGTTCGTACAATTTGTCAGATGGCAAAAAGGACTCTGCATCTCGCCTAGTCAAACGGTGTAAATGAAATAAGTACACCTACAGGGCAAATTACTTATCCCAATTATTATCCCAAGAAAGAGGATCCTGATCGGTGATACGGGGTTCCACGGAAGTCTTGCGCCGAAAAGAGTCGTCACTGGTCTTACTAGTTGCAGCAAGAAAGCTGACAAGCACTGGTGCCCTGCGAAACATGCCTGAGAATATTGACTTCGATGTATTACCAAAAATGTTCTGGTACCAACCGTTTGTCACCAGTGCCGAGATAAAAAACTACATGCAGAGAAAAGCTGTCGAAAAAATTCGCTTCAGACGAAACGGTGTGCCCAGTGGGAATCGTACTTCAAGCGATTTACAGGTTCCTTAATGTTCAAGCATCTTTCTGTTCGACGTGTGTAAACATACAAAGCTACATAGTTAATAAACACGCGTTGTTTAGTATATTATCTCATAGCACGCTGAATACATGAAAATCGGCGTGAAGTCCAACTATGTATGGATATGTTCAACAAGATGCATGGGTTATCTTGCACAGCTGCTTTCAATTTTACAGTTGCTCACTATTGGTGCCAGGGGTTCACAGTACACTAAAGCTGTCACGGTGTTGCTGCCTCGTTAGTCAGCCTTTTGCGGTTTGTGAAACAAATTGCAAAGAAGCGAAGGATATGAGTTTTAATCACTTTCATTTCGAGCTTGTAGTTTTCATTCCAAAGTCAATTTCTAACGATCAGATATAAATCAAGATTAACGGGGTCTGTTCGGCGTTGCTATGGAAAAGAGCACATGCGAAAGAACTGCATTCATCATTCAGGAAAACTGGAAGTGGGAACGGCTGGATTCCTCAGTTAATCACATCATTCAAGTTCTGTCAGCTGATGCTGTTGAAATTTTGATTGTATTATCGAATGTCTGATTTGTCTATATAATGGGGGAGCTGTTACCACTGGGAAGACTTAAAGGTTTCACGAGCCAAGCGAGCGTGCACAATAGTAACTTCGAATTCATTGTCCTCTTTATTTGGCTCTTCGTTAAACCGCATTTCTCTAGCTCATCTCCCTTTGTCTTTCATATCCAAGTTATCCCTGCAGAACAACTATCATCACTTTGTTTTTGTACGATGTCAGTAGATTACTGCAATGTCGGCGTTTTAATAAGCTTTTATTTACTGATGACATGCAAGTGTGTAGGTATTCATTGAATATTGAATGGATTTGAACAACATGTGTAAGCTCGCTTTAAAAGACTTTGCTAGCAACGCTGAAGCTAGAGAATATTTCTGAATTATCCATTCGATCCGATTTTTGAAGGTCACCGGTTCGCTTGCTCGTTGAGGTCCGTTCATCCACAGTTGCAGAATCACACACAAAACACAATATAAACCGGTTTTGCAATTGTTTTAAGTAGACATTGTTTCATAGTACTAAACATTATTATGCCTTCGGAAAAATAACGTTGAACACAGGTTTTCTTAACGCGTGTGTAGGTCTCAATGCAATGTTTATTTACGGAAATAACCTGTTTGTTAAAACAAACTTATTTTCGTAGCTTTCAGGACCAACCTTATCCTGTCATCAGCGAAACGGTGACGTCCAGTAAGAAAGAGGTCACTGGGCTGTTGAAAGCGTCCAAAAAAGGTGGTTGGTTTCTTATCAACCTCTTTTTCAACTGTGAGGAGAATATATCGAGAATGTATAGTTTTTCCAACGCAGTATTCAGAAATCCAAGGTAGCATTTATTTTTTGAATAAGCAATCATGTTTATCGGCGTGAAACCATTATCATTGAGGCAATAGAGTTACACTTGCCCACTTTAACAGAATTGGACCCATGTAACACTGCTGCAGTGAGCTAGGGACATTAGCTGCCAGGCATTGCTTTGGATTTGCAAAGCGCAACGAACGAAGTAACGAATAACGCTAGCATGGTGCGCCAACACATTTCGAGGGAATCAGTGTTTTGATCTGCGTTCAGTCGATGAAAGTAGCGCTTAAATGCGACCTCCATACGAGGTCCGTCTTCATAATACTATTAATAAATATAATTGCATAGAAACTTTTCTTAGAGAAAACAAATTTCATGAATCTCATTTCTTTTCTTCTATTTTTCTTCACGGACCGTGAAACCGTTTATTTGCACACGCACAAAACCATACAATTCTATGAACTGCTAATATAACTGGCATACGTTGAGTATGTGATGCTTACACGTAGGTGTAACCTGCTCTGCATGGTTTCTACGGCGCAAATGTAGCGTATATGATATACGTACACGGTAATTACGATATGTACGGCATACGCATAGTATACTTCGCCGATAAACAGGGGGCTTGTGATATCTGGGGCCTCTACTGCATACATGTGGTATTTATAGTGTACACAGGAAACAACCGCACTGACACCAAACGCTTTATTCCAACGCGGATAGAGAGAGAAAGAACGGAACGCTCTAAAACACACACACGCTGGTCAGTCAATCCCGATAAATCTTGCATGATGTAAAATCTGTCCAGAAGCCATTGCAGAATTGATACCGTCTGCATAGCCTTTGCAATACGTTCATCAGGGAGTTGCCGGAATGGCAAGTGAGATTAGGTTTAATGACGTAAATGAAGATGTAGCAGAACTGATAGAATAACATTGAGAAGAATTATCTAACAAAGACCTCATGGAGATGAAACAATAATTTGCTGAAGAAGAGGAAGATAAAACTGAAGATGCCGAACAAGCGAGAACCTTGATAAACAAAGAGTTGTCTGAGGCTTTTCAGTTTTTGAGATTTTCCAGTTTAGTTTACGTGGTACTTAACCATGCTTTCTAACGAGCAGTTCCAAGTTTGGATATGGGCTTTGGGTGAACAGCATGTGGCTCTTGTACTCCACAGTTGGATGAGGCAAAAATTCAAACTGCCTCAGCAGTATTGCAAGGACGGTTGTCAATTCAAGCACAGCGAATTTGTACCTAAAAAATAACCGTAAGTAGTAATTATTATTAGTAACTTTAGTAAGTCTATATTATTATTATTATTATTATTATT
>KN538391.1:737285-760827 GCA_000797535.1 Trichuris suis | reverse complement strand
TCACTTTTAACTCGCACCGACAACCAAAAACAGGAATAAAGCCGTAAGTAGCAACATTATTATTATTATTATTATTACTGTTGTTAGTGAATTTATAAATATTAGTAAATTAGAGATAACCAGGAGTGCATCCATAGTAATCATTGGTGAATAAAATCTCCCTCAACAGGGTTACAATTGGGATTAGCCCATAAAGATCAAGGTTTAAATACGATAAAGATAAAAACTAAACTGAAATATCTAAAGCATTCGATTGACAAACGGAAATACCAAAAGTAGTTATGCAAATCTTGGTTGCAATTTTCATTTCTTTCTACAGAAGCAACCCGTTCACCGAATGTGCAAATTTTAATAACGTAGTAACGTAGCTATACTCCTGCAGCGTTTCGCTACGGTCTTCCTGACGGGACATAGCTTGTCTAGAAAGCTAGCTACGTTATTAAAATTTGAGCATTCGCTGAACGGTTAATTTCCCTAAAAAGATGTGATACCCTATGCAACAGTTAAGAAATATTAATATTATGCACTTAATGTAATCTTGCTCCCATTGGGCGGTATTTTCAGATAAGTGACAGAAACTAAACGAAATTATGCATTTAAATCGGCAAATCATTCTGAATTCCAGCCCGGAAGCTTGGCAACAAATCGCATATTTCCCACTGATGACTCAATCGTGCAGTACGCAAGGTCATCTGCAAAGTTGCCTAAGATATTCCACGAATTGTACTGAGTAATGCAGAATTTAAATGTACTCTTTACTTCAAGTTCACGTGTCAGGTTCCACCCTGGCTTGCGCCAACCGCAAAAATAATCCGTTAGGAACATTTTTCAAAAGAATGGTTAGGAACAGATGTTAAAAAGTGAGACAGCCCATTGGCTGTCTAGCTAGAGCAATGCTATACTGATGTGCAAAATAATCCTGCAGCTACCTGTATTTGCCATTTATGCTCTGAAAAGGCCATTTTGTCGGACAATACTAAGTGGTAAAGATAACCGTGTGAGTCTGTTCACCGATTTTAAGCACTAGTTTTGAGTACAGGAAAAATCTGGAAATATTCGCTTACCCAATGCACTTTCTCGGTCCAGCTCCGAATGGCATGTAAGCGTCACTCACATCTGCTTTCTGATCTAGAAAGCGACTTGGATCATAAGCAAGTGGGCAATTCCAGTTGTTCGGAAGTCTTCAAAACAACTCAAGATAGGAAACCATTGTGTACTGTACGACTTACCTCTGCATTACGCCGTGAAGCGTCAACACCTTAGTACCCATAGGCACATAGTAATCGCCCAAGAAATCGTCCTTCATCGTTTGTCTTAAGCTTGCCGGCGCGGGTGTGCGAAGTCTAAGCGACACTTGTTTTTATGCAGTGGCAATACAGGACGGTATAACTTTTAGGATCTTTGTCGAGGCGTAACTCCGGAAATTTTAATGTTTTCTCAGAAACCTCAAAGGTTCTATTAGAGCAGAGGAAAATGAACAAATGCTCATGCATTTTCATGACTGTCTAGTTAACTTCAGTATGCTTTCGAGCCGTTTCGGCACTCGCTAACATGCTCATTTGCAAGACTGCGCGTCAGCCTTCAGACTTCGTTAAAAGAACAAGAAGAAGTGCCTGCCAATGCTCTGATTCCCATGAACAAATGACTACACACGCGTTCACATACGGCATTATTTTTCCCTATGGCCGACAGGTAAAAACCACTGACAGTTTTCTCAAAAACGAAGGGCCATAAGATTTCTGCAGAACAATTTCCACCTTCAAGAAAACCCCAAGACCGCGCTCAGCCCCCTTCTGTTGCTTGCAGTGGATGACAAGACCGTTTTTTCAAAACCGGGGACAGTGACTCTTTTTGCTGGGAAGCAGTTAAGAAAAATTAGCTCCAACGTTTCCTGCATAATTCTAATGTATAATAGAGCTTTATCATACTGGCACATTCCTGCAATGTACATCCATCACAGTTCAATTTAACCTGAGAATAAAGCCTTCCTCCGGATATAATACAGAGAAGACCGGCACTTACCTCAACAGTACGACGAGGAAGTCAACAAAGTAAACGGTACAATTGTTTGCGGTCTACCCTTATCTTCTTACCTTAGGGATTCTTGAACAGCCGCGTTCAGGTATTCCAGACGTTCAATATCCTCGAAAGTAATGTTGCTTTCAGGTAATGTGGCAAGTATCTCCTCACGACATTTCGTCTGTTCCAGTGGATGCAGAGCAAGATGCAACAATGTCCAAGAAAGTCCCAGGCTAGTTGTCTGGCAAAATTTTCTTCGTTCTTAATAGTGAGCAAAAAATGGGATATACCAACTTCATGTCCAGCAGCAAGAAAGGTCATTGTTTCGTCCCTGAGCTCTGAACAAGAAAGCGATTCTCCTGTATCAGGGTCCCTCGCAAGCAGCATCATTCCTAGAAGATCTTTGCCAATACTCTCTCGTCCTACTTCATTCGCCATCAGTTCGCGTTTTCTTGCAATCATGCTATCAACGCATCTACTTATTAGGCTTCTTTCTCTGCAAGCCTTAAGATTTTCTGGTATGGGTAGATTTTCCCAGAAAGGAAGAAATCGAAATATGTGCCTGAAAATCTCTTTCGATTACTCGTTTGCAAGTTTGTTCAAACCAACCGGAAAGGCTTTTTGCATGATGTCAATTTGGCAAAAGTCTCAGATAGAACAGAATCCCGTTCTATACAGTTAAAGTTGAATCCGAAAGCCGCTTTTCCAATAATTTCTAAAGTCTGAAAAAGTATTCAGGTAACATAAACTGGACAGCAATCAACCGAACCATGATTAACGTTGCAGCAATCTGTACATCATAAGGAATCCATAAGTTGCGTCCTGCTCACTGATCACCCTTTATAAGCTGTATTCGAGTCCCTTTCCTCATCTAAATTTCAGTTTTCTTGCTCTCGCATTTGGATTTCAGATGAGTTCTCAAACTTCTTTTTCATATCTGGGGAAATAGGTGCCTCTTTGAGAATTAGCGTATAGTGTTCTTGTTCCTACCCCAATTAACAAATTGTTAGATATGTTAACGCATTAGGCACTAAATACTGATGAATGCTCGTGAAGTGTGAACTGCTGAAGGATTCAAGTCATTTCTGTACAGGAATCCGTTCGCGTATGACGTTGCACCTCACGGATTTGACTAAACTTTGCTTGAACTGTACTTGAGGATATAAGCCAGTCTTGAGAGCTATTTAAACAATAGCCCCTTGAAACTTTGTGATGACCATTACTGCGTACGGTTGTTTCTCAGGTACTAAGTCTAAGTCTGAGTGATGAATAAAAGTCGGACAGATATGTCGAAAAGTTTCCCAAGGCTGAGTAACCACAAGTTCTGTTCAAACGAAGTGCAGTCAGATTCAATGAGGTCAAAACGTCCAGCGGTCAAAATTGCATGAAAAGGAGACAGGAAAACGGCAAGAAAACTTTACTGTAAGGCAGGGGAAGTCTACAATAGGTTAACACATACGATTCAAGGGAAGTGAATTCGTTAAGCCGTTATTACACTTCAAAACCATTCGAGCTCTCCAGAAACCCTACGTAGCACATGTCCTAATACCGATGTTTCCGTCCAAACAGAAACAGGACTAAATCAGGTATTTGGCAGCTCTGTTCACTAAGCATAAATTGCGTAGTTTGTCTCCCTTTATTCTAACGGTTGTCCAACCTTCTGTGTGGGATCTCTTTTTGTGCTTTACAGTATCGTACTTCGAAAGCCCCGCTGCTTTCATAGGAAACAAACTAATGTTCATTTCACAAAAAAAATCTATGGATGAGGTTGACGTATTTAAATTTGAGACGATTAAAGGGAATGTTTAATTGGTAAGACAAAAGAAGACAAATCGAACTACTCCCGTCAATGCTGCAGCCAAGGAAAACGAAGCTGAAGAACTGCCTACCACTCTGCTTAGGTCGTTTTTGATAGGCATAAGAATTGGTTCTGATTTGCCATGTTTTTCAAGATTCTTTAACCATAAGGTAGTCAACTTCTTGGCGCAATCTTCGAAGATGATGAGGAACTCTACAACAAATGCTATTAATTTCTGTTTTGGGCAGTCCAACTAACTCTTTAAATTGCTTATCCTGAAAACAGGATTAATCATCTTCCTATGCCTCTTGTGAAGTTCACCATTGCTAAATACGAGTCCTTCGTTGCCGATAAACTTCACGGAAGCAGAGAAACCAATTCTAAAGCAATAATAACCTCAATTAGCGTGACCAATAATTCTGCCTTATCAATCAAGCTAGGGGACACGGGGCAAACATGTCGTAGTCTTACGGAGTTGATTTCCAGTAGTTTTTCCAGTTTGTCACGTATATGTGCTTCAAAATTTGTGGATCCGTCACTACTACGCGGGGCTCACAAAATAGAAGGTAATACCGGAATATGCCACCATATTTTTCGGCCCATCTGCATTACTATTTTTATTGAATATCATAACGAAAGCATACGTACTCTTCAAAGAGATCCAAGGAAGGAGTTCCACGAACAGAGAATTCTCTTACATTGCCAAACAAGTAACTAGCGGGCTTTGGCCCAGGAAGCTGATTGAAGCACCTCGTATGCTTGTTTTCACACAAATCAGCGCACTTACTTGTCGTGAAACAGGAGATGCTAAGTTCGAAGATATCTTGTATATTACCCGACAAATGACCCCGGCAATAGTAGTAGAGAAAAAGATTCCCAAAAGCTGCCACAATTCCATGGCTAAAAAATAAAATGGTGTTTAATCAGCTGAAACGAAAAGCTTTTCTTAAGAATGAGAATAGAAAGTACATGTCAATGTTAAACTAATCTGAGATTGCCTGACGAAATGCTAGCATCGTGATTTTCTTCACGATATCCACATGCAGGTTGTCCCAGGCGTACGAAAGGTTACGTACCGACGAAAAAATTCTAAGTAGAGACACTTATTCAGTCTGTGAAGTGGACATAGCAGACCGAACGTTGTCAGCTTAGTGCACGCTATTTTAAACGTGCACAAAGCATTTATTAGACCATCTCCTTCAAAGTCCACTAACACAAAGCGAAACGCTTAACAAAGTATTGAATATCTCATGCAATTTATTCAACAATGGACTGCTTGAAAATCGGATGTCTCGAAAGGGACGTGCGTGTTTGCTTGTTCACAAACATCGCTGACAGGAACAGTGGATTCTCGAAAGCTCCAAACCGTAATTATATATTTTCATAATCTTCCATTGAACGGACAAATACCGTGAAGCCATCATGCAACGCTGAACTGTATTCAAGCGTACAGACTGAAAAACAGAATGGACGTGGGATCCGTTAACGTCAGCACGCTGGGCTTTAAAGGATGTTTGAAGCACCGCACCAAAATTATTATAGCCGCGAGATCAGCGATTCCCTAGGGGCGCTGAGAGATTTTAGGGGGCCCTGGAAGCCAGAGGTGAGCAAGAGCTAGAAGGCCGAACGTTGCGCTGGACCGCATATGTTTGACCGCAGTCAGTTTAGCATCAGTCGGTGCCAAAAGGCTAGTGGACTCTGAAGTAAAAGATACTCGTGGTCGAATCAGAGCTCTGAGCTTCTAACCGACCCTATGGAACCGACACTGGAACGCCTCGACCAAACGGCAGTGGCCAAACGACGCTTGCGACATCTGGGAATCGCTAGCGACGTCCAGAGGACGCTGGAAAAGACCAGGGGCGCTTGCAAAAAAAGGCTGAGCAGCGACGGCCTAAATCAGCGTTTCCTAAAGGAGGCGATTTGGGTCTTCAGGGGGCATTGGAAAGCTGAGAGGGTGTTGCAGCCCACGGTAACGGGGCAATTTACAGAAGGAAAGGAAGACCAGTATTCCATCAGGAGTTGGTGGAATAGTGGCCTGCTCTGGAGAAGGTCGTGATCGGGACCCTGCTGTTTGCGCGTATGCACAACATGAGCTGGAAGGCTGACGAATTTTAACGTGGAGCCGATACGTCAGCCTTAATTACTCTTTGCAGCTAGAAAACGTCACCTTGCCGTGAATCACAGGCGCCCGTGGGTAGCTTGTCTATGGAAATCTGCGCGTTATCGTTGATCGATCATTTGCGCTGAGCTATCAGCCGAAAGTTTTTTCCGAGAGCACAGCGGAGCGTCGCCGACGGGCAACCGTGCTATCAGGAAAGAAATTCGCTAAACGGCGCTCTGATGAAAATGCCGATGGCTTTTTCGCGTGCTATGGCGAAGTATAATTCGAAATTATTCTCATCCTTTAGCTTTCTTCCGCATTAGCATTCTGGCTACAGTTGGTTTATAAATAGCGGCGCTTTCCCTATTTCTGTACTGCTTCGAAGTCGGTGTGTCGTTAGCTGGCGAGTGTTCTTCCGAAAGATTCGATTGTGTTTGCTGCATTTGTACCATTTGGCAAATAGAAAAGTACGTAATCGTACAAACTGCAGAGCAGAAAGGAGAAGAGCCGGAGAAGTAAACGTCGGTTTTTTAGATGTTCAACTCTTTGTGTATTCTTTAGAACTCCGCCGAGGCTGGCACAGCGGGGTAGATAAGTGCACTCGAAATTTAAATTTACGCAGTCCTCACAAAAAGTCGTTTTGCGGTCTAAGACATGCCAGAAACGAAACGAAAGTGCAGGCTCTATAGCACGGATTACTTGAAGTATGGTTTCACTCCTTTGCAGGGTCCCACCGATGTGCCTAATTTGCGAGAAAGTACTCTCAAATGGGGAATTGAACTTTCGCGATCGTTGGAAAATCTGTCTAGCCTGAATCTAGAGAAAGCGAATAAAGATGTCTCATATTTTCAAGCGCTTCGCGACAAGCGACTTAGCCAGTCCAGTTCGGGAGAACTATTTGCCTCGACATCCAAAGGAGGTGACGACGGCTTTGCACGCACGCGTCTTACGTTATCTCGCTGTTGATTGCAAAATTTGGGCATGTCCATACAATTAGCGACTAACTGCTTGTTCTGGTAATAAGTGAGGTCATCCAAGCAGTTTTACATGGGCCAACAAGTGACATACTGAAGAAGATCCCGTTAAGCAGTGCTGCATTCCGTTGTACAATCATGGTTTCTCTCTACTCAAGCAAAGCTGAGTAACAGCTGGTTGAATGCACCGGTTAGTCCGCACTCGTAGTTGGTTTTCCACAGTGCTTCTCAAGCTGCATCTCTCTGCTACCGCCATTTTCTGTAATACATTTGGCCCTCGCCCTGCTACGCGTGTTCATTTGTTGCCCTCTGTGCAGTCTTCGCACTTTCTCTTAATTTCAGTTATTTACTTCACTTACTTGCATCCCTTTAGCCTTTCCTGGACTGCAGGGAAAAGTATTAGTCATGCATGCTGAACATTAACGCAGTCTGCTTGTGCTATTGATCTGGTCCAGTTCTTCTTCTCCTTCTTCTTCTTCTTCAGTCATTGCAGCTACAAGACGCATCACAGCCACCTTCGTTTCCTACTCTCTCCTTGAAAATCGGTGGCTTAGCTTGTATTTTAAAAGAAGGTATTAAGTTTCGAGTGCACGTTTTTTCATTTCACTGTATTATAATAACACATTTTTCCGTAGCCAGTAGGAGCGTCATCCTATTAGTCTTTCTCGAGTTTCTCAGGATTGATATCAATTTATGCTAACATTCATAGGCTATGAATGGCTGATTTGTCCTGGTCCAGTCAGTCATGCAAGGGGTCGTCATGGGGCACGTAATCAACTCGAACAAATAACATCAAATTTGAAGTAACTCTTCTTTTGAACGACTGCCTCTTTCACACCATCGTAAAATGCAAACATCGTAAGTCAAAGCAATAATAACTCAGGGATCCCCTGTATACATTTACGTACCACTGATCTTCTACTACCCTTATATATTACGGGTAGGTATTATGTCACCACAAATGCCAGTAATTGTCGTGGTAAGGTCTGAATTGTGCTTTCTTCAGATCTATGCACTGGCTTTACAACGTGAATTTTAAGAAACGTAAATCAACATACTCAAATCTCATTGGCTGCCGTCACTAATCATTTGCGTGAATAGAACCTGAGAGGAAAGGGATGCAGCTTTATGTTTGCCTACTTCTTCCTGTGTTACCTTTTCTATCCTTCTTCAAAGGCTCATTACTCAGGGAATTCTAAGAGGACAATGATTAGCAAGCTGGAGGGCCACCTTCTCAAATCAAAGTCTGTAAACAAAATTCAGACTGCTTTTAACACAGCATATGGACAATTAAAAGTCGCCGTCCTGAATCAACCAAAAGCGCCTTGTTGAACCAAATGCATCTTACCATGAAAACGACAACGATGCCCTGCTACCAATTCTATAGCAGAAAGACAATCCGTTAGACGGCAAGCAATGACAAATAGCACAATCACAAATCGGTCATGTTAAGTAAAGATTGGCATTATTGCAGTAACGATAAGTTCAACTGGAAATTCTTATGATCTAATATACCGAAGAACAGTGTTACTATAAACAAAAGGGTCCCTATCTACAGTGAACAAATAAAAATGATAGATAACCGCTGCATGAACAGGAACATGAAACTGGCAATCAAACATGGCGACAGGATATGTATTCTTCCTTAAAAGGGATTGATAAAGCTTACATGTTTATTTGACCTCTATGCTAGGTTTGCGACAGCTTTATCCACGTCAGTCATTGCTCACCTGATGATATACCATTAGATAACAAGCAAAAATAGGCTTGAAACTTCAAAAAACTTGTATGAAGTTTAGATGCAAATTACTGAACTGGGAAAATTGTGGATCGGCATATTAACAGCTTTGCATGTATGAAGTTCGAACCAAAATTTGGTATCCTTTAAAAGGACCAAAATACCTAAAAGACTCGGTAAGGAATCAACTTTCAAAGAAAAGTAAAACGACTCGTTAAAGAAGCAACAAGACTATGAACGGTAATGACGCGTTTAAAGTGACCGATGAACGCGTGCTGATTATTGCTTGCAGTTAATGCCTGTCCACATAAGGATGTCAAACGTTACCCCTATATGTACACATAGAAAAATTAACCTTGAATTTAACCAATGCACAACTGTTCCCATCCCTTCAATTCGATGTTCTTCGTTGCAAACAGAGAAGCTTCTCCATGGTGCACATGAACTTAGGACTTAGCCAACACAGCAGTACAATTTGCAAAACGGAAGGTCACGCGTTATACCATGTTTTTGACGCAACGATAAACAAGAGTTCAATCAGCGCGTCAGGCGCATAGCGTATCTATTGCAAAGCAAACATAAGACTTTCGGAGTCTATTAACAGTTGTTCCAAGCGTGAGTTGATGGTATTGTTTATTTGTGGTGACATTTCCTACACTTGAGGTTAACGCGAAACCTTAACACCAAAGCTGTTCTTTCCTTCAATGCAGGTTACGTGTAGCACCGTTAAAAATGTTGCACCCTTGAAAATTGGATGTTTTTTAACGGTTCCAAATGATCACATCGCATAGCTTTTAAAAAGTTTCCCTTTTCTCCGACAGCACGGCAGTACTTTGGTGGCCGCTGTATTCGTCTGTGTAGCCTGTAGTTCAAAGTTTGGGATGTCTACCGAGTTCCGTGGAAGTCTGAGTTTAATGTGTCGGAGATGGATCATTGTGGGAACCTGGCATGGGCTGCCTGGAATTAAGGCGGTTAACCGGGAGGGACACCAGTCATGCGGCCTGCTTCGCAGTTGGAGCGACGGCTCGAGAAGTCAGGGCTGTTGATGCCAGTGGGGACTGAGGGCCTCTTAACATCCGTGGGAACGCGAACGGCCGAAGCCAAGGACAGCTATATCTACGCGCCGAATATTCGCGCCCAGTTTTTCGCGTCAGGAGGCTGACATCGCCTAGCCTGGCCCACGCCAGCGCCCTTTGTGGCTTATCTTCCTCTAGAGAATCACTGTTCTATCGCCTCCTCTCCCCTTACACTCCTTCGCCACTCTGGGAAGCACTGGTTTAGAGTCTCCTGTCTCACTGAGAACGCCGTTCCTTATAGGAGTTTTCTTTCACTACATAAGCTTCATGGCAGCATCACGTTAAACTTGTTTTTATTATTGAAATCAAGGTCATGGCGGAGTTTTCGGGATTCACTAAGTCTCATCGCCAGCATCCACGCCTCATGCAAAGACATCGCGTTCATCAGTGAATGTGCTACTGTTAGCTGCAGCTAAACGTCCTGTGCTACTTTCCAACAGAACAGTCACATGAAGTCATGCAGAGAGCATTTCTAACGTCTAGTTAACACTCAAAAATGTTCTAGATTGTGGAGAACCCCGGATTTCGGATAAAAAGTTTCATAGTCTAAACTAAGTCAGTCTCATATTATTTTTAGTGTCAAGTTACAATGTTGGCAGGAAAGGGATGCATCTTTACCGAACCTAAGAACCAAAGAATAAACATAAAACGTCATAAATAAAGGCTAGGTTACAAGCGGTATATTGTTTATAGTCAACAGAATATATATTAATACCTTAATAAACTGTTCTGTGGCTTGTTCACAACATACAGAGTAAACCATTTACTGAAATCCGTGAGAAATACCTTTCGGAATAACGATTGGTCCTGTGATCACGGTACATCACAATGATGGATAGTATTTTTGGCGCGTGTGCGCAACAAGGGCCAATGAAAACTGAAAGATGGAACAGCACGAAAAACAACAAAGAAGAATTCGTCTGTTCTTCCATTTCAACTTCAACTTCATTTCTTCGGTTTGGTGACTAACTGAAGGACAACATTTTGATGATTACGCTGTTCGTTCAGCATTTCAACTCGCAATGGCCCGCTTTAAACCTAACCGGAGGTTTTCTGACTTAGGTGCGAAAAATATTGTAACTGCAACCTGCGCTGATGACGACGCAGTGGCTGTCCTGAAATCTGGGTATTTTTCATGAATTTGGATAAACGATTTACTCTGTAAGGAGAAGATGAAATTCCAAGGAACCGTTAAAAGGAGTTCTATGCACAACTGTACCACCTCAAAGTCGTAACAATACCTTGCAACCCATTTTCAATAGAAGGGCTTGCACAATAAAAATATGATTACATAATGCGTCTACGGGGAATGCTCACCCGAAAAGTTTCCCAATTCCTCTAAACAAATAGACATTGTAGCTAACCTTCAAATGGGTCATTCTCAGCAAAAAGTAGCTCAATTCAGGTTGCAAAACTCTGCAAAGATGCGAAAACCTCAAGAACGACTTGCAAGAGTTGGCAAGCCCGACTTTTGGAAATTAGAGGCATTAACACAGCAGAAGTTAAGCATTAGGTTCCATGAACGTACATGGCATTAGGCTTTCAAATTTCAAATTTCCCTCAATGGAATAATGAATGGCATGTAGATTTCGTGCAACGAAAACAAGGCACAGTCACTCAACTGAGAATGGTAACCGGAAGAAAAAATTATACTCAAGCGTCTGTCATTACAGCGATTCATGCATCCAAAGTAAAATGAATAAAAAATCATACAGCGCTTAGTGCATTTTGAGAGTAGAACCTGCGGCACAGGGAAGGCAACGTATGGTAACAAACAGTATTCACACGATGCGATGTGACGTCAAACTGATTTAATAACTAAGACTGTTATAAAAATCGTTTCCCTGCTTGAATTGCGTGCAACAGTCCTACAAAGATAAAGCACAGCTGATTGAGCATGAAAAACCGCTTTGTACTAAACAAGGCCTAGCCAAGATGAACCGGACATATTCCGCCTTTCAAACATCAACTTCCCGTAGTCGTAAGTTGCTATCATAATGGCGCAGGCGGGAGCAACCTTTACAAGTCGTGGAACAATGCCGGTAAAAAGGGATTGAATTCCATGCTGTTTCCACAGACATGCTAGAGAGCGCCACGTTGAAAACGAAGCACGCTTTTGCCCTAAACATTTTTGAAAATGAACTATATGCACGTTGAGCCGATTTGATGCACACCGTAAGCTTCCAAATCCCCGAGTTGTATTTGGCGGTGTGTTTTGACGACGTCAAAGGGTAACGTGCAAACAGCAGAAACCTTGAAATAATAGTGAACAGTCTTTCTAGAGCAAAAAGTTATTAGCAAAGCTAACCGAACCGCTAAATGCACCAATGCAAAGGCTGATTGCGAAGTTTGTATCCTGTTTGTCCAATGTCGACAGAACTTCTGACTTCAAGAGCTCAACGGAAGTCCAGTAAATTGCTGAAAGTACAAAGAACACAACTGGACAATTCATTCCAATCGCGAAGGCCGATGATTAGCAGTTTAAAAAGTAAAAGAGAACCGCAGTTCTCACATCTGAGCACGCCAGTTAAGACCTGAGAGCAACAGCAACAACGTACGACTGGAGAATACAACGGAAAAGGAGCCTACAAGTTTAGACAAAAGCAACTCAATATCTTTGCCATCACAAATTAACATCGCAAAATAATTACAAAGCGACTACCCACCTGAGATGAACCACCTGAACCTGAACTTCAGTACCACCCAGCTGGGATAATCACCCACCTGAGTGGTACTGAAGACGAAAATATTTGACGCCCATCCGGTCTCAGATCGCGTAAACGGTTGCATATGAAACCGTTCAACGGCCATGAGCGCGTCAGCGAGATCGAATCCTTATCGGATCACCACCAGTCTGAGTGGCCCACCAGACGAAAGTTTCTGACGCTCATCCGGTCTCAGGTAGAGCAAACACCCACAGAAGCACGACGCGGATATGTACCGCTGGGCCAATTTTTCGAATCTTATTTGTCACTGGTCGCATACCCATCTGAACGGTAATCAACTATCGGTAAGCCAATCGCCATTCCGCGCAATCCTGTACGTGCAGTCACAGTAGAAAACGAACCCGCCAAAATGGCACAACAGACTAACGATGATCAAGTACCAAGGGTTTGCGGAAGCCGTCTTCCTGCTTACATGCCAGGTAATCTTATGTTATTGGAATACTTTGCTTGCACAATGATTTCTCAACTCATAAGGAACAACAGCGGTGTGACAGTAGCTTTTTAAAAACAGAAAAAAGTCACTTCACGTCGCATCTGTACGTCACTTATTCATTCCGTAAGCCTATTGTTCTTCTCGACGAGACCGGGTAATCGAGTTTTTAGTGTGTAGTCCTAACGGAGCATTTCAGGACACAGAAGTGGACAAGATACCGTAGGATAAAGTTACCTCATTTTCATTTATTCATTCTTATCTCTCTCTCCTTCCCTCCCTAATTCCGTTTTTTCCTCTGGTATATCTGTCTATTTACTTATACTAATATATTAACTCTCCATCTGTTCTCCGTCGCCCCTCCCTTCCCTATGTATCTTAGTTACCATTCTTTCTATTGAAGTTCAATTTCCTCTTCTGCTTTCATCAATAATTGATGTACAGTTGTACCTTTTAACAGTTACTTTCCTGTTTAAACTTTCCAACTTAGAAAAACCCACCCAGGTCATAGTCAGTCAGCATAGGATCGCGGAGACACACGGCAGCGCCTGGATGACGTTTGCATGTCTGTCAAAAAAGCTATCTGCAATGGTGTAATCCGTACATTTCTTGAAAACAAACGTACAAGCACCGTTAGGAAGTATGAAAGCAGTTTATTAGAAGTTTACCCTGTAGCATTCAGAACTCGGCTGAAGATGGACAAGCCTGTTCAAATGATACGCGTTGGCATTTTTGCGATTACTAGGAAGGGCGAAGGGCAAAGAGCTCTTCCTCGAATTTCTAAACAATACATAGCCCATATAAGTAGCCTTCACTATATGAAAGGAGGAAAATGGGAAATTCCCTTTTCTCGAGTCCTCAATTTTGAGATCCTCACACAACCTGATGACTGCACTTTATTGGAAAGCAATATTTTAGGGTAGGTACTCCAACATGTTATTTTATGATCCACGTTCTGTAAAATGGCAGTAATACAGGGTGTGGTGGACTGAGCAACCGGAATCTGCAATCCAGAATTCCTTGACTCTGTACAGTGAATGAAAACGCTTAGAAAAAATGGGTGCCCAATAGATATTATTAGCCCAACTATACATCGAACCATACATCACCGAAGCACTCCTAGAACAAAGACATCAGCAGAAGCGCAGCTCAGTCTCCCCTGCTAAGTGAGCTTGGAGAAAGGTAAAATGGTTAAAAGAAAGGTACTACGCTCTAAAAGGGCGCATGATAAACTGACCACGATCAGAAACGGAATTCTTACCAATTCAATGCCCTGGGATTGTGTAAGAAATTAAAAATGATTACTTTGCTTCCTATATTGGAAAGATGGAAAATAACTTAACTTGATGATTCCAAGGGAGCAAGATTAAATAGAACAAAGACGGGTTGAACGGCTTAAACTGCAAGCGCTGGTGGCAGTTGAACATGACTCACGGAGTAATCCATAACCTAAGACAACACGACCTTGAGATTTCAAAACACACAAATGCGGATTCGTACTGATGAATCACCCACCCTAAAGCACGGACCTGGTACCAAGTTGATTGATATTTCCTTCCACTGTGATTGATCCGCATAGATATTAGCGTAAGCCTCTCCTCAGATGCCAAATAACCCTTCCTATAAAATGAGGTATGCGTCTGACTTCGAGCTACGCGGAACACTCCTGCGAGCTTTCTTCGATTTAGGGAGCTTCTTGCTGATGGACGGACAACGGATATCGAGATAAAACGCAGCTATACGCAGCAACTTGAAAACCATACCTGAAAATGGTACGTCACGAAGCAATGTTGGACCAAGGCCGAGGTACAAAGATTTCAACCCATTTTGTCGTATCATTGAATTTAGCGCACCGACAACGTCTAAACATAACGATCGCTATCTCATATCTTCGTGAACTCAAACTACTGCACCAAAGAATCTCATGCTTTTCGATTGCAGCTTCGTTCTGGCCATTTCTAAGGGGCTTATCAAAGTGGCAGAAACAACTGAAAATTACAATAGGTCAATATGCAAGAAAAGGTATTTAAGACACTTGCCCCTCGCAGAAGCACCAGCAAGCATGGGCACCCAAAACGCATGGCCAAATCGACGATGTAAATGCGAGAGTAGGTTGTCATAGAGCGTAAAATAACATACCGTCGCTGGCACTGCCATGGCTCTGCAACAAAAGTGGGGCTCTTCAAATTTACATAATCGTGCAGGGCACCACAACTCGCTAATGTCTTTCAGTAGTTAATAAAGAGAAGATACACGCAACATTGGCAACAGAGCATAACACTTACAGCGCTGGAGTTAAGCCACTCCACAGTGCTCTAATTCCTTCATGTCTTGAGATTTTAAGGAAAGCGTCCTAAACATCGAGTCTATGTGTAACGGCATAACACAAGATTTGCATACCATGGTTCCACTAAATCGGCTGACTGAGCCGCCTCCTCCGGGAAATCCACAAAAGGTGCATAAATGGTCCATCAAGCCGCTGCTGACAATGAAGCAACGGCTATAGGCTGCAGGACTCCTTTGCGCTTGCAATCGCACTTTGACAACATCCAGTGGAGTAACTATGAAGTAAAGTATTTATTACGCAACGCTACGCTTTCCCTCTTCAGTAACAAGGTCTCTTCTAGCTAATACGTTGAATACGGCACTTTCCTTGCTGCAGCAAATGCAAGTCGATAGTAGGATTTAAAACAAAAAAGCGTTCTCAAATGTTGGTCGTTGTTCCTTCAAGGAAGACCTTCCTTAGTGAAGACTTGCAACTGCCGAAAGGAGGTGCAGTTGTAACAAACGCATTCATGCTTATTATGACTGCATCGACACTCTCTAGTTCTAGCACTGATCACGCTTAATATCATACTATTCGCTACGTTAAGTACAAAACCCTGTTACAAAGAAAAACCGTTTGATTAGAGGAATATACGACAAAAGTTAGCGGATGCAACCAAAGCTACAGAATGACCCCTTATCTAAGGATGGCAATGCGAACTCAAGCAAGGAAATTTGTATCGACGCTCAACATAGTGGTTTTCCATTGGACGTACCACAAGATTTTGGAGTTGTCTGCTTTTGCAATCGCACTTTCACCACATCCAACGGATTTGCTACAACGGATAATGATCGCATTGCCATACACAGTTCGATGCAAAAGTTGAACACTAGAATGCTGGCGTACACTCACCGAAAAATGCTGTTATAAAGGCACCGGAACAAGATGCCAATATTTGTTGAACAGGGGTGACATTGGCGTCTCGTACTTCCCGCATTTCCAACTAACAAAGAGAACAAAATCGTACGCAGGAGCATATCACCGCAACGCTTCTCATGAACAATCACACCGGTGCAGCTGATTCTCTTTCCAACCTAAAAAGCATGTTTCGCGTTAATCACTGCTCCTTAAACAAACTTGCATCTTGCCAAGCAGTAAAGCATGTATTCCAAAGCAATTAAAACAAAGTACAATGCACCATCGTTATAATATTATTTGGCATCAATAAGTATTAATAATATAATAACGTATTAGAAGAACGCTTGAAATTATGAACAGGCTAATTAAATAACCGAAAGAGAGAGTATGACACGTAATGCCGCCTAAACACAACAAAACAACACGCCAACAAGTGTCACAAATTTTAAACTCGGCACATCTCCCTAATCGCACTGCCGCAATGCGCTCTGTCAACTTCTTCCAAATGTGTAAAAAATTAATCTGCACTTTCAAACGACATTACTTTCCAGAATTCGCAAAGTGAACGCTTTGCACCTGAGTCATTCTGGTTAGCTTGATTTGCAAAAATATCTCTTGCATCTCAAACTTGATTCATTTCTCGCAAGGACGAAACAAGCGAATAGAACTACAAACTTGCGATTGGGCCAAAGACAACTATACACTGTTCCCACTGCCGTAATGGATATGTTATGCACTCACACACGCGCATTCGGCGTCGCCATTTACAGTTACTTTCAGATTTATTAATTTACTCGTTGAAGGCACGGATGCTACAAAAGCTCATCCGCTGAAAACAATTCCAAGCGACTGCGTTAAAACCGTTCCAGTTCCTCTATCAGAGAAAATGTATTCAAATTAAGGTAGTGAAATCAATTCCATTTTTAAATCACCTAAACAAGCTTCAAGATACTGCTTCATACTTTCTCTGGTTAGAAAAGCTTGATATTAGGCATATATGACGCTGTCTTCTAGTCACAGCACGTTAAATTTAAGATTCGCAGGAAATAACTAGTTTTTTGGAAGCACATACGATTCCCGGCACAATGGAAAACTGAGAAACCAACTGTTTTAAACGAAAGCAACGGAACTGTCGTGTTCAGCTGTTTATGTCAACGGCAGTACATCCTGTCTGTAGTATTCAAGACACCTTTAATCACACGAGACAACCCATAACCAATAGACGGCCGGATCATTTATAAGGGAACAGACCAGGCAAACGACAGTACACCTCAGAGCTTCCCCAACTTCCTAATTCTATCCACAGCGATAGAACGACAGTTTACCACTATTGTAGCCCTGATGACCGACTGTTTTCCGCTAATAGAGGGTCCAACTATCTTCTGGTTAAGAATTGTTCAATGCGATTATAGATTCGTTGAATAGTACAAACGGGATATACAGCCGTCGACATACACAGACGAAGGCTACATACAGAAAAAGTCATCACCTATATACGGGAGACGCTCTGCCAAGCCAAAACAATAAAAAACATGTATTCCTTTTCAAGTGAAAGTCGCTTCCTTGTCGGGATCAAACAAAGAGATCCAAAACTATTACTGCATCTTATACCAGAAAGCAACGCTTTATTAAGCTAAACAGAAGCGTCTTGCAACAAATAAGCGTCATATTATTGAAGAGATTTTCCTAGTCAGTAAAAATGAGAGAATACAGCACTGTACCACTCCATCACGTTTCGATAAACACAGCCGCTACATTAAAGAACGGACAAACGTTCAACACGGTTAAATGAGAAACGAGCTAAGGTCATTCGAATAAATTAAACAAAACATAACCGCTCATTAAACCCATATTAACGGTCAACTCTTGAGGCAATTAAAAAATGAACAACTTTGGGATATGTGGGAAGGAATCTATGCCAAGTTTAGTTTTAAACCAAACACAAAATGAGACCTTCTACCTGCCACTCACTACACCATCCGAACCTCCCTCGAGACCTCAGATTTTTAAAAACTTTCCGAATTTCGCTGAAGACGGTTCCAGAAGAGAACCGAAAGCTCCGAAGAAATAAAACAACGGACAATAAACACCGTGAACACTGTTTGCATTTACAGTCATGTCCGTTAAAAGACACCCAATATTCGCTCCTACAGTTCTTGTTAACAGAAGATTAACAAATCTTTTATTTTACTGGTTGAAACAAATCACTATACGGATTACCTAGAACACGGGGAATGCTGGTTTGCACAAAAGATCAGCGGGAACAGCAACAAAATGGCGTACTGTCACGATTATTCCTGCTGATCATGTTTGCTCCTTGTGAAGATGATGAACAACAGCGACGACAATTTACTTAGACAATCCAAAAAATGAGTGTAGCAAAATTAATTAGATGGGAAATTGCATTTTAATCGCTTCTTGGAAAATTTTCATGTGAACATGGACGTTACGCCGCCATCGGTTCGCTGCCGCGGCGAACTATATGCTTGCAGTCGGTTAGGCAAATTTGCCCTACTGGTTCGATTACGAGTGTAGCAGAATATCGAGTCGGTATAGTGGAATCAGCAGGATGACGTTGCCTAACCGACAGCAAACCAGACGGCGGAAAAGTGCTGGCCTACTCAGGCGCAATTAATAGGAACAATTTTGTTTGGCGAATCCAAGCTGAAAACGAAATACACATTTTCAACCTGTACAAGGCTTAGGATATTTCCTTGCGGATTGTACGAATTTTGCAAGGTTGCAACACACGTGATATCTGCTTGCGGCTGTGTTTCGTCATCATCTGTGGCCAAATTGCGCCTACTGCTGAAATTTACCGAATGGGGAAACGTTAGCCATGTTGGCAAATGACACAAGTATTGCAGAAACTACTGCATACGTTTGAGAAATGTGTAATACATCAGGAAATGACGCTGCTGAAAGCTGCTGGTTACGCGGCTCAACCAAAGAAAACGTTCCCTTAAAGGACTTCATACTGCAACTTTAATTGTTATTTGCAGTTTCTATAACCACATGCTTTCCATTCCGGTCCAAGTGTACTTAGCCTACGGCCTAGTCTCCCTTGTGACAGCAAACCAGGTCTGCGAGACTTGCACCCGTAAACTATACTCTGCGATAGCCTTAGCATCCTTGCAGGGTCAAACAGCAAAATTCTGCCATCAACAAAAATAAGGGATTGAAGTTAGCCCGGTGTGATCAGTCTGGTCAATTGAACTGGTTGCTGCAAGTCCAAGTACTCAGGAGGAACAAAACTATGAATAGTTCATCAAGCAGAATAAACTAGCAGGAGAATGAACCTTTCATGCTAAGCCACTGTTTCATGGCCTCCGCTGAATTTTTGTTCATCAAACCTTCGCACATAATGATAAGTGAACAGTCAAGTTGAAAGGTTTTGTAAATTAAACTGCTCGAATACTTTCGTTTCATTGCTGACATACGCTTTGATTTAGGGTAAGATGCACTTTTTACGCATTCCTATACGACATACAAACAACGCAGACAACGACGGGTTAGATTGTAGCGGGAATAGCAGCAAAATGTTTTACCGTTTGAAGCAGCCTTGCTTATCATGTAAGCACCGTGACAGAAGAAACAGTTGCAATGCACGTTGACGAAATTTTCCATAGCTATTTTGGTAAAAGAAGATATTGATTTTCCGTTGAATTAATTTTGCTACAGCTTCATGCTTTCCATAAAACAAAGTTGCAAGTTCATCTTGTCTTGTGAAGGTTTAGCGTTTATACTAGGACAAATGTGCCAGTCGACTTTCGTTTCCAATCTTCCCCTCTTACTTGTAATATTAGGCTTAATTTTATTTGGCTAAACGTAGAGTTTATCGGAAAACCTGTTTCCAATCTTTCCCACTGTAGCTGTTTGCAATAGGCATTGAAGACTTAGTTGCATATGGTACCTCGGTTTCTATTCTGCATTCGTAAGATAATTTCATGCTGATGCTGTATATTTCGTAAGATTACGTGAGTTGAGCAATACTATATGAAATAAGAATTTGTTTTGCTGTGGTCGTAAAACGACCAATATTGTTTCGGTATAGTCCATCTTGTGTCTCTTCGAGTTGAATTTGTAGCCCGTAGAGGATTCAAATTTGACGCCAGTTGTTTAAGTTGTTAAGCTGCCTTGCAAAATGCAAAACGCAGTTTGCTTGAACATTCGCTTGCAGAAACAATGTAGGGGACAATGCCGTTATTTCTGTATTAAGTCACTGTTGCTGGTCACAGAGGCATGGCATAAATGCATGGCTTCATTGAAAAATGTAGGCTTTTCGTTTTAATTACAAAAAGTATGTTTTAAAAAGAAGAAGGCTCTCGGAACTCGACCTTATCAGCGACATGAATCGTATTGTAACTTGGACAAACTGAACTGACGTTTGGTAGGCGGTTACGTGCTAATGAGGGAGCAGGCTGAGTTCCAACATTTATGTTTTAAAACACACTTCGTGCAAACAAAGTGACTGTGGTGTGCTTCTCAGTAAGTCGCCATGTAAAAATGCTGTTCTTCGGCTGTGCCCCGTTTGTTCCCTTGCTTGCTTTTTACCTTCTGAGAAGGGGCGCTTCCTGATGCGTTTGCCTATCTGTGTCAAAATTATGTTTTTCAGTTTGAAATTTCAATGTCCCTTCAGCCGCGACCTTGTGACTTTGACGAAGTGTGGGCCCGACTAAAAGAAACTGTACAGCGGATAATATCTAAGCAGCCCATTTCGCACACAGTCTGGGATGATAATTTTCAGTAAGTATGTTTTCCTGTTGCGCAGTAAGCATCGTTTCTGCCGCATTGTCTTTGAAGTTCTATGTTTTTCTCAGTTGCATAGCTCTTTTAAAATAGTTTGCTCTGTTGAATTATTTAGCGAGCATATAACAAAATTTTAGTGATGTATATATGCTGTGCATCGCGCACCCACACAGTCACAGTATTCGACTTTACAATGAGACAAAGAACTATTTTGAAAACTACGTGCGTGGCGTTTACACGGTAAGTTTATCCACGGCTTGTTGTTCACTTGCAGTGATGTGCACTTAAAGGAAATCAACAGTGGCTGCCCTTCGAAAATATTAACTGTTTACTTGGCGAAGTGGCTGACTTTCTACGATGGGGCCAAAGCGGTGGACAATCTCTACAGGTATTCCGAGACATTGGCTGTTTCTATTATATCAGCAAGCTTTATTTTTAAGATATTTAAATGCTGAGTATATCGCTAAGCAGCGCCTTCCTGATCTCGACCTGTTATTTGGCGGAGCGGAGTTACCTAAAAGCCCGCTTTTACCAATTGGAGAGGTATAACCTTTGTTAACTATATCGTGTTTTTTAAAATGGTGCGTTCGCAGCTGGCTGTACGAACCTGGCAAGAGTTCTTGGTCACCCCCTTGTTGAATTCTATGGTGTCCCAAATGCTGCAAGAAATAGAAAAGTTAGTGTATTTTTAATGTTTGTGTCTCATGTTGGATGTTCGTGTGTCTGCTTACGCAAGTGACAGTAGCAACGCTTTTTATCAAACTGTACTTTTCTAGCGATCGCAATGGGCAACCTGCCGACCATAAAACTCTTTCGGGCGTCATTCAGTCATTTATTGATATGAACTCTTCGTATGGACAAGTAGGGAAGGTGAGAGATATTTTTTGACCTTCAAATCGGGGCGGTTAATCACTGTCATTGTATACCTGTGATAATGCAATGACCGCCATTTTTAACTAATCAAAAGTCCACCCGTCTTACAGTTAAAGTTTATTTTTCCTCAGTTACAGAATCATACGACAATATCGCTTCAGTGGTGAGTTGCATACAAGGCAGCTGCCCTCGAAAGTATTGCGTCTCAGAATGAGGTTTCTTTGCTGATATAGTCTGCCGTGGCTAATACGAATTTTGGTCATAGTTCTCATCACTTGAGGATAGCCAAAAGTCGGCGTTACAGCGGTGGTAGTATGCGCGTGCTCTGCCGTAGTGAATAATTCACGAGTTTGTCTTGACGCCTGTACTCGTTTTTTGAACTAAATTAAAAGGCGTAACAGTTTAGCTCACTGAATCCCATTAACGCGCATCCCAAAGTTTTAATATATTGAAAGAAGAGCGCATCTTTTCAGTGAGTTTTGCATCTGTAGAGCCGCTTACTTTTAACGAGGGAAGAGCATTGTCACATGGCCAAGATGGCAGAGAACGATAGCTCCGTTAGGGTCGCACCTATTAATTTAATTTCCTCATTGCTGTCAGTTCCGTTTATTCTTAAATCGACGCTTCTTTCTAGTACCGCTTTTACGGAAATGTTTTCGAAGCTAAGCACATTGAAGCTACGAAGGAGTATTACAAGCGAGTCAGTGACGCGCTACTGAAAACTTGCACAGTTTCGGAATACATGGAGCTGGTTTGTGTCACGTCAACAATTCTTTCTCACCCGTTTATGCGAGGTCGTTCTCTTACTTAGATCATTGAAAAGATTGAAGATGAACGTAGAAGATCGGAAAAGTTTTTGCCCAAAGACAGTTGCAACAGAATGGCCAAAGTGTGCCAGGAAGTTCTGGTCCGTGATCACTACGATTCTCTTCTAGAAATAATGCCCAAGATTACGGCTGATGAAAACAAAAAGGGTAACTTTGTGTACTTTCATAAAGTTTGGTCTTCTGTATGTGTTTTTAACTGACAGCGATAAGCGTGTTAAAATTACTATTCTGCAATCAGTGAATGGCAATCGTCACATCATGCAGACGGCTGCCGAATTTTGTTAATGAAGGAGCAGCTGCGTGTCCGGAAGATCCCGGAAAATAAGACGCGGGTGGAAACGTGCTCTACCCATCAAAGCTGCCCTACATTTTGCTGACCCCTTACGTTAGTTGCTGAGAAAGTATGTTTGAATTAGCGATGCTGCGGAACTAATGAAGTTCAACTGTAATACGGGAAATTAAATTAACGAACTGATTACATTTAGTGCAATGAAATATGCGTGGAATTAGTGAAAGAACCTTATGAAGATGAATGTATTCAAATAGTTAATATTCAAATAAGCTAGTCGAACACCGTTTGTTGCCAGGGCAACCAATCCTGTTTAGCAAAATTATGCGATCATTCGGACCCGTTACAAAACATACCCTATTCGGGTTTGGGTCATATGACCGAAAGTCGGAAGATCGAAGGGTCGAAATACCGAAAGTCTAATGTTGAATGGTCAAAATACTGAAAGCCAAAATACCGAATGGTGGAATTAAAAGTTCAGTATAGTGAGTACAGTCCTGAGTCGGTTTCACTGATCAAGTAAACGTTTGTCCCTTCGAGGTTCCGAATTTACGTTCTGACTTTCGGTATTTTGACCATTCGACGTTTCGACCATTCGGTAATATGACTGTCGGTATTTCGACCATTCATTCGGTAACATAACCTTCGGTATTTCGAGTTTCGCTAATTCGACCCTTCGACGTTTCGACTGTTCGGTCTTCTGACTTTCGGTCTCCTGACCATCGACATTTCGGCCATTCGGTGTTTCGACCTTCTGT
>KN538391.1:724325-736534 GCA_000797535.1 Trichuris suis | reverse complement strand
GTAGTAGTAGTAGTTGTAGTAGTAGTAATAGTAGTCACAGTTGTTGCCTTAGTATTTCCGAACTACGTGTTCTGGATTTCTGTAACGCATAAAGAACTTCAGTAGGCTGAAGAGAATAGCTAACAATGATTTGTTTACACTTAATATTAGTTTTTCATTTTTCACGTGACGAACTTCCTTGTTGTTAGAGATAGTTAAGTTCGCTACGTGAAAACTGAAAGCATACGGATATGTTACCAGCTCACCAATCTTCATGTTAGTATTAATACAACTAGAAAATAATTCACAGTTGAACTTCTCTTAAATTCTTGAAGTTCTCATCCTCCCAGACGCGACACCTTTGTGGGTTTAATCGTTTCACGCTAGTGACAAGTCAAGATGAACCTGAAAAAGCTCAGCAAATAAAAGGATCTTTTATTACAAATGAACATGGTGCATACTGTAAAATCATAGGCTGAAGTCTTAGTAATAGTCATGTTGAAATACGCAAATTAATCTGTTCAAAAAGATCGATAAAATCCAAGTACTGAAAGCGGAGCTTTCCGAATGCTCTTGTTCCATCCTTAGTAAGGGTTAAGCTTCGCGTTGCAAAAGTTCTGAAAGCTGTTTCTTCGTCGTTTTGTGTTTGAATCGCGTCTTTGCCGAATTTGCATGATCACGTAAAAGTAGCTTTGGTTTTAAGATTTGCGCAACATGTTCACGCTGTTGAAGCCTTTGGACAAAGGTTTGTCTGAACTGGTTCGGCAGTACGAGGAGCACATCAAGCAAGTCTGCTTGAGCAGAATTTCAAACTTGAGAGGTGAAAACGTGCGTATACTTGCGTATTATCATTGTTGTCGTAATGAAGAATTTGATTCGTAGCTTTGTCAGGTAGCTGATACTTTCGTCGAAGAGATATTGGCCATCTACGACAAGTACAATTACCAAATAGAGGAAGTTTTCAATGGTCATCACGATTTTACTGGTGCTTTTGATCGGGTAATTTGAATTTTACTCCTATTTAAATTTTGTATTCTTTGTCAATTGTTCGTCTGAAAAATAATCTACCTTTCGTAACCCCTCTGCTTCTCATCTAATGTCCATTCGATTATGTAGTCTGCTGATTTTGATTTGTTTGATGCAACTGCTCATAATCATTTTCAGGCGTGCCTCCAGGCGATCAATTACAAAGAGGAGACAGGCGATAGCTTGAAAGCTGCTGAATGGGTAAGCTTTGGCTGTACACACTTTCTTAGTGTTCATCGTGAGGAGATACACCAACCTACTTAGAATGGCTGCATAGCGTTGAAATATGGTTTTTAGCCGCGGGTCATTGCGAAAGGTCTTAACAGAAATAATACGTTTTATTCCATTAGGTTGCCCTGAACTCACTTCCTTTCGCTCTTTAGCTTGCAAAGTATGCGGATAAGTTGCTGCGAAAAAGTCAAAAAAACAAGACGGATAAGGACCTGGAAGCAGCCGTAAGACAATGAGCACGATACGTTTTGCAATTTTTCCAAAGCGAAAAATTTTAGTTCGGCAAAGCTGTCATCGTTCTACGATACATCGACGAGAAGGATCTGTTCCGCAAGGTAAGCATATACCGTATACGCATTGTTTCTGTGAAGAAACGCGTGCCCAGTTCACTGTTCATTTTTTTCGTTTCAACAAGCCTTCATTATGCAGGCGTACGGCATCTACTTGGCAAAGCGCCTAATTTCGGGAACATCCATCTCTCTAGCGGCTGAAGAGATGATGATCTCTCGTTTGAAAGTCAGTTATTATTGAGACCAGCGTCGCTAATGCTCTAGTTGGAACGTGCATTAAGGTTGCTTGTGGTTTTGAGTTCGTCAGCAAGTTTGCCCGTATGATAATGGATGTGGAAATCAGTAAGCAGTTCGCAAACGACGTGAACCGCTATCTGGAAAGCAATCGAATACATACTGACGTACCGTTTTTTGTTCAAGTGCTACAGGCAAGTTGACAGAATCCTTTTTGTTTCCTTCTAATGCTTTTTAAATTGTTCAGTCTGGTGCATGGCCTTTGTCGCCTCCGATTTCTTGCCCAGATGTCCCTCAATGTTTACTGAATGTTACAACCATGGTGAGGATGGGAGGAACACTTAAGGAAATGTATTGTTTACGATAGCCAATTTCAGTTCGAGGGAATTTATCGTAAGCATCACAGCGGTCGAAAGCTTTCGTGGATGTATCACCTCTGTTCACGTAAACATTTTATCTCATGGTTTTCACTCGTCACTTGAAGTCTTTCAGTTGAACTTGCTTTAAACTATCTGCAGCATCCTTGTATAGCCACAGTGAACTTGTATCAGTACTCGCTGATTCAGTGCTTCAGTCACCGTGATCAAATGCTGGAATCTGACATGGCGGCAACGACCAATCTCGATCATGAAGTATTTGAGAAAAACTTACAATCGCTTTTGGATATTGGGATTTTTTTGCAAGAGGTGGCGATCCATTTTTGGCAGCTTAGCAACGCTTTCGTGTAAATTCTTATCTTTAAAACAGGTGGACATGAACGAACCGTCCTTACCAGTGATCCACTTGAACTTCGCTTTCCAAACAAAACGTAGGAAGTTCAAGATTCCATCGCCAGTGATCAGAGCTCAGGAGAAGGTACGTTTCCGTGAAGCAGGATTGTGTTCCAATTTGTTCCATGCTTAGGCTGCAAACCAGGGAATTGATGGGCTTAATTCAAGCTTGGAAATGGACAGAAAGCACTTTCTCGAGTGCATCGTTGTGCGCATTATGAAAGCTCGCAAAGTCATGAAGCATTTTTCTCTTGTACAAGAAGTAAAAAAAAATTCCTCTACTTTAAGCTGACGCAACGAGACTGTTTTTGTTGTAGACTGTAGCCGCAGCTCGCGTTCGATTTTTGCCGGACATAGCGTTCGTGAAACAAACGATCGAGAATCTAATTGAGAAAAATTACTTGAAAAGAACGGAAAACGCGGAAGAGTATGCCTACCTTGCTTAGCGCTAATTCTTTCATTGTTTGTTTGAGAAATAATTTTATTCTATCGTGAACGTCAAATAAAGTATCCTTTATCTCAATTTAATAAAACGATATGACTGTCGTACCGTTTCCGTTTTCAAGTGATTACGGCTTCTGCTGATAAACTAAAAGTTGTTCAAGTTTTGTACGCAGATACTTTTGTGCCAAGTAACGTGGCTCCAAGGAGCACAGTGCCTCCACTTCAATTTTATAACCGCAAGAAATTAGTCTTTTTAGCTGTAGATGTAGTAATTACGTATTTGTTGATCTAGCTTTCTAACGAGTCACCTACCTCTTCGTTAACGCAGGTGTCGTCACCAAAGCGGTATTGCAAGCTAACGATGTGCTTTCTGTCGCGCAGTGTCAGCGGGAGCTTCTGCACGCCGGCCAGTTCAAACCTGAAAAAAGAAGTCGAGCGCAACTCTTACGTTTATACACTTATTACCAGTCTATTTCGGACGGGTAAATCCCAAGCCATTGCGTATTTGGTAGAAGTATTTTGCTACCAGACTCGTGTGAGATCCTCTGCAATAGTCATGGTTTAAATGTAAAGCGCATTTTTGATCATTAATGCCTACCGATGGGCCGTACTTGTAATTCAGAAAAATTTCTATGCCTGAAACAAGAATTACAGTTCTGCTTAACCACATACGCATACCGTAAGAATCAGCATCCATCAGAGCAACCAGTGGAAGTTGCGTTCTTTCGCTCAGTGCTCGTAGGAAGAGTCGTGTTGAGAAGTCTGGGTATCCCTTCGCCTATGCAAGCATAAGCGGCAGTTGTTCTGCTTGTCAACAGACGGTAACACTGCTTACGGTAACTATTAAAGCTGCTGAAAGAGTTAAATCGGTATTGCGCTCGTGAGCCAGTTTTTGGAAGATTGAGTCCTTCTCAACTATCAAAATGAACTTAGCCGAGCAGCAGCAAATGTTAAAGTGCTCGGGAAACGACGGAATGCTGGTTGGGATTCTACAGTCGATCACTTCTCGTCTCTGTGTTTCAAGTATCAAATCGCCTACTATTACACCACGAGATGTAGACAGCTTAAAAGCACATAATTCATAGCTTAGTTCATTCATTCCGACCATACGTACGATGTGCAATTGAAAACGTGTTGCTTCCAATATATCGCAAGCGATACCAATGGCTGTGTCTATGTCCTTCTGAGCACGGAAAAGATGTCGATGCTTGTAGAAAATGCTCCTAAACACTAAGCGCTTGTTGGCACATTACTTGGTTTCACTTTACCTCTTAGTTCTAAATGTATCAGAGCATAAGAGAGAATGAACTTCAGCCAGCACGCAACAAACTGCAGTGAACAAATGACCATTGCGCCACGAAAGTTCAATAGATGAACGTCTGTTGCTAAAGTGTTAATAAAAGTACCGAGACTCGCCGTGGGCGACAGTGAACCAGTGCAGCGCATACCCCGGAAGAAACAGAAGTGGCTTCGGGCCATGCACTAGCGATGACTGGAAAGCGAACAGACAATTCTCAACCTTTGTAATTACCTGTTGGTTTGCCATTCCGTTCTTGATATCTAAAGGATAAATTAGGATAAGTTAGCCTTTGTAAGTACTTATGAGACGGGAAATGGTTTCCTCGAAAGATCCGTTATGATTGTCTATCAATAAACGGTTTTTACTCTGTACCAATCATTGTAGCTATGAAAGCACAATAACGTAAAATAAGGACTGCCTGCCAGGGCAATGACCTACGCGCAACAGGCGAAAGTTACTGCGCAAGGAAATTTTAAAAAGTACAGTAATCCAAAGTGGAAAAGTCAGGTAACTTATGATTTGATATTACGAGCGACTGCGCAGTTTTCATATTGAGGCTCAACGTTTTTTCAATACACCAACGCTGTGATGCTTCCGGAATTCTGAACCGCGTATCGACTGCCACAAGCGTGTTCTTTAACTAACGTTTGATAAACTGGTACACAGTGATAAAGAGTTTCCAAATGTTTACTTAGAGCAAATCTAACATTTTCAATAATTAGGACAAGTTCTTGCGCGGCAGCTCGACATTGCATCAGCGCAATACTTGAGTATCAAATTACGGTCTCGGTTGGGATCCTGCGTGTTTGGAGCTGCTCATCTTTTGCCATGGAAATTGCGGAAGGAAGCTACGTAATATTAAAGAGAGGCAATACGGCTCGGTTGATTCGAATTGCTCGAGGACAACAAATAGTGTTGGAAAAAAGCAAGTTTTTAACTGATAACCTTATTGGGCAGCCTTATAACCAGCTGTTCGAAATTCTTCCGAACAAGCATCTGCAGTGTTGCACAGAGACGGAGCTGAGCCAGTTTTTAAATTCCGAGGGCTTTGACGCCAATGGTGTGGATCAATGTGACGAACTGGCAGACGATTCTGACCAGTTGTCTCAAACAGAGACCATTGTTGCGGAACAGCAATGTAATCAGACAGTTTCGTTTGACGAACTGAAATCTCTGAAGTCGTCTGGTGCGTCCAGTGATGACATTGTTCAACTTTTGATCGATGGTAGCCTTTCTTACAAGAGGAAGACAGACTTGGCCAAACGTAAGTACATTCAGCGGAAGCGCCGAAAGCACAGCGCCTATGTGCTCGTGATGAAGCCATGCATTCGTTTGTTAGCCGAAGTTTACTATCACAAAAATCCAGCGAAGTTAATGGACATGCGTCCTGATTATTTTGCCTACCTTCTTTCTTACGCCAACATACAGCACCGAAGTAGGGTGCTAGTCGTCGAGGACTGTTGCGGTCTCATTTCTGCTGCAGTTCTCGATCGCTCGGATGGAAATAGCTTATGCTTGCAACTTCACAAAGGAGATCAGTGTCAGAGTATTCCGTGCATCGAAGCGATGCAGTACCCCTCCAGCATTATGCAGTGTTACCGGAAACTTCCCATGTGTGTAGCAATGGATGAACTGACTGCCAATGGTGAAAAGTCAGATATCGAAAACACTACCTATGCAAAGCATGCCGAAACGTTGCGTTTATTCAAACAAGGCAATTTTGACTCTCTGATCATCGCCTCAAATTACGACCTCACGTCTGTGATCGTCAGTCTACTTTTGCCTGCAGTTCGGCCTTCGGGTACCGTGGCAATTTATTCCGACGTAATGCAGGTAGGCTAACGCTTCCTACCGCAACTGATATGGGGAAACTTGAGCATGGAGGAGAGGTATTTTCAAAAAGTTGCATATATTACGAATTGGAAACTTGAGCATGGAGGCACCTACTCAATTGCGTTTCTCGATTTCCGGTTTCGAACTGCTTTTAATAAGTTGATTTCTGATTTTCTGTAACGTTTATTGTCCTGTCGTCCTAGACAATAAGCTAATTACTCTCTGAGTGATTCTTATTCCTTTCCGTCGCTTACTGCTGTCCAAGTTTTAGTTGGCGGTGGAATACTTTGATGTTCTGCGTACGTCACAACAGACTGTGGAACTGGAATTGATCGATAGCTTTCTTCGGTACCATCAGATCCTTCCAAACAGAACTCGTCCGAATATGGCTGGCTATTTCTCTCCAGGTTATATTCTTACAGGCATCGTGGTCTGCAATTGAGCTTTGTTTTATCAAAGTTCACCTGCAGCATATGGCCTCCGTAAACTGCTCCTTCGTTTTTTGAGCTCAAATCTCTTTTCAATAAAAAGAACTATCACATCCATCTGTGCTAACATTTTCGTTATCTGTCATCTTTATCTGTGCAGCTCAGTCGTGTAAAATCTTTGAATACTTGTCTGACGTATTTATTTGGCTATATTTTCTAACAGAGATCTGCGCTTGGCAAAAGAGAAGTGTAGATCACTTTGATGACTAGTTTGTTTTGTCCTCCGGCTTAATGTAACCCTGATTCTTTGCTTTGATAACATGAGGAGCAGAAATGCCCCTTGAGCTTCTCCAAAATGACGCGAAGACTTCAAAGGTTTCTTTATATTGAGTCTGTGAATGAATTTTGGATGGAATGTGCCAATATCAATGAGCAAAGGCAAATGCTGGTATAGCTTTTTGTATGGTTTTATAGTTTCGTGACTAAGCTTTTTCCGTCCTTAGTGTCAGGAATCCGTCCTGACAGATGCTTTATAATGCCATATATATCAGCCAGCGATTAGCAAGTCCGGAATGCGCTGCTTAGTAACCATACAGTTGCTCGAGTTTCGAGGAATTTTTCTATTTGCAAGAATGCTTCTCGTTATGACAAGAAAGAAGAGAGTTACACAGTTGGTCAGTTATGGTGTACGCGTACCGCTTCTGCTTGGCATAGTATATAGCGAGTGGTCGTTTATTAATAATACTCAATACAAATTCAATTCAGTCTGAGAAACTCTGGAAAACCAGCTGAGCTAAGGGAACGGGTTTTCATAGGCAAAGAATTGGTTCACAAAGAGAGATGAAGACCGCCTACTGTCTACTTTTCCCTTTCCTCACATTCCTGTTGGTAGCAATACAGGGCTTTGCTGGTTGCCATCATGTCTGCTTCGATATCTTCCCCGTGAGCCTCGAATGGCTCTGAAGGTCCTTCCGAAAGCCTTCTCTTCAGTGATTCTGAGAAGTTGTGTATCTTTTCTCCCATTGTCTCAACCCTCTCTTTTGCCTGTTCAACCTTTTCTTCGACTTTCTGCTTTACCTCTGATGACTTTTCAGGTACCTCCTGCAAATGAGGTTGTAAACAAGCTATCAAAACAGACTGCAAGCAGCGTTGCATCACAGCAATGTGATAGTAACAAAGGGTAATTGCTACTTACGCAATTATTACGTCAGCTGAAATAGCGTAGCGGGCAAATTAATTTACAGGGATCAGTGGTTTACAAACATTTTCGCTGAACGTCTTCTGCAGTAATTCAACTGAGCCAGTTTTCCAGCGTTTATTTGTTTTCAACAAGGTCGATCACATCAGGCAAAGTTCTGTTGTCTACTGCAAGCTAATCTCGACAAACATCTACTGCTAGAGAGATACAAGTGTAAAGATGACTGCTTAGAAATTCAATTATTAATATTTTGGCAAGTGGAAACTGACTGCATGCAATCGAGTCAACCTGTCGAACAGGCCTTCAATGCCTGTGCTCACTCAATTCCAAGCTTTGCCATCATAGTAGTCTCTTGGTTGCAATCCGCTGTTCATAGGCTGCCTGAATTTTAGATGCAGTACGACGAAAAGCCTTAGATTAGTACGGCATGTCAATTGCTCGTACAATGAATATGTTATAGTCACTCTTATGCTTCAAAGAAAATGTTAAATGGATACCTTTTCTCTATCAAAACCAAGAATATCCATCGTCAATAACCGAGCAGGCGCGTTTCGCAGTACGCAGATCGTATTGATTGGACAGCTGGCCTCCTACCGTTTGTTGTTGACCGCTATTGAATCTCAGGCCTTGTTGATGCGCATGTTCACGTGGTCATGTTGTTTACGCTTGCAATAAGTAGAGCATCTGCAGTTGGCGCGAAGTAAAGGCATAGACTCTCTTTATTTACAGCTGTAGAAATGTCGAACATATTTCATCTGCCTTTGCTTTGCTGGCACACATCTCGGTGGTATAAAAACGAATTTTAAAAAATATCTTTAGTCTGGGCAAAGAAGCATTAATCGAAAACGATTGTCAGGTTCGGTTGAACGTGCATTTTGACTTTGCAAAGTTCAGGTGATCAAAATTGAAAGTCGGATTTGAAAATCAATGGTAGCAGTAAACATTAGTAAATTGTTAAACTGAGAACACGGGAACGCTTTATAACTAGCTGCCAAATGGCAACTGACTGATAGCTGAGTGATTTGAGTTTTAGTATTCATTATACAGTGGTATTTCCAAGACGATATCTAACTTGAGGTCCCTGAAATAGTAACACTTGAGAACATTTATTTAGGCGTTACAACAGAATTTTTCTGTGCTAAATGATTAATAGTTTATTGGGTTTATTTTATCAGCTAACGGCAAAAGTAAACCATTTTGCAAAGGACATCTGTGCTTATGCACTTAAGAATTATGTCGCTTTTAAGTTACGCAGCTCTTCCTCGTGCAAAATTTATTGTGGAAGTTGCAGCTTACCCCTGCGTTAAGGGTAAGCTGCTCTTCCACCGGCTAAGCTCTACGCTCGCTCGGTAGCGTAGCTATTCACTTAATTTTTATGAATCATCTAGGCCTGATGGTCTTTCGTAACATTACTGAGGTCGTAAAGGACTTCCATAATGCATGCAACGCTTGTTGCTTGGGCAGGGCAAGCATCCGGACAATATGCCCCATCCTGTGAACAGGTCAATGTAATGCTGTACAGAGAATCATTACGTTTACCTTATTTGTGAATGCGGGTAGCGAAAACCAGGGATCATTGTTTATATACTCCCAATGATTCGCCAGTATCTGCTTGACGCGACATACAACAGCCTGACGAATTTCTAATTTAGGTGTGGCCATGGCGATTTGCATTTTAGCCCTTAGGAAATAACCAGTCAACCAAACCCATTCCTTAAGATTAATGCGCTGTAGAATGAGTTGCCGGAAGGAAATGCTTACTGGGCCTTGATGAAGGTTGAAACCGTTAGCTGTTTTACTGTCTGTGCCGTCAATCGTAGCTGAATAGTAACCGTTGTATGCCCAATCCCTAATGACCACAAATAGGAAGGTAAAGAAATTTCAGGTGTAACTCACTCCTCGTTTAGGGTTTTCATACCAAGACGACCAAGCAACTTTTCCTCTGCCTTTTCAATAGCAGTTGTTGCATTAGAAATATCGAAAAGTTCCGGAGCCTAAAAGAAGCCTACGAACATTTGTTCTACGTTTAGGAGCGAGCAGCTTACGACGACAATAGCTATTAAAAAATTAGGCCTCAGCTGAGTCTCGCTCCATTTAACTTCTGAGTTGACTGTATCCTTGTAGTAACCTGTATTCCCAGGCGGTGGTGACTTAGATGAAGTGGAAGTGTCGTCAGAATCCGTTATCGGCGGAATCCAGAAATGCTTCTCAAAAGCAGCCATTATTTTATTTGCCCATGTTTCCCAAGTCCAGAATACTTCCCTGCTGGCTAAAAGTTGAAATCTGTTAAGGGTGAGAAAGGTTGCTTTGTCAAAGCTAACCGTTCTTGCATTTTACCCCAGCGTATGGATATTGACCCTCATTGGCCATTTTATTTAACCACTTGATTACCGCGTATGAAATTGCTACTATCTCCACGGCACTACCATCCCTTGGTGTGGCAGGTTTACCACGATTGTTACACATTTGGCTGCTACCAATTTTATCCATCCACGTTCCAGCGTTGTGCTGATTCCCTCCAAACACAAAACCTGTCTCTTTATCTACGCCGGCTTCTACTACAAAGCCCTTTTCGTTTACGCCACAGTGCTGTTTAACGTCAGTGTTCCGTTCCCAAAATTGAACCGAAATTGCTTAACAGTGTTGTTGGATAAGAGAGCTTACCTTGCGACCTTGGAATATAGTACATATTGCTTCTTGAATTGTAATGAACAAGTGCTGGTCAGATGGGTAGGGGCGCTTGTGTCTCGACGATTCTTTGTAGCAATATCGAATCACGGGGTCCCACATGATTTCTTGGCCATTTGGCACCATCTCAGTGTAATGCTTTATGGCAAGAAGCCACCACCACACTGAATCACGGCAGCCAAATCGAGCGCTCGTATGATCGCAAACCCTGGTTGGCAGCATGCCATTTTTCATCAAGCCTGAGTACGACAATATAAGGTACCTAAAAAGTATTCGACTATTTTCAACCGACACTGAAGGAGCATAAAACCAGCTGCAGGCCAAAGTTCATCATTTTTAGGCTGAAAGTAAAACGCTTTTCCCAAGTACGCATACCGTGCTTCGGTGTAGCGTCCAGGAATTAACAAAAGACCTCTTAAGGCTATGAACGTGTCTCTGCTCCAATTCCTTAACGAGCCAGCTGAGTAGTCTGGGATGCCTGGAAAGTAATGTCCATAGATATTTTTAATTACGTATTACCTTTGCTTACCTGCCGCTATCGTAGTCATTTGATTTGTGTCTGATGAGGTAGTAGCTGCTTCCTGTTTTGGCAACTGTAAGTAGCTTGAAAGTTCAGGTAGTTTTCCGCTTGAAACTGGACCGCAAAATATCAGAGAGCTTATAGCTAACGTACGAACGAGCGGTCCGCCGTTTTGCACAAAACTGAAGCAACTTCTTGGCATACTTGCACCGTATGACGAATGCGGGCATAATTTACCTGGACATCTTGCTTAGGATAGCATTGACCATCAACCTGTAAGCGCCATTTATGATCGCGTCAAAATAACAGGGCTTAGCAAACACCGGTAGGTCTTTGTAAATTTCAAACATGTAGCTGAACCATTCGCTGATCTGAAAGCCACGTCGACTACTTAGTACGTGATTTAACCATTTGCGTGCTGATAAATATGTTTTACTAAACTTGTCATTAAACATGTAACTTATGTGAACTGTTCGTCGAAGTTTCATCTTCTTTTTACGGGCAAAGGAACTTTGCGCACAGAAACTATTCTTTCACTTAAACAGCAGAATAGCGCAAACAAATACAGAAAGCTCTATGTATGGTGAGGTGTGTGAAGGTTGTATGATGAAGTTACAACAGTGCCTTTGTCAGCGATTTTCTTTTACACCTTTCAGGCCATGAAAATTGGGAAGCAGTTGTAACTGACTGCTTAACATCATTTCGCCACAAAAGTTCGATGTATGGACCGCTTGAAACTTCAGATTACTTTTGATATCTTTCTAACATCGTTATGTTAAGTTAAATTAAGTTAACTCATCCATCGACCACGGATCTATTTCTCACAGTTTCTCTGCATAAATAATTGAAGGTGTCACTGTTACTTGCATCTGACAAGACCTGTTAGTCATGCGTAGTCTGCATACAGGCAAAACAGAAATGGGCGGCGTGCAAGCTGTGAATAGCTGGTGGAAACTGGATGCAGATGCTCTGTGAAAGTGGAAGTGCACTTTTGTTCTTCCATTTCATTATAGCCTTCCATTTCTCAAAAAGATCGCAAGGAAGGATGCTCATTTACGGTGACGGTCGGAATCCCGAATGACGAAATCCCGAAGACGAAATCCTGAATGGACGAAATCCCGAACTGACGAAATCCCGAAAGTCGAAATCCCGAACGATCAAAATCCCGAATGATTTATTCCCGAATGACGAAATCCCGAAAGTGAACTTCTTAATCAAAGACAGTCAGGGAAGGCGGGGGCTTGGGTCTCTTTACTTCAAGAATTATA
>KN538391.1:708344-723468 GCA_000797535.1 Trichuris suis | reverse complement strand
GGGATTTCGTCCTTCGGGATTTCGACATACACCCGCTCATTTAGCAGTTGTAAACACGCCCTCTATGTACTGCATGCGAACATACGTAAAAGTGTTTAGTGTTTCAAGAAAGAGGCATTTAGCGAACATTTCTCTCATCCTGTCGCGCTAAGGACGGGACATAGAGGTCCCGTGACCTCTGATTTGCTATTCCTTTGCTTTCTTTCAACAAAACAGGCAAATCGTAAAGCTCTGTAACGAAGTAGTGACAAATCTAGGTAAGGAAAATTGCTGAAGCGTACGGAGCTTTCACGCGCCTGTAATTCGCCCAAAGTAACTCTAACGGGGAACTTGATACAGCTTAATACTGCTTAAACCAGTTTCTTCTCTTAGGCACTGAACATCGCCTGCAAATTGAAAAACAGTCACATCATCTAACGCATGCGCGGTAATCAGGAAATAACAACGGGTTGTTCACATGAAGGAGCAAATTCTGGGGGCTCTGCAAGTTTTCCTAGTAAACATTGAACACATTTATCGGTAGCAGCGGTTTTTGCTGTTGAAACTTCACCATCCCATTAGAAACAGTTTTATGTTGGTTACATTCACCTGTGTTTATTACTAATATGTCTTATAAAACAGGAATTTCAGAATTAGAACGTAGCTTGGCATTTGTGCTGTAGATATGTAGTGATGACTGTTGAGAAGTGATGACCTTCTATCAATAAGTAAGATACTGGCGAAGGAAGCTTTAGCGTTATTTTCTGCTGTATGTGAAAAGGAATTCTTGAATGGTTAGTTGTCAGAGATGGTTAAGTAGAGTTCAGGAGATTCTAGCAAGTTGGTAGTGGTAAAAAATCGTCAGCTAAAGTTCGTTGTTCTAAGCGCGTGCGTTTCTAGATTGTCGGCTGAAAAGTACTCACTTCCGCAGCTCCTTGGGTTGCTGATAGCCGTTTTGTAATGTAGTCGGGAAGCCAATCGCCCTGGCGCAGGTGTTCACACAGCGGGTGATCAATGTTGTTCAGAAGCCTCATCTTGTTCAAATGATAAACGATATCTATGAATATGAGCAAGCAAAGAAATGTAGGTAAAAACGATGTCCAAAATTGCGTAACTGTTAATTCTCTATAGTCAGTTGTCAATGTGAGCTATTTTCGGGTTAGAACTGCCCAACCGCAACAAGCATTGCGGCGAATCGTTATTGAACAATTAGAGGCTATAGGCACTCTTACTGTGCAGTCCGCAATACGTCAGCTTGCCAATTCCAGCGATCCCGTACGCTCCGACCGAGTATTCATCTCTCAACTGCTCATTTTCACAGCGGAATAGCACCCGATTATAATCAGGCAAGGATATATTCCGTACAAGCGATTTCAAATCCGGTGCTGCCTCTGCAGTAATTGATTTAAATTCAGTTTACCACTGTGAAACGAAGGTACATTTACCAGTGGATCGAAAATCTGCTATTTCCTGAAGTGATTCAGGTGGCAACGTGATTACGTCAATACGAGCTAGCTCCTTCCGCAAAGTCGACATGGCAATACGGTTTTCTTTTGGCATCGATACTCTATAGTATGTTGAAAAACTTGGGGCAAGGAAGAATAGCAGCTATTAATTACAGCATAGCTATTACGGCACCCGCTTTGAAACGAATGAAGTCAATTTCCTTTACGCTACTTTGCGTCCTTGTTATGATTTCAATTGTTCCCGAATCGAAAAGGCTGCACGAATTTTCAGTGGGGTCATGTTCGAGTGGAAAATAATTTAGATGCCTACCTGGCCATCTCCTTCAGAAAGAGTTCATACTGCATTTGCCCTTTCAAGTAGGTGCTTTCCTCTGGCATGCCGGTTTTGTTCTTTTCATTTATCATCTTGGCTGGAACTTTCGGCCCTCTTGGAGGCTTTCTTTCCTGCAGAGCGCCTTCGTACAAAATTTCTTCTAAGTTGCCCGTTATGACAATAGGCGCAACGAATTCTCGTCTTTCTTTATCCTCCATCCAGAAGCAATTTCGGACAGCAATAATAACGCTTTGGGCAAGCAGGGGGCTACGACGGTGTACTACAATCATGTTTTCACACTTCTGCTCAACCTGTACTTCAGTGAATTCTCCCTGGCTTAGGAAAGTATGCATTCGATTGATTGCCTGTCTTCCGCGTATCACTCCGGTTTTCGCATTCACATAGCCCGGACTGTGATTTTCCATTGTCCAGTTTATCTGAACACCATTTGCTCCTTCGTTCCAAGAGCAATAAAGCTTGTGCCTTTCTGTAGCGTCTATCTAAAAAACTAAGCTACCAGCGCATCAGCACTCATTTTACGTAGTGTATAACTTTATCAGAAACAAGCTCATCTATCCCACGACAGCTGCCATAGGGACGTCTTGTTGCAGCAAGCAAAGTTGCGGTTGGTAAAACATCTACTGGAGTTCGCGTCTGAAAATATTTTTATTTTATGAATTTAAACTTTCTTGATTACCTTCAAGGGACTCTCATCGTCGAGAGCCATGTCAAATACAAAAATTGGAACACTGCTTGGCAGTAATAATGGTAAAGGGGCTCTAAGAAAAGAACCAACTGGCTTTCCACCATAGCGTTTGAGCAATGAAGCGAGTTCATGTGGTTGGTGCACGCTGGCTGTACTTTGTATTACTCCTACCAGGCCCAATCGGTTGATAATACGGGATACATTCTTAGTGTCTGCGTCAAGCTTTGCGCAAATGTAGGCGTTCGGGCGTATCTTCCGTACCAATTTAAGCATGTGCTAAGTGTTAAACACATGTAGCGAAATATATGCGTTTAACAGGAACTTGTATACTTCACAAACATGTATTGGCGAACTGAGCAAATCCACAACGTTAATTCCGTGGAATATTTTCGCTACACTGCACGTGTACTTCTCCATGCGTTCCCATAGATACTTGCAATCGTTGGGGCAGTTGCCGTAACGTAATTTGACTGAATGAGTCCAACAGTGTACATCTCTTCGAAAGTAGGCCTAAGTTTGCGTGCATTAAAAGCGGATTTAGGCTATTTAGGCTATTCTTACTTGCGATTTCGGCTCCACTGTAGTCTGCGGAAAGCCCTCATTCGGCACCCAACCGTTTTTTAACATTATATATTTTCGTTGGTCCGGTGAATGCATAATTTCTTCGTCTTCTTCCCACTTTGTGCTAGTTTTTGGTTGCGTGAAATACCTGTGGATGTTGTGAGAAGTCGACATGCAGTTGAAACAGCAACCCAACATAAAGAAATAGCAAAACAGGAATTCTAACGCGTATTAAACAACCATGGAAAAAATTGTCCAATCTTATAAGTTTTCATGGTAGATTTTATTTATGGCAATCATCATTACCGCTGAGTACGGGTCAAGAGCGGACCTGAAAGCTCCGGAACAAAAAGTCAGTCTTCATAAAACGGGTCTTGCCGTAAATAAAATGTACCATGAAGACCTACGTACCCGTTATGAGATGCTACGTATTCAGAGCTTACAATTTATCAGTAATAGCCAATTGAAGAATTGCTCAGAAAGTAAATCTGCTCACCTTTACACAATTGGTAATTATATTCCATTTTCAGTGTAGTATGCGACACTTGGTTGACTCTCGTAATGATACTTGGTTAAGGAAAACTTACCGTTGATTATAAGAAGCAGGTAGAAACGATACAGCTTGCGTATAAAGAACCCCCTCTTAAACTGCAAGGGAACAGAGTGCAATCGTTGTTTTCTACGGCTAAATATTGACTTGCTGGATCTTAAATACCGGGGAAAACAGTCTTCAGGGCTTAGGCGAATTTTGGTAGTCAAAGGAAACCGTTAGCGTACTTTTGAACATGAACGGAACTACAGAATCAGGAAACAAACGTTGACAACGATTAAGTACCACAATATGTGATAATGCCTTACTGAGGGAACAGTGGAAGTTTGTCGGAATGCTTTAGACGCTTTGTTCCATTTTCCTTCTCTTGCTGCATGCTCACATAATTGGCTAGATTTTCTACTCCGTGCCGCAAATTATCCCAGCACTTTCGCGCAGCTTCATTGTTCAAATGCCACAAACATTGCTGAAATTTTTGCACGCATATTTGCTGGCGCTCTGCTTCAGGGAGTGTCTTATCTCTGAAATATGCTCAGTGTCGAAGAAGTGCCCCAGGATAGTGGTATAATGTTTTTCAGGCATACTGCGTTTGGTTAAACAGTAGCAATGCAAGGTCCATGTCTACAGTGCTGGATAAGCGATTATATTCCATATCTTGAATGATATGCAGTGACCCCTGTTGTTCAGTAGACGAAGATGAAGATTGACCTTCAGCTAAAAAATGCATCCAAAGTCATCTAGGAAACAGCAACGGTATTTATTAATGCTGGTGATTAAACCCCACGTGTTTTGAGGATTGATGTAGTCGAGCACTGCTTTGTAAACGACTGGCAATTATCAAACAAGCATTACCATTCTAAGCGATTCGTTTTATGCCAAGCCCATATAGTATTAATGATGTACTACAAGAGTGTAATAATTGAATTACCTGCAATTTTCTCTTTAAAAATCTTCACGAGTGCTTCTACATTTACTTGAAACAGTTCATGGATTTTTGTTCGGGGATATACTTCATCCAATAAAATGGCTTTCATGGTCTGCAATGCAAAAGTCGCACAGATTTTAAAGCATACTGGCTACAGGCGTAGGCTGCGTTGGTGCTGTTTGAAATTTGTCAGTTCATTAGCAAACATGTAGTTGGTGCAGTCAAAGTTGCTCTTTTACGAAGGAGGTGATTTGCGTTCAAATCTCCTTCCTACCCGCAGGCAGGGATTCATGCAGTAATTGCATTCTTCAACCAGAGAAGTTCTGGTTTCAGCCCATTTTCGTTGTCTTGGCTATGTCGGTTATGTATAATAGTTAGAGCTTTAGAATGGAAGGACAGAAATATCAAACAAACGCCGTACCAACGGAAGGATACGCACTTATTAGGGAAATGTCAGAGAACAACTTAGAGCTATTCTGCAATACCTGCTGGACTCGAACTCAAGCTTATGTCAGATGACAAAGCTAAGGTTAGCCTCGTTCTGCATAGAAGAAGGAAACTACTTTAGATTCCAGGAGAGCTTCTTCCTACAGATTAGTGGAACTCCATTGCGTAGTCCGCTGTCTTTGATCGTTGCAGAGTTGTCCCTAGAACATTTGGACGAGACTGCTTTCAGACATGCGTACAATCCGGTTTTAAGGGATACATGGACGATTTCTTCGCCGTCGTTGAAAGAAAGAAGGATGTCACTCTCCTGGATCATCTGAACAGACTTTTCCCAAGGTGGGTAACATTCGCTATTGAGAGAGACACGAATAGCGGGCTCCCTTTCCTAGACATATTGGTTCGCAGGAAAGGTACACAACTAAGAATTACGCTAGAACCTCCCCTACCATCCCATCTCAGTGGTAAAGAGAGGCATCGTGACAGGTATGGCGGATCGCGCTGTTGTTATATGTGAACCACAGTTCTTACGCTCTGAGTCACGCCACACTGCGACAGTGCTTCAGAGGAATGGCTATGCAAAGACGTTTGTGACCTTCATCCTTGGTTTAAGGCTACAGGTTCCCAGAGACAGGTCTGAGAGAGAGGTAGATTCAGGCTCGTTGTTTTCTGCCTCAGTACTGTGTCCTACAGGAAAGGTTACAAGGATTAGGCCAGCTGCATAGCTTCCACGTTATTTTCAAGTCCACCCAAGCCTATGGTCTCTGGTTAGGAATCTTAAGACCAAGGTCACCGTTGAAGAAAGGCCAGCGCCATTTAAGCGATAAAATATGATTGGAATGCCTCCTACATAGGGGAAACAGGCAACACTTCACTTGGCAAATTTCGTGACCACATGAAAGCGATCAACCATCACAAGACATCACAAAAAGAGATCAATGGGATACACAAGAAGCGCAGAGGCCATCCCTAAACTTGCCGCCATTGCAGGCCATGGAAAAGCAAAGAACAGTCCCGAGGTTATTCAACACTTGCCACAATGCTCACACGAGCTACAACAAAAAGTAATTTGCCACGATGGGCAATTTCGTCACAGAAAGATAAAGGTCTCCTGCTTGTCCCAGTAACGCTTCAATTGGCAATGCTAAGGAGGTGGAGGTGAGCATGATATGGACTGCTGTATTCAGCAAAACAAGGTGCTGTTCCATACCGGGGTCTCTCCCTGGCATTTGAATACCCATGTCACTGAGTGTAAAAACTTCCACAATCACCATCGCTGAAGATGGGACAAGGCGGTCCCAGATGCTCATCTGACGCTCCTCTAATAAATGCCTATCCATCTATTGGTAGGGCGTTCTTGTTTGACTTGATTTCAGAAACGAAGAAAACGGGCAATGCAAAGCCCTACCAAGGTCCACCATGAAAAGCCTCAGACCAATTAAGAAGCATCCCGCATTCAATGAAATGCGGGAAACTCGCAAATAAGAAACTTTAACAGTACCAGACAAGTAAATAATGTTTCAGTATCGTTGAAATGAGGAGCTATGAAACTTAAAAATTCAAAATATTCAAAGCAGTGCTATTCGATTTAACTTTCTCTTGTCAATGTGCCGTTATTACTGCCCTACTACGTAGCTGAGCGTAATAAAGCAGATGCTGAAAGAGAAATTCCATAGTTCTGTTGGCATCTTACCATAATAGATCTGTGGGTCCAAGGCTCATTGGATAAGCCCTTGTCGGCATGTGCACCTGAAGCCACCGCTCGCGAAAAGTGATAAAGCACTCTGTCCAGAAGATAAGCAGGACGCAGATGAGGAGTGTTTTCCAAGTTGTAGGCACAGTCCGGATGCTCAATCAACCATTGGCTATCTGTTGCCGTATGACTTAGAACCAGATCACTCATGGTAAGCATATTCCATTCTTTTTCAATTTTTCTGACAAACTGCTCCATAAGTCCAAATCCGTCGTTTGAGTTTGGGCCGAAAATTTCCTCATTTAGCTTCAGTTGGTCTGATATGCTCCAGGCATTCCTAGACTGGCCCAACTTCTGCACCGGAGTTAAGTGAATCATATTATATCCACTGTTCATTGTCACGGCAAACTGATTTAGCCAACCAGAAAAGGGACCAAGGAGACTGGCATATACACTCTGACAGGCAATGGCTTCTAATGGGAGGTTGGAACCGTTTAGCCTTGTGGCAATATTAGGCAGAATATGGAAATAGCCGATCACGTCAGGACAACTGATGGTGCTTTAAAAAATGAGTTTTTAGCATAATGAATTGTCTCTCCTAAACGCTCTGTCTCACTTTGCTCCAAGCAACACGCAAAACTTGAATGGGCCTGGCCTTAGACAGCGCATTTCAGCATATCGGCCAAAGTCGTCGTTTTTGTTAATGCTGCCACGATTCAAGTTCAAAGGATACCAAACGTCGGTGTCAGTTGCAACTACGCTGTCCTGTACATCTGGTTCATACGTCGTGTAAAGGGAAACTTTTTGGCCATACCAGCAGGAGTGAAAGTTAAACCGGATTCTTGAACCTTAATGCAAATTGCATCTTTAAATAAGAAAAGGAATATCGTTAAGCCCAGTGGGTTCCAGCAGGCTCCAAGTGAAGGCTGCTGAAACTGATAGATTCACAAATAAAATGAAACCTCTCAGAGCAAAGAAACCAGTGTATTTCTCAGCTAATTCTGATCGTATGTTTACTAGCATGCTTTACTGCATGGTCATGCGAAAGACAGAACCTGGGACTTGTAACAGGACGGAATAATGGCGTATGTCGCTCACCCTTCTCGACAAAGTAAAGCAATGACTCGTAGTCCTTCCTTGGTTCAAGCGTAAGAACGAAAGTCGAGTCAAGTTCTTCCATATTTTGCGCTTTAGTTTCCACAGTTTCTAAAACCATGCAACATGTTAATGTAATATCAATAAAAGCTTTTCCAACTATAATTTCTTCAACTATAGCAGGAGGAATACGAAATGAGCCTGAGAAGTTTCTGGTTATTCGTCAACGCTCAAAATGAACAGCACCGTGCAAAACGGCGCTGCTTTGAATTTAAGTGGAGCGTGATAAACCCTGTATTTCATTCACGACCGAAGTGATCATTTCAGTATGACACAGCAAGGAGCTTACGGTTGAACAGTCAAAGCAGAACACCCTTCCTGCGTGACGGATTGAAGAGAAGAGCCAATATTGCCAGCAGTCGCTTCGGCAGAAAGATATCAACTGAGCCTAGATTAACTGGCTACGTTAGCATAATAAGCTTTAAAGCGGTTTCCGCTTTAAAGCAAAATCATTCTTCAAAGTTGAAACGCTTTATATAAGAGAATCAACGAAGTACACTAGAAACTCAGCCGTCTGAATCTCGGTTATTTGAATTTTGGATTATCCGAATCGGCGAGGAAGTACAAAAGATCTGTAGAAAGTGAAATACATTGCATCTGTTACTTGGAAAGACAATGCTGACATTTGCATTAGAGACCATTGCCTCACATCGCTGAAGAACGGGTTGCCAATGAACAGGTCACCTGTTCGTCTGTTTCTAGAGCGTTTGCATTAATGTTGCCCAAGGGGCGGTAGGAAGTCTGAAGGGAGCAGAGTGCTCTGTGTGTCTGACTGAGCCGAAGAATGAGAGAGTGGCGCTTTTCTGGAAGCGCATGATTAATCGAAGGAGCAGCGATCCTCGGTTGGAAAGCTCACGACATAGCTAAGAAGCAGCAGTAGAAATAGCGGAAGCTTTGAAAACCTTCCCAAATCAGATGAATGCTACAAGCTTAATGTTCACATGTAGTTGGCTCCTGACAAGATGCAGGGAATCAAATAGTGGACAATAATGAAACTTTTTGAATCAAAGGAAGACAGATGATAAAAGAGAATTGTACAAAAGCGAAATAGAAGATGCTGCGTACTCACAGCATGATAAGTGGCTTCGATGCATGAAGGTTCATCTGTCAAATAGAAACTACGACAATACCGTTAAAGTGCATCCTGTTTTCGAGCATAATCTTGGCTATAAAGTGTAGCACTACTTTAGTTAAAGTTGAAGTGAATTTGTGCTGAAATATAACACCGGACTCTGGTCACAGGAATTGAAATGTCATTGCATGCCTACTGGAATATGAAATAGGCTTTCAATCTTTAGCATATTCTCTCGTGGCACATTTTAAGTCTTCCAGGCAGCCTGACCTCGATTACACAATATCGCGTCATCCATTCGTGTGCGTCCACATTCCGAGCACGAACGTTACAAGACTCAAATTTTGGCATCTTGTGGACCACTAGGCACGGATAGGGGGATCCTAGTTCGATGAAACTGTCATTTTGTTAAGAATGTCAAGAATGAATGTCGGAAATGCGTATAGTACACCTGACCTATCGAACGGACTCCTCAAGTCCGTCGTAGCTGATTCACCATTAGAACTTGTCGCGGCTAAAACTTTTAGACCTGTGATTCTCAACGAGGGCACTGAAGCCATTGGGAGTTAGGGGGCGCTGGAAGAACTGACGCGCTGTGAGAAGTGACCAAGTGAGTGTCCCCAACAGGCTCAGGTAGATGGCTAGCGGAATTTAGAATACAGATGAATACCAGGTGAAAGGTCACCCGTCGGCTAGTTCCCCGGATATGAGTTAAAGTCTGGCAAACTAATCGAATAAACAATTCGTGTACAACAACGTTATTCTCTTGCGATTCAGAAGCACGCTGCAGGCAGAATAGATGCTCAAGTTTTTGTCATAGCAGCGTTCCAGTAACTGTGCATGACTCACGAAGGTTCCTTACGTCAAAGGCTACTAATGGTAGAGGTCAGGGAAGGTTACATACATACATAAATAATACAGACGTCGGGTCTTAACCTCTCGTCGTTCAGGCTATTGCCTTCGTTCATGCGTTTTGTTATTGCTGTACCATTGTATTACTTCACAATAACGGTTACTGACCAGTCTTCTTTTTTCGCCAAACCACAAGCAGTGATAGAGTGCACCGTTGCATTGACGAAATGGCCAAACATGTGGCACCCGGGTTGTGCAGCTTCCTGAGGAGAACGGCAGTTTTCAGTGCAGCTGGTTGAATTAGTCTTGCCTGGCAGTTGAGCATTACAACAAGCCATCCTCGCTTAACGTCACTCGTAAAGTAGAACGCCAGCTTTGCAAAAGGTACGTTCAGTTTTTCGCTGTTGTGTGCTTTAAGTCGTCGGAAGAGTCTGTATGTCGACTCGGTATCCTTGTTCTGGTTGAGGTCTCATGATACGCGTTCGGCATTCTTGCTTTTGAACTCCTTCATAATAGCAGGCACTCATTAAACCCTTTAGCTTTGCGAATATTCCTAGATTTCCAGAAATTTTTAGGTTCAGTCCTGTCACAATGAGTGCTAAACGTGCATTGTTCACGTCTCATGCATGTGGTTACAAAAAGGAAAGAAAACATGTGACATTGGAGACAAAGCTAGAAGTTTTAAAGACGCTTTCCGATGGACAAAAAAGGGTGGTTACGGAAAAAGCCCTTGGTTTACCTCCAACACCTGTGCGAAAGGTTTTCTGTAATGCTGAAAAGATTAGATCTTGTGCTCAAAGTGTAACACCTTTTCTAGCTACAAAATTAACTGGAAACAGAAGCGGCGTAACATGGTAAGATGGTAAGCATCTTACTAGACGGCCAGTTAGCGTCTTACCATTTCTCTGGCGATTCTTTAGTTCTGGCAGAGACTTAGTAATCCTTCACTGACCTGTTATTATTCCATTTACAGCCGTCGTCCGGTGTCTAATTTTAAAATATTATCGGTGCGTCGCTCACATTTTAGCTCATTCGTCCACTGTACGCTGATGAAGAACCATAGTCAGCCTCAAAGGAATAGCTTTTTAAAATAAACTTTCCCAGTGTAACAGAAAAGCTACCATATTACACAGCAAAGTTGTGTGGTAGCAGTATCCAGCTTAAAATTGTGGCTTCTTAACCAAATGCAACGGCGAAGTAACAGCTTTGTGAATAGCAGCTCAGTTCAGCTTTACAGCGATCCTTCTGTTGGTGGTTATTGCGGCCGAGCCAGTGCGCAAAAGGTTACACTGGATGGCAAAGTACAAAAGGAGAACAATATCACCGTCATGGACCTGAGATGCGAACGAATACTGCAATAAAGAGGTTCCATTATTTCTGAAACTGATAAGCAAGGATATGATGGCAGTGCAGCTCACTCCTGTTCAGATAGTTGAAAGGAAAAATTATTATTCCATAGGGCGTTCAACATCGCGTGATGAGCAGCGTGGTGAAAGCTAAAATGATATTTATTAATATTTACGGAATGATGAACGCTGGCAAGTGAATAGCTGCAATGTATACATGAGAAAAGCTTCTAGATCAACGTGGGCCTACTATTCCCCACAGAGGGAACATTCATAGGCGACCACATTATGAACTGAGAAAAAAGTTACTCAAGTAGCACAGTAATTCAGATGAAGAAACAAAAAGATTTTTGTGTGTGCAAAACGTGATAAATGCGCGAGATGAAAACAAGAGCAGGCCTCAAGTAGAATAATAATCCTTAGAACGTGGTATATTCAACGGAATAGTCTACAAATGTATAGACATTCCAACCCACGCTGAAATTATAGTTAAAATGGTATGGAAATGACATAGGCATAGGCAGAACGTCACACTACAAATGTACAAGAATTCAAAGCGACGCAAGCAGCTGCTGGAAAATTGATTCATCTGTCAGACGACCACGAAGTGCAAATATGCCTCACCGCAATGCATTCCCTATAAAAGGGCGCAGCAGTCCGTTGGAAAGCGTACAGTCCAGCATGTTGCACCAAAAGTGTTGGACACTTTTACTTCTCCCACTATGCCTAGCATTTTACCGACAGGTATGAAGAACTAACTACCGGCAGTTTCGCAACAGTCAAACCGCCTCTACCTGGATTTCAGGAGCGGGCCGCACGATGTGGTGTTCCGGCAGCATACGGAGGACAGTCGATCCAAGCTTACCTTGATAACAAATCAGACAAGTTGGTTCTTCCGTGGACGGTGGCTATTAGAAACAATCTTGGAAAGTTCAAATGTCTCGGCAGCATTATACCTGACATTGACCACAGTGCCATGCAGAGAAACTCTTCAGCATTAGTGCTCACTGCAGGAAGTTGTTTCCGCCAGTATGAGGACAACTTCCTCAATCGAATTCAGCCCGATATTCTATGTTTTCAGCTCACTGAGGAAAAAATGGGGTACGCCTAGACACTACAAAGTGTATGCCGGTTTAGATCGCCTCCATCTTTTCTTAAATCGCGGTGAGAAATCAAGGGCTAGAGCAATCCGGATTATGCCTTACAATGCGGTAAACGAAAACATTTGGAACGGTGTTGCTGTGGTTACTTTGAAGAAACCATTCGTCTTCAACAAGCACATTTCACCAGTATGCTTGGCGGGAGAGCACGCCGTCCCACCAGATACTTCATTCTGCTTTGTTTCTACGTACCATAAGAGAAGGCTGGATGAGGAGGTTGTGAGAATGGTGCCCGGATCAGTTTGCAGATTTGGTCATTTTCCTGAATTGGCTAGAACCGGAGGGCTATGCAGTCATCATGAAAGAGCTGACACAGAGAAAGTAAGTTCGCTGCGTTGATAGCCGTCTGAACAGCAACGTTGTTCCGCTATAGTCACTTGGAGGACCACTGGTTTGCATGGTAAACGGAATAGCATATCAATTTGGCGTATATCTGTCACAACTCATCACGAGGAAGGCATTATCATTCCACAAACAAGCACTTCATTTCTACGGGCACGTCAGAACTGCACTTGAGAAAGACCCGCTGACTGCATCGAACGTTATCCAGCTTGGTTCGACTGGTGCCCACTCAAAGTCATCTGAATCATCAAGCAGTTCAGCATCAAAACCACAGCAAGGCTGCGCCCACCCTCCACCTCCACCGGTAAGACCCCACGAGCAATCAGACTGCCCACTATCAGGCGGACAAGCTTCATGTCATGCTTGAATACCGAGATCCCCTCCAGCCACTAAGTGCGCCCGTGAATGCTTTAACAATTAGGCAGCAGTGAAGTCGTTAGGCCAGCAAGGGCGCTGAACTGATTTGGAATTCCCAAAGTAATAGTGCAGAGAGCGTACAGTGGGTAAATCACATGACAATCATAGCCCCAAAAGCAGGTCATAACTGCAGCATTACAGGCAGCCATTACTTAATCAAAAACTGATCGCGAGTAGTTGGGATGTTTGCAGTGTACACGTTGCAGGTATCCTCACAGCCAAGTGTCTAGGCTGAACGCAGTTGCTCTTCTAATCCAGTGTGTCCAGCCGCTGATGAAGAGCTTCCACTTATAACACAATTCAGCCGTACGAATTTAAATTGACCGAGTCCACTTTGTGCGTTAGTTCAGCTCCTATTTTGCTAAGTTGAAATTAATTGAAACAAGAGGGGGCAAAGAGTAGGTTCATCAGGGTGCATCACATGAGCTTGACGATAGGTCTGGCATGTTAACCGCGTGCTATAAGCAGGCATGTCATCTTTAGTAGGCTATACTTCTTATCGTGTTTGCGCCTCTGGGAGCACTTAGACACTGAGGCAAAGTAAAAGACCTAATCGCAGCATGAACAGACAGCTGCGAAGCTAAAACAGTTGGGCGTGAACCTGTAGCTCATTCAAAGGTTCTGGAGCCATCAAGTCTGACGGTTAGGAATGCCACGGTCTCCGCTGCGGAAATTTTAATGCATTGATGCTTTTACTGACTGCATTAAACTACATGTGAGACTGCCATTTCAGATGGAAAAATATAACTTATTTTTCAGCTAAGCTAAGAAAGCCATAAGTTGAGCGAACGCTGCTTCCAAAAGCACCTTTTCACCGTCATTCGTTAAATGTTCACTGTTCTTCCACGTTCAGCATCTCGTCAGATAGACTTGCAGTTGCGATCTGTTGAATGCCGTGATACGCAGTGCAATCAATGGTTCAGTCATAATCAGGTTAAAAGCTACAGCACAGCACATAATGATTGCTCCTCAGAGCTTCTAAATTTAAAGTGTTCACATCGTGTGCATGCATAAAGCATTGAGCTTGATTTCACGTTGATGCTGAGCTTAATGATTAAATGGCATGGAACTGTAATCTTGTTGAACCATGCGATAACGCTGCAGGTGCTCATTTTCGTTTCAGCCAAGTGGTCACAGGCCACCAACAAGCAGACCAGCCCCTCCGCCATGTGCAAGACCACCGAAACCCCATCATGTCCTCCCACCAAGACCCCCACCCCAGGTAACGCGGGAGATGCACAGTTCAGTGCCAAATTGTTCGTTTGATAAAATTTGTTGACGCCAGAGAGCTTCCTTTGTGCTAGTCCCGAAAGCGACGTTCCTGTAATGATAAGCCGTCTGTGCCACCTGTGTAAAACTTCAGTATCCTTTCCCTGATGACCGCTTTTGTAGCAGACACTTTGTTCAAGATTGTAATTTCCGGCGATATATCTGTTCAGAATTATTGGTCCCTGACAAAAGCACCTCTAAGGCAACTTAATGGCAATGATTTTTTTATGACTGCCATTCAAATTCCCTTTAAACAGCGCTTGCCAGCCTATGGTTTATTTGAACAAGGATACCTCTCATCATGTGCTTACTTTTCTTGATATGCCAGTTTTCTCCGACCATGAGTATGCTAGACGTGCTTATCTTGGAACCGTAATCTTTTATTTTGTACATAACAATGGCGCAACTTGCAGCCGCAACCAGTGTACTGCGGTGACACAATCACATTTGGAAGAACACTTCAAAGCTACGTGGTTGGAAATAACGCGCAGGACATGTTCCCCTGGAACGTCATCATTACTACAAGAGTCAGGGGATCCACCAGATGCGTTGGCAGTTTGGTGCATAAAGGCCACGAAAGGCAGGCGGCGAACTCCTCCGACGTCGTCCTAACTGCTGCAGATTGCTTCAACGGGTACGTTCTAGCGGGATAACCAAGTCATTATATTAGCGGCTGCATTCCGCATAGGCGTAAGCACAGGAGATTGCGCGTTTACGCTGGTTCTCCACGATTTTCACGCTTGAGAAGACGGGGAGCAAAAGTAAAAATTGCCAATGTCCTCCTCTATGGCCTCCCATGGGAAAACAAGCGAATACGTCCAGGTGTCGCCATATTGAAGCTTGAAAGACCTTTGTTAAGAAAAGACAACGTCGT
>KN538391.1:644825-708244 GCA_000797535.1 Trichuris suis | reverse complement strand
CTGCAACACGTAAGTTGTTTTCCATTTTCCTTTATGTCATTTTCAATCCTTTGCACTGTTCATCCGTCTGCTACTTTTTATTTGTGCACATTTTAGCCTGTTGGTTCGCCTTTGCTTTGCCAGTCTTCCGGAACATGGACACAATTTGGCATTTACGATCACTCCGTTCGTAAAGCCGTGAGCTACAGTGCTGGTCGTAGTGTAAAACAAGAGCAGAGCGAAATCGCCCTCTTCATGAAACTCGAAGACGACGACGTCGCAAGAATACAAACACTGCAAACCAATTCTATTTAACCTGTTACATCGCTCACTCTATAATATTTTATGTAGTACTGCTTGGAATAAAAGCTCAGTATAACGGCAGCTGTTGCATTTTGAGATAAAGGCATCTGCATTTCGAAAACGAGCGCTGCTTGAAACAGAATTCTGAAGTTGCCCGTTTTGTATTACTTCTATTCAAACTTTCGGAATTACAAAACGGAAGGTCATTCCTATGAAGTAAAGAATAAAGAATTGAAATAAAGAACTCAGCGCGCTGTTAAAGTTCAACTTCTTTCCGAACTTTTGCCTTGGAGATAAACGCGCGCGCATTCTGAAACAAGTAATTGTGCATGTGGCTCTGCCTCCGTTGAAGTGTTTGGCAAGTGTGGATTGGAGAGCCGCTACTTCTTGTGTACTTCAGCACAGTGCAGCCTGACTGGTAATCTGGAATGCCAGAATTCTGAGAGATCGAATTCTGACATCCAAATCGTCCTCTTTCGTTTTTTCGCTGTCTTTCTTTGCCTTGACTTTCAACCGGCGTCCTTTCCTGCTGCCATTATGATTTGCTAGGCTAAGTGCGGGGTCTTGGAAAGCAGTTCATGTAGGTCAGTAGTTGTCAACGATCTTATGGGGTAGCGTATCTCGGCGCGAGTTGCAAGAACCGCGTGGTCACTGGAAGCTAAACGCTCAACAGTGGGCGCTATAGGAAATGAGGGGGCACCAAAGGGTGAGGTAGGGGCTTTGGCGCGAAGTTGAGGCAGAAGAGGGAAAGAATGCCGTCAGAGAGCATTTGTAGGTACTTGATCCTGTATGAAATAAAGCACGTGAGACCAACTGTTTTGTTTTCATCGCACGCGGTGTACGGGCACAGACTGCGAGGAAGAAAAACTTCTATGAGTGGTTATTTCTGCACTAGGCAATCATTGCGCCTACAGAATAAGCGTGCAACGTTCTGGCTAGGACAGCACTTTGAATGAGCACCCCACGGGGTGCGGCTGGCAAAAATAAATAGGTTAGCCTACTCTGTCAGCCCTTGCCGGTCTCCTGACCGCTTGATTCAACCTATGGGTCAAGATATTATAGGCATACTCAAAGCTTGTTATTTACCGCGCACCTTTACGGAAATGACGAAGTTCTTAGATGGTGGCGCTGGCATGCTTACTGTATAATGAATGCTACTTACAATTTGTCAGACGCACGGGAAAAGGTGAGAAGAACCACAGTGAACATCGTCTGGCGCGATGTCTATCTGGAACGTTCTGCAGTCTTCTCTGAATATGAGCAGCCATTACAGAACGTTCATCAGGAGGTTGCTGGGCTGGCACTCAAGGCCGGATTTAATGAAATAAACGAAGAGGACGCAGTGGAGGTGGTTGAATAACGCGGTGATGAATTATCTAATAAGGGCCTCATGAACATGGAATAACAGCGTGCTGAAGAGAAGGAACATGACGAAAGTGAAAATGCAGATTCACAACGGACCTTAACAACAAAAGATTTGTCTAAAGCATCCCGGTTGCTAGATAGAGCAATGGCCTTTTTTACTGAAAAGGACCTGTAAAGAGAAAGAAATTCGGAAGGGAGCAGGATAATAATGGGCGGGTACAAGAGCTACATAGAATTATACGAACAGAAGAAAAAACGTGCACCGCAGCAAACCTTGGACAGCTTCCTAAAAGCCCCCGCTGATCAAGAAGCTGATTCACCAAAATCTTTATTGAGCGATTGTCTTGTCTTCATAAATCTATCTTACCTGGAATACTAGCGCACATATTTGAAACTAAAAGACTTATTGGGCCATTATTCAGAAGTCTGATGATGTTTCCATGGCCAGAAATATGCTGTTAAATAGAGTGCGCGCGCGCCAGAAATATCACATACAGCAAGACCTCCGTATCCGCGGGGGATACGTTCCAGGGGTGACCGCGGATAACAGTGAACGTTTTATGAACGCGTAGTAGTGCGACTTTGAGATGAATACGTGAGTTTGTTGCAAAAATAAGTCTGTTTTTGTTGGCACTAACATTGATGCCTATTTTGGAAGGACTTTTGTCAGTCAGTTTGGCTTGCTAATGCGGTGGAGCATTTAAACGACGGCTCTTTCCAATGGTTTCTTAGTGATAAAAAGTTCACATTCAAACGACCTTATTGTTAAATGCAGTGTACCGCAAACTGCTCACAACTTCAACAAACACATGCACACATTACGCATTTTCACACGCCCGTTAAAAACTGTCACCGTTTAGCAATACGGAGTTGCCCTATGCTGTCGGCTACGCTTACCTGACCATAGAGGAGAGCAGTCCTTATCATTAAAAAGCAGTGCAAACCCATAATAACTAAATAAATAGGATTATTTTTAATGATTAGTTCGATTCGCGCATGCAGAAACGCCAAGAACCGCTTTCACTTCTTACGCAAGCAGGGAACTGCGTAATATTAAAATGCTTGGGCAGGCGAAGGAGAAACCGCGGATACGGAGGTCTTACTGTACCTATATAGCTTTTTGTTACAATACTGCCTGTTGAGAAAAATAATTTTTAAACCCGGAGCTTTCGGGGCCTCGACCCGTCTTCAGCGGTCACAACACAAAGGAATGACGAAGGTTGTCGTTCTCGTGATGACCACGTTGAAGCGTTACTGCCAGCACGTGAAGGTGCAATGACTGGACTTCTCGTAACGATATGAACATGTTATCAGCATGGAAATACCCACTTAAATATTGTACCCATTTTCGGCTGTAGATAATGCACAGTTGAATGTACAAGAGGAACTAATAGAATTGGAAGTGAAGAAGAGCAGAAGGCCACATTTAAAAGTACATATCAAACGTTCTGGCTGCAGCCAGTTATTGCAAACTTCAGAAAGCTACTAGAAAGCGAAGTTCTTAGCACGAAGAAGAATCAAATCACCTGGCGGTTACGTTAAGGGTTCAGCAGAAAATATGCTATCATGCCAGAGGATCGTAAACATTTTTTGTCAAAGGCATTTCTTCTTTAAGAGTCCGTTTGATGGAAATATTAATATTACAGTATAAGTCTCATTATGCGCATTCGCCGAGGAGGCAATGGCTTTACAAGGTGAACAAATTGTGTTCAAGCTGCGGGCCTTGAAGGAATCAATTTTTTAAGCACCCACAACTTGAGCGTCATTTGCTCACCCTGTAAACCTTTTGTTCTCCTCTGCGAATGCATATACTCAGGAATGCGTATAATCGTGGTTCAACTAGATATGAAAATATTAATACATACACCTTGAAAGAATTGTTTCGCAAGAATAAAACCATAAGTAGTTAAATGAAATGTCAGCTGAGGCTGAATCGACAGTCAGACTCCAGTCCAAGGTGAAAATTACCTGTCTGATCCCACGTAAGTTACAACGCACTGGTTTACAATACCTGAAACAGTGCGCATACCTTACTCACAAATTTTTCTGGCTTCCTTACTTCGTTCACATTCAGTAACGACAAACAGACGTTGCTACATGCAACCAGTTTGATCTCATTTTTAGCGTGTACGGCGCGCCGTTCGCAGGAGGAGGCTTACATTTAGATGCTTTACTTTGACTTTCTTTTACTTACAAGCATCAGCGTTAATTAAAACTGATTCTGGAGCTGAAGAAACAATTTCTCTTGCTAGCAGAAGCGCATGAGCAGCGGCAAGGTGCTACGAAAACGAATGGAACAGACCCCGCGAGGCCACAAGGGAACAGCAAAGGCGCTACTGGACGTCTGGAGCGCGCTTCTGAACAACATCAGACGTGCCACAGAGATGCGAGGACGACAATCATTGGCAGCCTCAAAGACTGCAACCTGTAAACGGACAGACATGCTACATAACGTGATGGAAAAAGCGGGACCAATAACAGAAAACGGAACTCAACAAGTTACATCCTGAAGGCAAGGCAGTTCTCACAATGCTATAACAACGTGTCGTAGCGTAACTAAGTGCGTTCCCAGCAAGGCCAAGTTTGAGTAGGGAGGTGAATATACCTGCACATTGGTGAACCTCAAGTAAAACTCGTGAACGATGGCCTTTCGCCTTCAAACTGGACTGGTTGTAGGCAAGAAGGCAACATTAAAGAATTTCGAAACGTATATGAACGCCAACGACAAAAGGCGCGACTAGCGTAAACGATTCGCATAAGCAACACGAGACATCTTCAGCAGGCAAGCAGCAAAAACTTGCAACTATTGCCCTCTTATTGTCCAGTTCAGTGCTGGTCGTTTCGAATATCACAGAAGGAAGAGATTGTCAAACTGCGAATGCCCATTATTCAGCGCAGACACGGTAAAAAATAAGGTTGTATTCAACAAACGACGAACCCGCTTCATCGTTCGGCAAAAGGCAAAGCTACAAAAACGCTTGATTGAAAAGCGGGAGGACGCAACGTTTAGCCTTAAGAAACTCACCGACGTAGATGGTCCAATGCGAAACTTATAAGCGCTCAGTACGTAAGCCCCTACGGGCAGTTCCCATGTATCGAACTGTCGCTGAACAAAGGAAAAAAGTTCGTCAATGATTAAATGAAACTAAGAGTTCAGCAAAGCAAAGTCGTACCTGCTGCACTGACGTCAAGAAACCTAGTTCGCCCTCAGGACCATGACCAATTTTGCTTTCAGCAAAGTTTGGCTCAATGCCGTGACAAAACTCGCCAGCCTCTTGGGAACAAAAATGCATTTGCTCTTTGCCGCTTAGGCTGCAACAAACAGAAAAACGTATGCTCAAGCAAATGGACATGGGTGGACAAAAAGGCGTACATGAACTGAACTTCTAACGGTATGTGTGGCATATACATGGACACTGGTACAGCATACGTAAAATTTCCTCTTCGAGGATCATCACAGGCGTTACCAAAACAGTACTGAGAGTCGATCGTGACGTTCAAATTTAGTATTTTAAATGACATAGGCATTAGCAGGAACGGCATATCTAGAAGAAAAGAAAACGTAACGAACGCAGGCAATCCCACTGCGTGCTCTCACAATCTCTGATGCCTGAACTTTCTCGGCTGAACTGCTTGGCCTGAGAAAACGCGTTGGACATACGTAGTAGGTGCGCTGAGTTGGGGTGGAAATCTACAACATGTGCTAACTGGTCGTTGGCAATTAATTTATTAGCCTTACCTGCACCAACTGGACTGGCATTCCTATTTTGCATCAGAAATATTGCAGGACCGTCGCTCAAACTTCCGGTATCAGCAAGATACGATGAATAAGAGTTAGGACAGCAAAACTGTTCGCAAGGAAGCCGATTGCACGGGTTTAGAGGCGGTGGAGTAGGTGCCAAATCAGGAGAAATCTGTGAATTAGCCTTCGAACCAGTGATCGATGCTGTTGTTATAGGCAAGGACACTGAAAGATTATAGAGGACAATGCAAAGAACCCTTGAGACTGGCAAGGAGATTCGCATACTTAGCCCAGGATCAGGGCGACCACCGTGATCCTCTTTTCGTTCAAACTCTTTTGTGAGACGATTCGGCAGCGAGATCGATAGAATATCCCGAGAGCGAAATACGTTTCGTTTGTGCCAGTCAAGCACATACAGTGTAGCCATGGAGATCAGGCAGAAAGCCATTACAAGTACAAGGACCACAATGGTGGCTTGAATGATTTTATTGCTGCATAGCCCTCGGTCGATTGCCAAACGAGAGCAGTATCTTTTGTGATATCTGCAAACAAAATAGTTCAAAAGAATAGCAAAATAAAATAAGAGATATATTTCTTGAACATCGTACAACGCTCTGCCAACGAGAAAACCAACCCTGATAGTAATTAATAGAGTTAAACAGTAATTCGTTAAAGTTTGATGACCCTCAGTTCACGTAAGAAGAACACTATGCACGCACCAATTATTTTGCTCCTGGACAAATTAGTGCTAGAACTATGTGCTCACAAACACCTTACAAATATTAACAATTTTGTCTGCTGAAGGGACGTACCGTCATACTAGCGGATAGACTTGACGTTAGACGCAACTCCCCTCTCTTATGCATACGTAAATCTGATTTCCACGTGCAAATTGTTCACTCCTCTTTTGGACAATCTTACATTGTATATCAAAAATCAATGCGTATGATAACTCCAGGGTAGCAATGGAGTCAAGCATGTATGGAGTAAGGATGTCGGTTGGAAAGAAAATCGGAAACCGAACTGTTTGAAGTTAAAAGGAGAAGCAAACAAAATAAACCCTCTTAGCTGGAACCCCTAACGATCTAAATTACGTTGCAAAATAAATTAACAGAGACTAAACGTATTCGCGTGTAGGACAATTCGGCTAAAGATGACCTCAATTCAAGATGAACATCACGCACACTCTGCGCTTACTATTACAATAGAAACTTACAAATCGAATTCCAATAAACTTCTGGGAACTATGGAAATAATTGTTCACTAATAATTATCGGTTTTCACCGCAGACGCTACCATGCGAAGTTAACAAGATTTATTCAACTCGGAGGACACTCTGCGCCAATTGAAAGAAATAAAATGTACCACTGATAATGAGTACCTATACAATTTCTTCGACCAAAATTGTAAGCCCCATACTCAACATCCTAACTACGCAAGCAAAAAAGTTCCTGCAGCTTGTGGACGCCTATTCGGTTAAATAGAGTCTTCCTGTTCCAATTAAGGCGAAACACTGCAATTCAGATTCACAAGCGGGTGCAGTGGCAAAATAGGAAAAAGCTAAATCGCAAAGAAGGAAAGTTAAACCACACAGTAACATTAAGAGAGCCGCGCATGTTCGAACAGTATGCACTAGCTTCTAAATGCCTGGACAATAAAATGACCTTCCCGTGACACACAATACAGATTCTTCATTATCAGGATTTCAGGTTTTGTTTTATTTCTGTAAGGCGAATACCTACTCACGCTTTCACTATTGATAAAATCTAAGAGCACTCAAAAAGTTACTATTCAAGAAGCTCATCGCTCTTCTGACTAACAAGACATCAAAAAGACTTGCCGTACAAAGAATACTAATAAATAAAATAAGGTTATTACTTAAAACATTTACCACCACCTACCAGCAGGTAGAGCAATGCGTACTGATCATGGGAAAGGATTACATTTTGCATTTTACGCCCACTGAATGACGCAACCTCTATTGAAGAATCAAATTCAGTTAAAAGATGATCTGACGTCAGGCAATAAAAGTAATAAGGATATTTTCAGCCCGCACAACATTAGCTTCTTAAAGCGATGAAGTGACCACGAATTTTTTGGAAAAATCGCGCCTACAGCGAGTGCGTGATGCGAAAAGCATCCTCATTGAACTACTATTTTCCCGTTAAACTGTGAATACAGACGTTCTGACTTTCATAACACCACCATTTTGCCAGTGACTTTCACGTTTCCCTGTTCCCCATTTACAACGTCACGAGTAACATAAGCATAGTGACAATTGCGTTAAAGAAACGAAACGCTAAAATAGTGAAATAAACAGCCTGCAAGCAAGCCTGTTAGAGAAACTGTTCATTCTGCTTCTGACCAACCCGTTTGCTGAATGAAAGAGATAACAGGATACAACATTTCCTATTCTTCAGCTGTTCTGAATGACCACTGGTCATTATTTACACGCGGACGGATTGCGTGCACCGTCAACAGTTAGCACTGGGCAACCTGCGCTTTGATGACAAACATGCCCCGTCGTAAACAAGATGCCATTCTCCACGCATCTCGAGGAGCAAGCTGGCACAAATAGTCACCGTAAGGCAACAACCGATCTCTCACTTCCGGCAAATGCGTCTTATCTTGCAAACAGAACAAACCTGCAAGCTCGGGATTCACGCCACTTGTTATCATCCTCTTTTGGCTCTTTGGTCCCACCATTGCGCGAGCCACTGAGCACAGAAGTGAGACTGCAGGACAGAAAGGAACCCGCACACGACCTTAAACAACGAATGTCAAATTATAGGTTGCACGCATAGCGCAACTTACCCCCCACTGAACGTATTCGCACTGAGCGACGAACGAAGCGAGTCGAAACGTTTCAGTTTATTTATTTTCGATAGCTTTTTGCTGATCTTCTCAACTTCCTCGATTTTATATTCAAGGTTGCCAGTTAAACGGCACAGCTCCTTTACTGCCGCGGCGCTTTCGTAGAAAATGCGGCTGTCGTCGACGGTAAGAAAGTCACCATTGTTCTTAACCGCGTCGGGAAGAACGTCATTCACTTCTTGAGCGATCACGCCCACCCGAGGACACCGTTCCGGCGGCAAGTTCCATTGCTGCTTCACCTCGGGTCTTATTTCGTATTGCACAATTCGGATTTGAGATAACCTAGACAGTGCCTCGGCACAATTGACCTACGTAAAAACAGTCCACTTAAAAACTGGAACGGGGCGACTACCACAAACTAAATTACCTCTTTGACATTCTCCTTCAGCCTAGCGTCGGACGGATGATAAAGACTTCCTGTGCATGATACGTCCCCAGAGACAGTAAGGGCTGCAGTTGGCCGATCGGTTCCTATGCCCACTGGGCCAGGGTGAAATATCGAGTTGCCCACTTGACCTTTCTGCCAATGAGTCTCGTTCTCGCCATTATCAAATTGGCCTGGATTTGATGCCTTCAAATTGCAAGCTTACACAATGGCCACGAAAATTAAGCATCTTGACTAGCGTCGCTTACTCTGACGATCACTTTTTCCGAATTGAATGCCAGGATGGTCAACTTCTCGTTGCCAGTGGTAATTGCGTTTAAGGCAACAACTAAATAGAAGTACTTTTGATCGGGATTGGGACGCCCATTTTTGCGCTGATTGTTCATGGTAGTCTCGCTGAAGTGTAGCCTGGCTACGGTTACTTTGGTAACGCGGTTAGGGGGCAAGTCAAGTCTGAAATCGGGCCGTATAACATATACATGCAGACAGACACTACGCGACAAAGCAATGCACTTACTTGACTGATTCGTAGGCTATTGGCTTGCGATCAGTCTGCGACTGTTTAATCTGCACAATGGAACTGGGCATTTCGGTCTGAAAAAGAAACCTTTTCGTCTAAGAAACGTTAAACGCCTACAACAGAGTTCACAAACCTTGACACCGTAGAAGTCCAGCTGGAACTCGGCTATTGGCTTCAAAGTAACGCCCGACTCGTGCTGGACTTTAACAAACTTCGGAGCCTGCCGGTCGCGCACTTCAATGTGCACTGAGATCTGGAAGTGATTCTTCTTCTGATTAACAAAGGCCGTATCGAACTGACTAAAGTTAAAGCCTTTGTCGGCAACGACATGCAATCCAATATGCGACCTATAATTTAGCCAGCGTCAACGTCACCTTGTTCTCAAAAAAAACTTGCTTACAGTTCACGGCCGTTAGCATCGCACAATTTGTGCCAGTGATCGGTCTCAAATTCGCTGAATCGAATAGCCTGGTGCGAAGTGGATTCTTCAAAATAGCCCTCCTCGCCAATTGTCGACAAAGGCGACGCTAGAAAGAGTGGGAAAATTTTACATAAAACTTTTAAGGTACAATTGGCACCAACCAAGAGGCTCATTCTTCAGTATCGGCACGTCTGTCCTTGTACGTTTCCGAGGTAACGAAGGGTCGGCCACGTAGGACGGATGAGCCCGAGGGGGAGGTAATGAATAGGAAGGGTAGCTAGAGGACACGGACGGCGAGTGCACGACGCTTGGTGACGGGCTCGGGTAAAAATTTGGGTTGCTCATTTGACTATTTACAAGGTCACCCATCCCAACCTGGAAACACAAGAAAAAGATAGCTTAATACTAAAGTTCACGCAAAATAACCCACCCGATCAGTGTGGGCACCGATGTATTCGCTGACTGCCGGATGCGAAAGGTTGTCCAAACTGTGAACGTCAAGGATCACGCCAGGCTGGGCGACTTCCACCGCATTGGGCACCGGATTGATGCCTGAAGGGTGCATTATGACAGAGCCTACAAAATTACGGAGCATTTCTTTCAATTAACGTATTCTAAGCACACCATTGTAGTTTTGGTACTCTGGTGAGTACGGTGAACCGTCTGATCCGGACGGACTGCCAGCAGAGCCGGCACCAGAATCGGTCTCCGGAGGACTTTCAGGCAACCTTCTAAATTAGAAGTCACATTACTTGGCTTCGCGTGGCCGAACGAACCCACGTACAATGGACCATTGCCGTAGGGATTTCCACGGTACGACGGAGGACGTTTCGCACTGTTTCCTGAACTCAACGATTGCACAAGTGGTATTCTTTGCCCCTGATGGTGCTGACCATAAGCCATTATAACTTCAGTATCCATATCTGACTCAGCTTTAAAGGCTTCTGTCCCTCTACAATGAGTAGAAACCAATCAGCCAAGTTATAAGAACATCAAACTACGTGCTCGAGGATCGTGCGAAAGACCATACAGGAAAGATTCGCTCGACCTCACAGATCGGCCATGACCCAAAGCACACTTGCAACGACAAAGTTCCAAAACTAAAGACAGCGTCCCTTCAACAGCAAATGACTCCCGCTAAGCATGCCAGAACTGGAATCGTAGTGAACTGAGCCAGCAGAGCAAAAACAAAGTAAAAATAAGGCCGTTGAACGCAATCGACGCGGGTCAGTTGAATTGAAAACCGCTCTAATAATAGCACTTACACGTCCTGATCGAGGCGATGATCGCTGGCGGAAGCATGATCTGAGTTCAAGTATTGAAAAATATCTATATGGCCTTTGAGCAGAGCACGAAAATTGTCCACGCCTAAAATATTTTTCACAAACAGTCAGTAGTTACACAAAACAGCTATTAGAAAAAACTAGCGTAAAGGTTAAGCACAAACGACGAGGAGAAAATGTGCGTGGGCGAAACATGGTTAAAGTAAACGTGAATATTGCAGTACTCATCCCGCCAACATAGAACCACTATTATAAGGGCGCACAAAGTTTGCCAACGACAACTGGCGTCATCGAAGGCTATCGGGAGCGGTCGAGTGAGAGAGCCAGGCTCTGAGTGACACCGACACATTTCTGCTATTTCTTGTTCTACTCCTGGCCAGTTGACTGACCAGGCGAAAGTGGCAAATGGCGCTAACCGCTAATTCAGATATTCATGAACACCAGGCAGTTGAAATAACCATATTGCCTATGGCAGGTTATGGGTCAAAAAGGATACATTTATATACACATAAGAAAATATTACAGAAGTTTAATGAATGAGAAATGAAAACTTTCATGAACTATAAAGCAATACGCTCATGGCTTAACGAGCCGCAATCCGTCAGGCCATCAACGAACAATCAAAAAACGAACTTTCAGATACAACGCTTCCAGTAGGAAACTTAACGTCAAGCAGCTTCAATGCTGCTGCAAAAAAGTGGCAAATCGTCAAGTCCAATTGCTTGCCGCAAATGAAGGCCTGGAGAAAAGAAGATGCACTATTGACACTAAACCACAGGGAGCCACACCGCAGTTCAACGCAATGATTAAAGAATAGAAATAAACTGCTTGCTGCTAAAGAAACCAAGCAAAAGGAAGCATGACAGTGTAGACTAGAAAAAGTTGATCACATCAAACAACTAAAGCGAACACCTGGACAGCTATAGTTGCATACCTATACCTTTTACCTATTTACGTCCTTTTACCTATATGTAAACCGCGTTTCTGTTAAATAGACCTCGGAATAACCAAGCTGACTTACCCCTATTACAAATGAGTACACTATGGTCGCAAAAAAGGGAAAACTACGTAAGGGCCATTAGGAAGGCGGTTACGCCAAAACGGCGACGAAAACCTGACATACGAGGCTCCAAACGCAAGAGAAGAAGTCCACCACTTGGTAAGGCAAAAAGGGAGAGATTAGTAGAACGGAGGTGGACCTGCAGACCAAAAAAAGAAGAAAGGGACAGCCTTTGGACGCGTAAAGCACGGCGCTTTTGCACACTACAAAAGCACTGACAGTCGGGAAAAACCCTTCCAGTCAAAGGCAAACTTGAATGACCTGGAAAACCGAGGCCGCTTAGTACTGACTGGTACAGGAATGACAGGATAGGAGTATTGAACTACAACATTATTCCACGGCCGACATTACGTCGATGAATAGCACTATTTACGGAGAGCAAGGAACTCATGCATAATGCTTTTTCTTTATGCCCAAAAGCACAACGAAGCAGCAGTAGTTTCATTACCGTTTCTACGGCGGATCAGCAACCTGAAACCGGCTAGATTAGTCGTACAGTTGAGTTTGGCATATGAACATAACGGCAACCCAAGAGGGCCGTTAAACTAACGTAATTAATGCTAGAAAGCTTAACGAAAACAGAAGTCCGAACAAACAGAACAACAGCGGCCAATGACAATGAACAAACAGAAACGACAGAGATGGTCAATGCTTTCGCTCAAAATGGACGACGGTTGCGTGTAGACAAACGAATTAGCGGCTACCATCTAGACCTCCCTTTTATCCGCCAAAATCGGTCATGAGTGGTCGCGCACTTGATAGCTGATAGGATAAACCGCAAAGGGGTCAAATTTACACCAGTCGCTAAAGGTTACCTTACTCCCAACGCGCGGTTAAAAGAAGCAGGCACATGTCAGCTGATAGAAACTAAGCGGAGAAGCAAAGGCCGTCGAAAAATGAACAAGCACAATTCGCAAAACCGTGCTGCTCTAAGCAAACAAGTTTTTGAACGGATTTAAAATAGCCAACAAAGTGCAAATGCACGTTCGCCGCCCTACACTTAATGGCAATGAGAAAACAAAAGAGCGCAGATACGTCCAACGAGTGCAAACTCACCTTGACGTCCGTCCTCCTGCTGCGAACCGGCTTCATTCGCCATTGCTTCTAATAGGAAACTTTGCCGTCATCTTCATCGCACCAACAAACACTGGACACCTGAAAGCATGATACCCATTGCCTATCCTCCTAACCGCCAGAAAGGAATCTGCTTGTAGTAGATTGAATAGAGTAAACTGAAACTATGGTCAGGTTCTCTCACTGGTATACTGTACTTGCATCATGGGTTTTATTTGTTTTCGCGCTTCGAGTGCCATAGAAATTGTTTGGACATTAACTTTTTAGGCGGTCAAATATTATTTGCACACAGCCGTTGGGCGGCACTTGCCTCAGCGAATTATTTTGTTAACGGGCTGTACAACGTTTAGGAAAGCTGTTGCTACAAGCACCTCCATTGTGTAGTTCTTCTTGGTGTTGCTTTTATTGGGCAGTCGGCGAAATAAAACGAAGTTAACGAAAATGTGACTTATTAAAATTCATTTACATTTTAAAACACTGTCCAGCGGCATTGTCTCGAAAAATTATTCTGAAATTGGAGCACAAACGTGGTGGAAAGGCGCAATGGAAAGCTGGGTTCCTTGAATGGTCTGATAAAGTTTCTTGCCCCCTTGTAAGCCAGTGATTGTGAGAACAACTAATCCGGGAAGCTCTGCTGCCTTCTGTCGTCGGTTTTCTTTAATTTTCGCTAATAAACAATAACCATCTACTGATAAGAATTTTCTTTCTGCTTTTACAAGATTATACTGTTGCATGATTCTGTAAAAGCAATATTAGCCAGCTCTCCGGTGGTTCAAAGTTGAAATCAAGCGTTAGCCTGAAAGTTACAATTTTCAAAGCGCTTATTCCTTTCTATTCGAAGCAGCCAGTATCCGCAGAAACCACTCTCTCGCTATGTTTGGAGGATCTAAAGTGTTAGGTATCTTGTTTGTGAAACTTGTAATGCGTGGGAGATTAACCACTATGAATGGCAGGAGTCCCTACCCATTCTCTAAGCAAAAAACAAATGCCTATTCTGGAAGTTCAGTTTCTGTAGCAGATTCCACAAAGCAAACGGGTGAAGAACAGTTTTCCACCTTCAATACGAAACCGATTCTGACGACTGGAATCAATCATTTAAGGTCGTGTGAATTTGTGCCTAATGCGAATTTCCTAATGTTTATCGTCACGTCCTTTCGTCCTGCCGTTTGTTTTACCGAAACGGTGGAAACGATTCCATCTATTTGTTCATGTAAACATTAATGAAATTATTTTGCAATTCTTTTAAAGCAAATTAAGTTGCTCTGGCCATAGGTGTCTTCTCATCGTTGCGCTTTTCAGTACTACTTAGACTGCTAGCATGGATTACCAACCCGTTTGTTTTGTAAATCGTGACAGATTGTGAAAGTGCAAATGTAAAAATCTGGGCAGTTCATTCTGCACCGTAAAACTGTACATTCTGTTTACTTTCCTGATGGTCCACTGCTTCACTGTTTCATTTTCGTACACTTGGAAATAATTTCGCATAGTCGTTCCAGGAAAGCGTACTTCACCGTTTTGGTAGTTCATTCTGCTTAGATGTTCTGTTTTGCCCTGCGTATTGACTATCCAGATGTTTGAAAGCAATCAACGTAGTGCTTGGTGGGTAAAGTAAATACGCAATCGTCTCTTCGCAGGGAACATCACTTCTTGAGACACGATGCCCATAGAATAATTATTGTCCTTCGTCTCAGGAGTACTGCGCTAAGCAGAAAGGAGCCAAAGATACGTTCAAAGTAGGAATGCTAGGGAACTTCTAGTATTGCACTTTGTTCCTCAACTTGTGCAAACTTTTCGGCTATCGAAGCTGAAATAAAGATAGGCAGCTGTCATGGCTCAATAGATTTGAAGTGACCATGTGGTGAAGTCCACTGGCCAATGCCTGCCGCTTTCCTTTGCTTGTTGTTGCTCATTCGATTGTGCTAGTTGTCTTGCGCTGAACTTTGCATCGATTGGAACTTATGCAGCAAACCAATCACTGACCAGCGCAGTTTCTGCTAGGCAACAGCGATCAGAAAGCTCAGGTTCACATGAACCACGTCGAATTCGTAATAGATATTTCTACCAGGGCAAAAATTTTCAATATTTTACCTCATGACAATGCACTGGTTTGGCCACTGCCACTTGAGAAACGATGATATGAAGCCATGCACCATTCTGATTTATTGCTCCAATGAGTTATTGGAAAACACCATTATATTTCATACTGTTCAGTTAGCAATTGTACATTATGGGCTTTATAAGACTGCCAGTGAACTAAACTTATACTGGTATCAATAGTTTCCTCAGACAGAAAATCGTGCCATACGTTCTTTTCTTCCTTAGTCGTGTTTGTTTCTTTGAATAGGCTAAATTTAATACCGGACGATAAAATGAATGATAGTTCCTCGTTTCTCGAAAAATACTTGCCCATTGTAGCGCATCTACAACGTTCCAACACTAAAAGCTTAACCTTGCTGGCCAACCGAATTTTGGCTTTTAGTTATACTCAAGTCTTATGGCAGAAGTTTGTTCCAGCTACCTTGCAAAGTTAATGGCATAAGCAACACGAATGATTATTCGAAATGAAGTTTCGCAGCGTCATCTGTCCAGAAATTTAAATAATTTCTGTCATAACTATTGGGCCCGCAAGTCATTTCCTATCCAGTCATTGCCATTCTCCGTCCGCGTTGAGTCAATAGCAGCAGAAGTTGTTAGACAATGATAGTATTAATAGTAAAGATAATAGCACATAATAACAGACTAGTGATCTGTTGAGCATCGTGGAGGTGATGGCTCTGCTGTGCAGAGAAAGTTCTCATTTCTAAAGCCCGTCTTACCTGGGCACTTATAATGGACATAATTGCTGATGTGAAAAATTGCATGAAATGAAAATCAAAAGTACCTGCCAGAACTTCTGATAGCAATTATCTTTGAAAGCCTGATACTGCATGCAACGATGAAGGAATGGCACATGGCTATGAGCTATGAACTCTGCTTTTGTATACCTCACTGCTGGATATATTCTTGGCGTTTAGCTATGACTATTTTTTAATGAATTAATATTATCGCAAATAAGACAAATACGTGAAGTCTGTGTTATTGTTAATGGAATTTCAAACCACAATTTCTATTACCCAGTCGCATACATGAATTCAGACATATTATCGATAATCACGTGCTTATGAAACCGAACGCTCCTTACCTTTTCTTTCATGCAGTTCAGCTGCTTCTTGAAAGTACTGCTAGGTATTTAATGAACGAATGACATACTGTTTTGACTGCCTCTTCATACCGTCAGGATGTGGAGTTAGAAGCTGTTTCTTTGCTTTCTAAATGCGCGCATGCTATTTTTCATGAATATGGAACAGTTTTATCTACGAGATGTCTTGGAAGTACATACACAACTCGCGTATGCTCTTGAGCTTTACTTAATTCCAAAATGTATAAATCAAGGTTCGATTTAATCACATTTTAAACAGCTGCCGTCCTAGATGCATTAGTCAAACTATTTCAAACTGTAGGACGGGAAAATCCTTAGTAGCATGAATGAGAATGTTTTACCTCAACAACAAAAGGTGATGGGTTTTAAAAACCCATCACTCTGTTACAAGACATCCAGTCTTTAAGAACAACAACAAAGGGTAAATAAGCGAAGGACAGATGAATGACACCGGGCGCATGCTGGCAGAACAAGTTCAGACATATTTGTGTGGAGAAAATGATTCCACCTGTTTGTTCATGTAAATATAAACGTCGCGCCGTCTTTACTAGCAAATCAGGTTGCTTTGGGGGTTTCTTCTCATAGTGGCGCTTTCCCCTATTACTTACGCTGCTAGCACAGGTTACCTGTTCTTCAACAACGTTGAAAATGAATTCAGCAGCTTCAGTTTCAATGAATCAGACATTATCACCGTTCAATTCAACGCTTAATGAATCGTGCCAGTCGGTCCTGGGAGGTGGTACGATAAGATGGGCGAATAGCCTTTGAAAAACTAGGAAATTTAACGCAGACGTTCGATTTTATCATCCGCTACGGACCAAAAAAGTTTTCGCCACGTAAATGGAAATGAGACAACCGCTTAAATTATTTGAGCATAAAAGTTGCCCCACTGGGTTGAAATTCACACGAATACGGCATGCAAGTTAAATGATTTTGTACGTTGTAATAGAGCTGCAAAACTTCACGGTAGCCAACTTTCCAAGCATTTTGGCGCGCCAAAACAAGGGCTCATCAGTTTCAAATAAAGCTAAAAATGATTTCTGCGGTTTCGCTTTAATCGTTTCCGTAACGATGTGGGTGTGGGAAAGCACTGGTCGTGATCACGGAAGACTACTCAAGTATAGAGGAACACTGGTAGCCAAGAACCAGCTCTTCTCGCCTCTTGAACGAACAAGTACAATGGCCAGCAAAATAGATGTTGAGTAAGAATATAATATCTAATGTCAAGGAATAGCGTATAATGCATAGCTCATGTCCCTATCGTCGAAATGGAAAGAAGCGAGGTACGAAACACTCTTAAAGCACGTCTTAGCTTCCCTTTCGTTTTCTGATACTATTCCAACGATTTCGAGGGGTTTATTAGTGTGAGAAGCGTTTATTATTCCCATAAAATGACGTAGGCTTTGGGACCCTCCCGGTCTCCTCAGTGTCTAATGATTTACGTTCTGCATTCCGGTGAATAAATCATGAAATTTCTAGAGACAATTACAGAAAGCTGCAAGCAAGCTGCGTCAATGATTGGCAATATGAAGTGTTACCTAAATGAGAGCAAAAACCACGTTTGCAAATATGAAAGCTTTTTAGTCAGTTTTCACATGCCTGAGTACATACGTGGCGATCTGCTGTGTGCTGAACAATGCAACTAAGCGTTTTCTAACTAATCACTTTGCTACATGTAGTAGTACAGACTGCGGTAAAATATTTTTTCAAGTAAAACTACAGGTCTCTGTTCATTCCACTGTTTCTGCCATGGTGGCTTTCTTTACTAGAAAGCCATTTGAAAAAGATGAAACCATACCTGAATTGTTTAACTGTACCTTAAAGTGAGTACACGCTGACACGAGTGAAAGGATACTGCTTCCAATAAAAATTTCCTCATATGTCATTCTCCTTTGTTTGGCGAAAGATAATCGTTCAGAACAACAGTTATGTGGCAAAGAACAAAGCAGCAATGCACTAACGCATTAATCTCTCAGAATAGCTTTCATTGAATATACCCAATGATATCCATTGGTTTTTAAAATCTTTCTTTATTAGGCGAAGCTCACAGGGCTCGTCATGCTCCTTCGTCAGCGCCAGTTTTCAGGTAACGAAAACGTTAAAATTGATCACAAGCAGGATATCACCTACAAGCCAAAACGAGATCAGTAAGAATGAAAAAATTCATGCTTCCCATGTTTAAACTATTCGTTTATCCAGCTTGTAACCAAGCCTGATTTTTTCGTTACCTGCGAATCAGCTTTGATGACGGGGCACTGTTAGTCTTGCTAGCCCTGCCTGATACGGAAAGGTTGATAGAACTAGCAGATATCGTTCCATATACTAAATGAAAAAGATCCAAAGATTCGTTACAAAACTTAAAGTAAACATTCTCATGACTACTAAACCTTAAGGAATCATGTGAAGGCCTAGAGTATTTGGACTTTTGAAAGTAAGGACAAGCTATGTAATCCTATTGACATAAGAAAGGGACAAGAATACTATCGCTGGCACAAATTTCATAATCTTGGCAAAGGACTTTTTCCCATAGCTATTTAAGGGTCCCCTGCTGTTGAAGTACATCTTACCAAGTCAAGGAAGATTTAACCGAATTTGAGCATTTCGTAACTGCCCTTAGCTCTTGTTCATCCATTTGCCTATGAGCAAGTAGGTATGGAGCTCTCAGGGAATAAAAGGATTTTTGCTAAGGAACTTCTTATAAAGCGGAGAGAATACGTTACATCGCTCACATCTTTAATGTGACAACCCCTATATTATTACTAGAAGGACAAACGTGGAGCTTCGTAAATTGTCTCGCTCAAACTTCAGTTCTGTATGGCAATAATGAATTTTGGCTGAAGCTGAAGTGCTACGCAGTGGCAGCGAACTTAGCTATGCTCCGTTTAGTCGGTTTGCAGAAAGCTTTTATTTTCTTCTGACATTCCAACAAATGAAATTCATTCGTTTTCTTGAATGAAAGCAATCTGCAAGCAGAGCTACTGAAGACTAGATTTCAGGTAAATGTGTATACTTGCAACGACTCGCGTTCCTGAATCCTTTGCTGAAACGTGAAAATATGACGTTTTCTGAAACATTATGTCCCCTACTTGCGTCTTATTTTCTCAGGCATCTGCCGGGAATATTGACTGCGGTATTCATTGCTCAGATAACTTTTCTCTGAAATCAATAAAGTACGCTTTCACTAATTCTACCTTCTGTTCAGGAAGGGAATTTTGCGTCCATTTGATTGTCAGCAATGACACTTGCATGTTTAGTTCATAGCGTAATTCCAGCTTGCCAGATCGATTAGATCAGATTGTCTAACGCGACACTTCATCCCGTTAGGAAAGGTGCACTTTTCAATGAATTTGTAAAAATTGCTTCAGTCGCTTGGCCAGTCAGATGAAGATTCTGGAGTTCTCCCTTATCGGTATCTGCGTATGATGCCTATTTAAAAACTGCGTTTGTAGCACGCTAATTCTGCATCCAATTTTTGTGTATCGATAACTAGCTAATTCTAATAAAACGCTGTACGTGTTAATGGAATAGAATCCGATTTTCAGTACGCATGTGCTCTAATTTTAATATTGTAAAGCGTGGAAAGTGATGTTCAAGGAAGGGGGATGACACAGAAAAGACAAACGATAGGTAGGTTCGTGTGACACAGATAATGGGCTTATATAAGGAATGCGCCAGAAAGGTGAGATAAGCGAAAGGTGGGGGGTGAGGTAAGTATTAATAGTTGGAGTACGTTGGTTATGTAGGTAGATTAACGTTTTAGTGGAAGAGGCAGATCCTGTTTTCACCTATCGCTCGCACATTCACACGTTCTTTCTCCCTCGTTTTCTTTTCCTTTTTCCTTCCATCTTCTTTGTTCAGCACTCGTTTTGTCTAAATACTAATGTACTTGTGCCAGCCCTCCTAGTCGAACAGCAGATTGTAAGCTATCTGGAGTCCTACATTTTACTTGAGCGAATATATTTTCCTATGCCTCTCACACCTGCTCATCATTATCATGGTTTCTGTCAGATATAAAGTGCCCATTTTAGGTTTGTTAGAAAAAAGTGCCCCTCAAGACGTGCACTCATAGGATACGAGATGCCTGTACACTTTGCCGCCTGATCAGCGACTGCTTAGGCCTTTAAAGTCTGTTGCATGGCTTTTACCAGTTTAAATGGTTGCAGATTGCGGCCTACGCAAATGTCTTTTGATTGAAGCATTTAATGTTTCTTTGGCAGTTTTACGGCTCTTGACTGTGGCAGAGCGACTGGTCCCACCCTATTCCACTTGGGTGGGCAGCAGCTGCACCCAACTCCCTGGACCCCCGCGGAGTTCTTCGCCGAATAGCTCTGCATGGGACCTCCGCTGAGACACCTGCTGTGCCTTTGTTAGATGCCGCATCCGGCTTTCAACAGGTCACCTCCGGCGCATTTGACTGACAGCCGCATATGGCTTCCAACCCGGCTATACATCATTGTCAAATAAGTAGCGGCCGCACCCCCTTTCTCCAACGACGAAAAAATGTATATATACGCGAACGAGGGGGGATAGGGTAGATTGGTGAGCGCTTCGTGGAGAAATAAACGCTTTCTGTCTTTTGTTGCGTTTGTGGTACGCTTGCACCTACTACCCGACGAATCGTCTACATTGACACAAGTCATGTGCTGCTACAATAAAGTGTTTCCCCTCTCCCAATATAGGGAGACTATCAAAGTGAAATTTGGGAAACAAGAATGATGTTGCGGGAATCTCCTTAAAGCCATAATTCGCAAGAATGTCATAACGCATTATCGTAAATCTTCTATTTCTTTGCCGACAGATTATTCTCCAGGAAGTAGTTTTCATTTCTTGACAGTGTTCTTATGGCTGTTTTGCGATAAGAGGAAAGTTCTGAAGTTCTGACGCAGCGCCGTTAACTGAGGATACCGCTAGTCTAAATGGTAGCTTGCGATAGCCTTCCTGGTCGCCGCAGCTCTTGTTTTGATCGCTTATAGAAAGGCTCTACTCAACTGAAGCGATGTAATGAAGAACAGAGGCGCACGTTGGGATGGAGACTAAGTTCACTCCTTCAGTTAGGACACTGTTTCTGAAGCTCAGGGTCGCGATCGCCACCCTGTGAGAGTTTCGGAGCGCTTGAGCCCCCTATTCTGATTGGTCAATTTCGAGCGCGCTGATTGGCCGCAGCTGGACCAGGGGGACAGTTAGCTCCAAAAAAACGGGTATCCACAGAACTTCATGACTTCTACCATCACACGAACGTTACATGCACCCAGAGACAGACCCAACGACGAGGTGAGTTCAAACCCGGTGATTACTATCCCCTACTATTGCGGCCTAGGGGAACACTTAAAACGTTTGGGATGCCAGCATGGCTACCGCGTTTACTTTAAGTCTTCCCCTAGCCTAAGGTCTCTAGTCAGGAACGATAAGATCAGGCTTCCTTTCGAAGACAGACCGGGGGTCGTTTATGAAATTAAATGTGGTTGCAACGCCTCCTACATAGGAGAAACGGGCAACACTTTACTTGACAGATTTAGTGAACATATGAAGGCACTCAACAGCTACAGGACAGCAGAGGAAGAACTGAACGGAACGTACAGGAAGCGTCGAGGACATCCACGAACGATACCACCGCTAGAGGCCATGGAAAAGGTGAAAAACAGCTCCGCGGTCGTTGAACATTCCTCTCAGTGTTCACTCGACCTATAGCCGAGAATTATTTGCCGCGAGAGCCAATTCCGAGTTCGTCAAATAAAAGAGTCCCTCTTTATACGCAACAATGCTTCCATTAACCGTGACAAGGGGGTGGAGGTCAGCTCGATATGGACAGCACTTCTTATCAGTAAATCCGGATGTTGTTCTATACCGACTGACCCCCCTCCCCATCCCTTAAATACCTATCTTCGGAGTAAAGCTTGCACAGCCATCATCGCTGAAGACGGGACAAGGTTGGTCCCGAAAGCTCCGAAAGTATTACATTGTTCTGAATTTTTCCTTAACAACTGCTCATCCATCCGTTGCTAGGGCGTTTGCTTTGTTTTATTCAGACACCAAGAACGGGCAAGACAACCGTACGACAATCTCCATCATGAATTCCTTCAAAATTTGTTAAAAATACGAAGCTTTCAGGACAACGACATTTTTTTCAAAAGTGCAATGCATCAAATAGCCTGCAGCGGATTCGGCGGAGCCAGTTCACTATAACGAATTTGCACTCTACCGATTTAAAGCATATGGCCAGAGCTACTGGAGAAGCATACCAGTATATCTGGCAAAGTAATGATAATAGTAGTGATAATGACAATAGCAATAAGAATAATAATGGTAAAATAGGTAAGATTATCGAGGCTCATTGAATCGCAACCGAAGGACGAAGAAATTGCCATTGCAACGGTCGAAGCTGAGGTTCAACCAGTTCTGAAGGAATCAATTCGCGCACTTTCGGTTACAGCACAGCTTATTGGTGAAGAAACTTTTAAAGATTTGATTCTACAACGCGTTGACAAGTTTCTCAGAAGCAGCTGGGCACGGCAATGCCGCAACCGGGACATCAGCAGATTCTGTGATCGGAAAAGTTCCCTCCATTGCCAATGATAGTCTCATGTATGGCAGGCTAACTCGTTTGGTAAAACGTTTGAAGAACGCTGTCGTCAGTCAAGGCTTAACCGTTCAACTGACCCATCGCGAAAGTGGTCACTTGAAGACGCGTGGAAACTATACGTTCTCAAGGCTGTTTTGCTCGATGGCAGTGTACTGCCAAGGCCCCCTCTATCCTCAGGTGATTTTTACGGGCAGTCATTCTAAGCTTGGAAAAGGTAAACGCGACTCGTCATACAACACAAGCCTACTATCGCAGCTGTTCAGCGTCTTGTCAGTGCTAGTACCCCTTTAAGCGGAAGCGGTTTTATAGCAAAGATAAAATGAGAACGGAGCTACACATCGTCAGCGTTTGAAGCAGTGGGACCAGACGAGTAGTATTCCCTTTACCAACCGCGTTTCACCACATGTAAATACGGCCCCACTGAGGGTGAAACGATATGTTCAAGTTTCACGACTAAAAGGGGTGTATTCGTGTGTGAGCGAACAAGAAACCAGCGCTACGCCTGCCAGTAAGATTGGTATTATATCAATAACATGGGTTTCACCCTTTTCTACCCTGTTATTTCGGAATAAATGAATTCTTGCTGCGGTTGACGGCTGCAAGCGACTGGTCCCGAAAGCTCTGAAAATAAAACCTTTTTATCAGACAGCTTGATTCTGCAAATAAACTCTGAATGAAGCTAAACAAGTTCTAGATTTCTGTTTTCGTGTTTTTTCTTAGTAACAAAATATACCTTGGAGAATTCGTTCTTCGCAACAGAGCAGCGCTCAAACAGCATGGCTAACTCAATCCAAATTTTTGTGCTAATCGAGTGTGCCCCTTTATTTGAAAGAAGACACGTGAAACTGCTCATATGAATATGTATCTAACAGACCTTGAACATGTGGTATACGTAGTTCATCTGAGCAGCACTGACACTATTATAGAAGTGGGGAAACTTTTTCTTTTATTCTGACATGGTAACACTCATACGCAGTAACGACATAAAATGTGAATCTTAGAAAATCACTTTTCTCTATTGCTTGCAACTTCACTGGACACTATTTCTTACGTTTGATCAGCTGTTTTTGAGCGGAAGCGATATAAGTTAATCAGAACCTGTGTTCGATTACGCCTGCACCGAGCGAACCATTATTTGTTCTGATTGCTGAGTTAGACGAAATGGGTAAGCACTTTTTGTGTTTTCTCTTAAAGTAGAAGTACTCTACGATCAATGAGATTAAACAGAAGAAAATTCCGATGAGTATGACGATGAAAACGCCACCAAGGTTCATCACAGAAATTCCCTCAGATTCTTTATCGTCAGCTGGACAGTTTTTCTTCTTGGGATGATTTTGCCACCATTTCTCCTTCAAAATTTCCAATTTCCTTTCATTGAGCAACTTTAGAATTCTGTAAGAACAACTGCAATGAAGAACAAAATGCAACAGCGCTTACAGTTCTTTTGTTAATAAAAGCTTTCAGGAAAAATGAATGTCATTTAAAAGCAGCACAGAAACAGTAAGAAGTTATTTGGAAAAACTGGTCTTTAACTGTTATAGAAAAGCTGTAGTATTAGTTCTACGTACGTTGTTGGCAGTTATGAATGAAGACTGAATATTGAAAATATGACGGAACAGTTGCAAGAGCTAAATTCCAATTTCTTACGCGCTGCTGAAGGTATCTTTTAAGCACGATCCTTGTTGAACAGTAATTGCGTAGGGACGGCGACTGAATTCTTCGCCAATTATCTTGAAACGGCAATCAGTCAGTGCAACGAGACGTAACGTTGCAGCATCAGCTATAAGAAATGAATTAGATATACGTATTTAATTTTCTACTTATGTTCCAGTAGCATTAAGTAGCGAAAAGCTCAGTAAAGCAGTTATTAATAATTCAACAGAATTGGGTAGCACTTTTGTTGACCGAAGCCATATCAACCTTAATTGTTAGAAGGTACATTTATTTTTTTAAAAATATAACACAAATCTCCCAGAAAGACGAATAAGAAACAATTCGCAACGATAGATAAGTTTAGTTCTGATATATCAAGTTTTTGCAAAGATATGTTTGGCGGCATCCTGCAAGCACAGTTTCATTTCTTGCCCATTTAAGTTACCTGCTTTTCAGAATAAATTAGTTATCTTTTAACAGTTGGTTATGCCGCTTAGCTCCTTAGCAGCGTTCACAAGAAAATGGACGTTGACTCTATATATATTCTTGAGAATAAAAAACATTTGTTTGAAGATAGAATGCGCTTGAACAAAATTACTAACGTTCCTACCGATCAAGGCGAATTTTTCAGTACTGCTTGAAGCGAGCACTCTTTCCAAGCCTTCCTCAAGCGTATTTGGTAGTCCAGTCTCCTGCATATATTGCCACATATTGGTGAACTGATCACTAACTGGGTAATCCCAGACGGCCAACTTAGCCCGTTCTAGCGGCGGTGTTGAGGCGTTTAATCCCATGTCTTTCCATGCGCTGAAATTACATTTCATCCAACGGAATCATCTAACCATTCTTTTATACTCATCTTTGCTGTATATACTACTTTTCCTACATCCATTTATTTACGTCATTATGCCTATTAGTAGAATTTGGCATATTTCGCAGCTTAACGTGACAATGACGCTCATTTCATGCTCATTACTTCACTTGGCTTAGTTTATTAAGGAAGGATTTAATAGACAATCCTTCATTAAGCGAACGCGCCAAAAAGTGAACATTTCTTGGCGCAGTTGCGTTAGACTTTGGTAACACTTAATGATCCGGAGCAGGCCAGTCCAGTGAGGCCGGTACGCGATGGTTTAAACGTCTTGGTGTGTTTGTTGTCGATTTGAGAAGTCAGGCAACAAACTTCAGTTTCAATGTTTGTCAGGGTTTCGCTGTCTAATCCTGGTAGACTATGAAATGCAGGCTTCCTGCTTAGCCTCATGAATGTACGGCAAAACCCTGCTAAACAATTTTAAAGTTAAAATTTCCCGCTGAGACAGATCAGCATATAAAAACAAATGGGTAAGAAAATGTGGCAAGGTGGCAGTAAGATTCCGACAAAGAGCTCTGAAATTAAAATGTGTTGCTTAACTTGTCGGAGCGTCCGCAGGCCGAAATGTCCCAACACTGAAACGTGCTAGCAGCCAGCCGGCCACAGCTAACTGCTACGTGCCCTAACAGTCATTCAGCTTAGCTGCATTGTTTGTATTGACAAATTATTTTCATTATAGAAGGTTACGTTTTGCAGTTTATTGGAAGAAACAAAAGGAATGGCAAATCAGAGCTTTTGAAAACTCTGGGTCTCGTTTATCTCGACCAGTCACGCTGAAGAAGGGACCCGGAGGTCCTGAAAGCTCTGATTTGCTATTCCTTTGCTTTCTTTCAATAAAGTGAGCAAGCCGTAACACTCTGTAATGAAAAGCTGTACGCCCGTTGCAAGACAGCACATTTTCAAATGATGAATAAAGGTAGTCAAGACTTACTCGTAAAACTTGTACTCGACTTCTACCATTCTTTTGAAGTATGATTCAGCGGACGAACTTTTGACTACAGCGTACTTGATTTTGTATTGCCTTGAAAGGTCATTCAGATCGGAAATCTTTGTTTCAATCCGAGAAACGGTTAAGAATGCGGCCAAGTTTGCAGTATACGATGCTATAATTATGAAACCAAACAACCACCAAGTCGCAGCAATTATCCGCCCACTCATATTTTTCGGAACTTCACCACCACCTGAAAGTGGGATTGCTTTTACCTTTATCATAGGGCAAGAAATGCAACTAATGCGCGCATTCCGTTAGTGTTATAGCATTAGTTTTCAAGATTTCAGTAATTCTGCTGCTTCGTTTTCTGCAGTAATATTGCCTAGAGTACGAGGCACCAATAATAATGTTGTTCCATCTAAAATTTTCTGCTTCTTCACTGATTTGGAGAAAGCAGGATATACCTAGTCGAAAGAGACTATTATACAAGTAAGCCCTGATCGTTTAGCGGTGGTCTAAATAATATATACCTTGCACTACCCAGTTAATAAATAGTACGTACCTTGCGGTGTCAGCGAGTTCATACAGAACCATAAACTTTCTTTGAATGTGAATTCCCGCTTCTCTGGGTCGTTCTCATACTTTTCTTTGTTATTACGGTAGCTGTACGGGCTGAATCGGTCGAATATCCAAATAAGGAAGCTTGTAAAGAGGAAAGAGCCCAGAATGCTTCCCCAAACCGGCAACTCCAAAACTGTAACAAATTTGAAGAACGAATCTTCTGGCTCTGATCGTTTGACCACTATAACTTCACCGCTCAGATCATAATGTGGGAACGTGAAGTCTACATAACGTTCACGCAGAGCAGATGCCGTTATTCCAGACACTGAGACGTCAGCATCCTGAATAAGCTATCATTAGTTGCTGCTCTTGATTTCTTGAAGGTTTATCTCTACAAGTAGGAACTGTAGCGACATTACCGTCTTATATCGCTCAACCTTATCCATCACGAGAGTTCAGCGAAGTGCTTAACATAATAGCTAGCACATATGAATTCTAGTACTCTGCATCCTGCATCAAGACAATTGCATTACATTCACTAAATATAAGGTTACTGGCCTGATTAGAAGACATTTGAATTCCTAAGTCGAACTTAAAAAGTAAACATAAAATTTCATTGCGTTTTAGAACGGCTTCGTTCCGTCAGGTGCTGTTCAGTCAGTTTATAGTCGTGAAACAAAGAATGATCATGCGGTACTTAGGCATTCTGGCTGCCTTTTCATTATCCAGCTGTTGGGAGCGGAATTAGGCAGTTCCTACAGGCCTGAGTGGGTTAGGGTTAAAATCCCGAAAGTCGAAATCCCGATAGGTCAAAATCCCGACAGTCGAAATCCCGAAAGGTCAGAATCCCGCAGGGGTCAAAATCCTGAAGGGTCGAAACCCCGCATGGGTCAAAATCCCGAATAGGCCGAAAATGCAAAGCATGGCCTTGTTTAGGTTGTGCATTGGCACCTTCTAGTTTTGGATTAGTCGAAATGACTCCTTCATCATTTGCGGCTCACCTATGAGCACAGCTGGTTTTTTTTCAGCAGTGCAATCTTTTTACTAATCATAAGAAGGCAAAGAGATCAACACGGTTAACAAAACTAGAGGAAAACTAGACGTCAATGCACAACTGAAGCAAGGCCACACTTTACAGTGCACTTTCGACCTATTCGGGATTCTGACCTATCAGGATTTTGACCCATGCGGGATTTCGACTGTCGGGATTTTGACCTACCAGGATTTCGACTTTCGGGATTTTGACCGCCACCGGGCCTGAGTACACGTTCAACCGTTTGGTACTATTTATTGTCTATAACAAACTGATGAACAGTTTACTTGTCAGGTCTTGTTTCTTGATTTGAAATTTTCTGAGAAACAGCAAATAGAATCACGCCCTAAGTAGTGCACCTTTAGTCGATCTACAATGAACTCTTGTTGAGCAGAGAATGGTAAGCTACAAATAATGCTCAATCCTATGGAAACGAGGCATCAAACCTGCCTTAAAAGCTATTATTAGTGCTGAGACAACTGAACAGAATCCTTACTGTACACGCATGAATACGAGCGACGTTCCATTCCTATTACCAAATTAATAATCGCGTGGCCCTACATTTAACATAAATACCTATTAATAATTGAAGCTCGTACTCCGTTTATGATATCTCCAATAATGCCATTCCATCTGCCTCTCTCGTTCATCGATCCAAAGAAGGAATCGGCAACTTCGTACAACTCGTAGGTAAAATTAAGTTCCTTTTGCAGCTCGTGAATAAGATCAATACTGTATCCTTGAAGTCCCCATTCACCTTTTTCATTTTGGTAGCTTTCGATGAAAGGAGGTTGCTGAAAACATTGCTCATAAGAAAGTAAAGGACGTACGAAACAAAATTTTCTACCAAAACATAGGCAATCCGGTAATGGGTTTCTTTTGGCTTGTGCAAGAGGGTTGGGTAGAATAATTGCATACCGTTCTTCAATGTGTAATTGCCTATCTGAAACTTTACGGTGGCCAACAAGCTGATATACTTGCGCATTAAGGCAAACCAGTTGAGAAGTTTTGCAATCCGAGTCGCTCTCTATCCAAAGCAGATGCAGGGGAATATCTTGGAAATAACGATTATTCTCGTAAGCGTGGTATTGTCCAAACGCTGCCACGGAACTTTCCTGTGCATAAGGTAATAATAGTACGCATATGGTATTTCACGTCATGACAGAATTAATCAGCCTGCTCCGTTTTGCGGAAGTTCCCCAGCATTAGTTGTAAAATTCATATCAGACTTGAAAGCCAAAGTGAATGTTCAGTTATTAATAATAGGAATTCAGCTCACGAGCACTGCTTCATTGGATTTCATTAAAATTTTATTAATTTATGCGGAACTACCCAAAATATTAATGTACAGATTTTTCGTTTATCATTTTCTAATTCATCAAATACCTTTTGCAAAGCATCAGAGAGTCGGCGTGAGAGGTTCTCACTCTCATTGTCAGATTTGGTCCAGTATAAAACATTTAAAGTCATATTGGCAAACACTGAAGACGCACGGGCGATGTCATAATAGAATGAAGTTACCGCCTAGAATTAGCAAGTTAGGCGTTGTCGAGCAGATGTACATTCTCTTACATCAGGGAATGGGGTTTGTACATCAGAGTTGTTTCGCTTTTGGACTCGCCACATAACGAAACTGTCAAGATCTTGTATGTACTTCCTGTAGGCTGGCCTCATCCACATAACAGAAACATTCCACGAGTTACTTTGGTAAGGGCAAGTGTCCTGAAATCAGCTGAGCAAATTCGAACTGATAACACAACCATTTGAAAATAAGTCATTTGGCAACAGATGGGTGTAGTTTCATTTTTTCTATGAAGCGGTTTGTCTCCCACAATTAAACGCGTTAAACCGTTTCACAGCAGAAGTTAAAGGGTATAAACAGTTTTGTGGAGCAAACGAAGCTAACAGCTTGAAAACAGGATGCTTTATAATGGTAGCATAGGGTTATGGAAAACCGACGCTTTCAGGACCTCCAGCTCTCGTCTTCAGCATAATAGGTCGAGGTAAGTGTACTTTTGCCTCGAGCTATCATCACGCTGAAGAAGGAACTTGGAGATCCCGAAAGCTCAGTTTTTCCGCTCGTTTCATTTCTTCGATAAAACAAGCACATCGCACCCTACTTGAATGGAAACTAATGGTATTAATCTATTAATGCCCCATCAAGGTGAGAATAAAAGCGAAATCAAATTGTGGGTTGATCATGACCCCATACATACCAACGTCAAAACGACCCAAAAAATGCGCTGATCATAGGCATAAGATTCAACTTCAGACAGATAGTATTCCAAGAAAGATGTATTTGACATCAAGACGATTACGACGCTTTGCTTCGATTGCTTCGACGCTGCAGCTTCCACCTGCTGTTGTATTTTGGGTCGCTCCGTCTCAATCGTCTGGAATTCGGTTGCTAAACCTTGTTGAATGGTGAATAACTGGTCAATGTCTCTCACGAATGCTGCAATTAACAATTATCATCATCCGGGCATGTTTATTTCTCTTCCCTATACCGTAGAAACTGTCGTGAAGGATGACCATATGGCTTGGTTCAATTATGAAAAACAGTTGACGAAGAGAGTTCATCAGAACAACGTCTGGAGAGAACAGCCGCAGATAGTTTTTGGAAGGAAATTCGACTATAAGTTACATAATATTTAAAATTCACCTTCAAAGCACGACACAATGCAAAAAGGAGGCATTGGCGAAACGACATATCCTATCCTTGCTTTAGCTAATAGTCACTATTGACTACTAATGCTGTTGACAGAATTTGAGAAACCAATAAAATGCATTTTTCTAGACCAGCTGAAAAAATGATGACACTGAACAACAAAAAGTGACAAAGGTGGGGTTAAACAGAAGTTTAGTTGCCACATTTTCTCGTAAAGCGAGTCTGCATATTCTAACCAAAGCTAATGAAGCTTTACGATATAAGGGTAGCTTAAGCCCGGTGGCGGTCAAAATCCCGAAAGTCGAAATCCCGATAGGTCAAAATCCCGACAGTCAAAATCCCGAAAGGTCGACATCCCGCACGGGTCAAAATCCCGCATGGGTCAAAATCCCGAAGGGTCGAAATCCCGAATAGGTCGAAAGTGCAGTGTAAAGCTTCAGTTGTGCATTGACATCTAGTTTTCCTCTAGTTTTGTTAAGCGTGTTGATCTCTTTGCCTTCTTATGGTTAGTAAAAAGATTGCACTGCTGAAAAAAACCAGCTGTGTTCATAGGTGAGCCGCAAATGCTGAAGGAGTCATTTCGACTAATCCAAAACTAGAAGATGCCAATGCACAACCTAAACAAGGCCACGCTTTGCATTTTAGGCCTATTCGGGATTTCGACCTATCGGGATTTTGACCCATGCGGGATTTTGACCTTTCGGGATTTCGACTGTCGGGATTTTGACCTATCGGGATTTCGACTTTCGGGATTTTGACCCTAACCCGCTTAAGCCATATAAAACATAAAGCGTACTTTAACTTATAAAGGATAATCCGATAAGCGGTATAGATGATATCTCATGTCTAAATTTGTTACCAATTTTTTTTGCATCGAATTGGATAATTCCTGGCATAACTTGGATGAGGGGTACGCCATCTTTCGCAAACTCTTTCAGCTTGCTAATCCACTTTTGCGATGACGCGAGGCTAATTATGACTGAGGGTTTCTTCCTAGTGGTGTTTAACGCTGAAAGCATTTTCATTTCAGATGAAAAGAAAACGTCTAGAAGCAATCACGGTCTCACCTTGCTCTCCCAGACCACGAGCGTCCTTCTCGTCAACGCTTATGGTCATAACATGTTCTTGGATTTTCATGTATTCAAACAGTTCATTAAAAGTCTCTAACTGTGCATGGTGCGCTGGGGAATCGGAGAAAAGCACTATAATTAGGGTGCGGGCATGTAACACTGCCAACAAAGCGAAGCTTTCACAAATCTTTCGACTAACACAGGAATAGGTGATCGGGCTCATTTTGTACTTTAACATAAGCGTGTTTCCAATAATAAATACCTCTGCGACATTTGCTGTAATGAAATGATCTGCTCTTCAACATCTCTGACTCAGCATTTTCACATTTTATTTACAATGGAATTCCCTTTTCTGTAATTTGCTAAAGTGGAGTAGGTAAATTCCATTGAGCAACAAATGAAAGCGCTTGTTTCATTAATACGTTGTGATTCTGAAAGTGCAGTTCTTTTCAACGGGTTCTTGGAATTCCATTATGTCTATACGGGACAGGATCGTTTATTGAAGCTTTAAAAGACCAAGCTTTCAGGACATCCATGTTATCAGTGTTCAGCATAAAACGGTGACAGTTTATGCCGAACACCCCAATAACAACGATGCCCTGAAAAGTTCTTTAAACATAATAAACAGTTTCATCCGTACAAACATTACGAAATATGCCATGATGACATTATTCACTTTTAAAACCGTTGGACGCTTCTTAGTACGGACACTGTCAGTCTTATGGTCACAGCCTTCCTTTCAACAGATTAAGGGGAAAGATCTTAACAAAAGAATAACATTCTGTGTGCTCTAAATGCCGCATCGCTTGTTCAGCAGCAGTGACGGTCAGAATTCTTTCGATCATTATGTGTCTACTTTATCAAGAACTGCGGTTTTGTCCTTTGGTTGCCCACGGTGTTCACTGCGTCAAATGAAGCTTTCAGGACAAGTTGAATTCTGAAAGGCCACATTTTATAATAAATGTTCTAGAATAAAGGGACAAAGACGTACATCTCCTTAATGGCCCCTTACGTTCTACCTTCCTGCTGTATTTACCTACCCATGGTAATTCGCATTTCATTTACCTGAATCGGCTTGACTCAGAGTTGTCGTGCCTATGGACTTAATAGTAGGTAAATTTTCAAATGAATGTTCAACCTAAGAGAGCCCCAATGACGCCTTAGCTAACTCAGAGGTTCAGTCAAATTTAAAAAAAAAGACTGCTAGAACTCTTTCCAGGCGCTTTATAGGTCGAGAGTTTAATCGATTACAATATATGGCTCATAGAATACAGGAAAAATGAAATACGAAGTTACCCACCTATGGTTTTCCAATGCTCTGCGCTTTCAACGTTACGATTCCATTGAATCACAAGATATAGCAGAAAAGAGAAATTGCATCTAGTCCGAAAGTTCGCATACACTAGTTTGCCATTCATGCTTGATGAAACACTATCACCAATTGCGCCGCTGTACTTGAGCAAGCTTACCTGCCCAAGAGCCTAACTTCTCCAGTTATCAGCTTTGCACGAAAGCGGTACGATCCATACGTGCAAGATGTTCGATTCATTTCTTGCAGTCAATAAGTTGCATGCATAATTGCTTCTACAGGGTGGCTGTTTAACTGTGTTTACTATGAAACAAGATCATAAAAGTTTCAGTTGTTTGGAGAGCACAGAGAATATTTGGTGCTCCATTAAGAAGAATGCTTCTCAATGGTCAGCAGCCGACTGATATTACCTTTCTAGTAAATGCCTATAAAACGATCGTTTCGGTCAGGTAACACTTAAGCATGCCAGCGGATGTCCGCCTCTTTGCGTAATCGATTTCTTTTATTACTAACAAGTCCTTATAAAAATTTTATTACAGAAATCGTCCCGTTCATTTATGGAACAGAGCAAAAAAATTGCGAAGCTTTCTGCCTCCACCTTGTGCCGTCATCAATGCAGAAGCTCTGTTGGCCGGCACCGGGATCAGCTACTGAGGAGAAGCTCTTCCGTGGCGCCAGCCAACGTGGATACCTGTTGAGTCGAACCTTGTCTCGTCGAGTTCAAGTTACACGTGACTGCTCCTGTATCAGAGCAACCTCCGCACGACTGTCCTCAAGGGGTTCGTTCGACTCGACAGGTATCTACGTCGGCTGGCGACACGGAAGAGCTTCTCCTCAGTAGCTGATCTCGGTGCCGGCCAACAAAGCTTTCGCGTTGATGACGGCCCAATGTGGAAGCTGAAAGCTTCGCAATTTTTTTTGCGGTATTGCGTAAATGAACGGGACGATTTCCGTAATAAAATTTTTATATGAACACGCCTCCCGTTATAAAAACAAGCGGTCATCAATTGACTAACACGTTCTCTAACTATACGGAATGGGCTCTGTTCAATATTGTTTTCTTGAATCCAGTCAATTCCAAGTTTTCCGCGTTAAGTCAAATACCTCTTGCAACAGAAATCCTGGACAAAACATAGAATACCTTCGCATTTCATCGGGCATTCTCCTAATGGTATTTGCATTACATATTATACCTCATACTCTTTCTATGCCACGTACTAATAAACAGTTGCTAAAAAGTTTTCTACATAGGAGATTTAGTCAGGATTCTAAATTTAGAAGGATCTGCCATAGTTAAAATGCTGTCAAACAGTACAGCATGTTACAGAAAAATCCTTCGTGAAAGGAAGAGTCGTAGATGCGGCAAACTGTACTGTAGCATAAAGTAAATTGCGTCACTGATCTCAACCGTCAGCAGCTACCGCCTGGAACATTCAGCGGCTGTCAGCATGCAGTAGTGAACCTCCGTCAGAAGGAATACCGTGACTCGCTGGTATAAGATTGATTAGCATTTCCTTTGTAATAAATGTGCTCAAATTAGGCCGTATACATTAACCTTTAAACCAGATACTGTATTACGGTGTAAACGCAAGGATTGTAATGCGTTGAGCGACCAAAAATACGTGACTCATTATTGCAATGTTCGCTTTATTGTGTTGGTCTGGAGCTGAACATGCAATCATACGCGGTATGCATCGACATGGGATAAGAGACAGAATGTTTAGGTATAAACACGTATGGCAAATGCAATTACAAATGGAGAAAACCTAGATTCATTCCCTCAATCTCTTTCCCTGACATATGTAGTGCTAACGCCTGCAAATGCCGTGCTTCTCCGCTGTTGGTACCCTCGTAGAATGGTGATAATGATGACGATGATTAGATCGTGGTCCCTACTGTACCGAGGAAATAACATATGTGGCTATGATGCTAAGCAGTCAGGTTTCCCATGATGGAGCCTAGATCATGTTCTCTAGGAGCAGCAACACTTGCGAGAGATGAGAAGTGCCCATACGTCGCTGACCTCAGCACCGTTATCCTTGCTGATGCTGCTGTGCGTCGTTCTGACCGACGTACAGGGCTTATTTTATCTTCCTTTTAAGTGGAACAAGCATTCTCTGCAGATACTTCTTGGTTGCACAGAATCTGAGCAGTGTGACGGATGTTCCATAACGATGAATGGTTTCATAGCATGTTCCATTGAGGTTACCGGATTTAGTAATTGCTTTCGCCCGCTTGTGCATTGTGCCCTCTCCGTTGGCCCTCCACAACATTTTTGCATGTTTACACTTTATATAGCTTACTACCCGAAGTGAAAATATGCAGATCTGTCATTTAAGATGGACGCCTTTACCTACTGGAACAGTTCCAATAAACTGCTGATTCTCAAGGGGCTTTTTTGAAGTCCAGAGGGGCGCAAATCACCAAGGGGGCACATGCACTCCGTTGACCGTGGGACTGCAACGCACTGCAAAGAATGCTACCTGGCCAGAGACGCCACTGAAGTTCCATCGTGAAGTGTCGGCGACCCCTCTCCGCTCTACCATTTCAGCCAGTCAGCGCACGCAAAGTTGACAAAGGTCGCGATGGCCATCCTGAGCTTTGCAAACACTACTTTAGTCCTACTGCTTGGTAGGAAGCGTTCTTGGTCGAGATAAGAGTTGACAGTTTCAAAATCTCGCCGAAACGGAAAATTTAGGTCCGCCCTCCGAAGCTGATGTGGAGGTGTATTGTGAGCATCTGCAAGCACTGCAAGACGATTTCACTCGTCGTTTTCAGTACATTCTCTAGATCGTCATCCCATACTGGAAGAGCAACCCACTTTTGGATGTCGAGGACGACGAAATCTCTGTGCAGGAACAGCTGCTGGAATTGTAATCCAACGCAGAAACAAGGCCCACACCGGCAGAGGGCTACCAACAGTTCTCGCTGCGAGAACAAGCGCCAGTCTTGTACCCTGCCGTGTTAAAGAATTTGCTCATCTGTCTTCTGTCATTATCTGTAGTGGAACGAGCATTTCAAGCGCTCCACAATTTCAGCGAATCGGCGCGCGCGAAATTAGCCAATCATAATAGCGGGGCGCAAACGGCCGATGCTCTCACAGGGGGCGTTCGCGACCCTGAGCTAGAGAAATACTGCGATAAACCGTCAGATAGCATTAAAGAGATTGATAAACGCACTATCATAATATGCTTTAGCTTCCTTAATTTGTAAAACGCATGGCAGTTACGAATTACGTGAAGGTAACCAGTTGCGCTGATCCCTGACACCCAAACTGAAAGCTGCTGTCAGGAACAAGCTGTACAACTGCATTATGAAAGCTTTTACTTGTAATTAGATTGTTAGACTGTTTTGATAATGGTTGAATGCAAGGTGCCTTTTTGTTAATGGCATGTTTACCCTACTGACTACCTCAGTCTTCGATCTGCGCGACTTCGGTTCTTGCTTTCCTATACATTTTGTGGTGCTCCTAATAAAATACATAAAATTTAATATATTACCTTGAACATGATCGTAACACTTTAAATGCTTTTCTATTCGCAACGCATTACATCAACCAACGAAAGCTGCATTTGGCTTTCCAGGTAAACTGTAATTTTGAAACTTCCGTAAGTTTTCTATAATTTCCTCTTTACTCTGTCCCCAGTGGGATAAACTGACTCTTTTAAATATTAATTAATACGAAACATCATAAGATATGCTCACAACAAGAATCGTTGCACTGCGTACAGCGAAAGAGGCCATGTTGCTTTTCCCTGCAATATTATCAACTTCTGAATATTTACTGCAGAGTGAATTCTCAATCATTAGTATTCCACAACAGCAGTCGAAATTGACGGTGCCGTCCACGTTCGTTACTGTTCCTTGATCTAAAACGCAGAAAGATAGCTTATTAAAACATAACCACAACCACTAAAACATAACCATCTGAAGTGATACTGTAACTTGGATATTACAAAGCTTACAGAAAATTCCTGAATACTGTTCTAGTCAGACTCTTTACTACTTTCAATAACCTTGCATTGTCGAGAAACGTTATGTACGATAACATGCACATTCAAAAAGGATACATTTTCAGGATAATACGCACAATAATAATAGGAAGGTATGGTAAGCAAATCGTATTGATATTGGCTGGTAGTGAACACTTGTCCCATTTCATACTCCGAAAACGTGCCTTTTACTACCTTATACGATTAGCTATTAAGCAGGAGTGATGCTTTCCAAGATAATTAGTTGCTAAACTAGAAGCTGCAAGAATAACATACGTCCAACAAGCAAAACACATGCTGATAATGGAATTTAACATGCCTTTTGAGGCCTTAAGAATGGGAACGGGCAAGCCAACGAGGGCTTCTGCTTCGTCTCCGCTGGAACGAACCTGAGCGAGACCTACGACGAAATCGCCGTGGTGAAGGTGGGCGCCAATAGCGAGCACGTGGCGGAGAGCGGCGACGACGAGGAGGAGAGAAACGCCGTGCCACCCTTGGATACAAAACTGGCGCCACTGTAACTCTTTGCCCGTCAATTTGGGCTCCATGCATGAACTTTTGTGCTTTCAGTAAGTCATCGTTTTTCTCATACTCCAAATAGGCAAAACCACGGTTAATGCCTAAGCCTGTTAACGGCAAATGGACGGTCTTCAGCGGTCCGTAAACAGAGAATATCTCCACAAGGTGGTCTTTGTTTACATTTCGTGTTAAATGTCCAACATGTATTCGTGTCGGCTTTGGAGATGCACTTCGATCACGATCTCTTCTCGAATCATCCCTCTTGCGACGCTCTCCTATATCTGCAACTTCAACCCCTGATCCGTCGTACGCGTCTACTTGTTCACGATGTCGCTCTTCTTTTCCATTCTGGTCAACATCACGAGGTTTAGATCGCCGAGGAGACGGACGTCTATTAGATCGGTTTGGTCGCCTCTCTGGACTAGAGGATGTTCGACCGGCCGCTTGCTTCTTTCGCGATTCTTCCAAAACACCGTGGCTACTGGAAGCTACCGAAGAGGCAGACGACCTCGTTCCACTCGACGAACGAGAAGAATCACTCGTTTCACTACTTCCTGTTTCTGAATCGGAGGAACTACCACTGACAGAATTGCTGCTCGCATTTGATCCGGAATCTCTACTTTCATGTCTGTTAACAGCTGTCATCTCAGGTACCGATACAACCAAAAAGTGCTCTTCGCCTGTTATTGCTGTTACAGTATACCTATACTCATGTTCAAACTCATTATAGGCAGCGCTGCTCTAAGGACTTCGGAGTATGCTATTTCTAAGCGTCTAAAAAGAGAAAGCTGGAACTAAGGTTTTCAGCAACCATCGTAGTCAAACAATTAATAGCTTCATGAAGCTTGTGTTTTACTCTACTGATTGAATACAGAAACTGACTTTTGCTTTCACATTTGCGGTGTCGAACACATGGACTGCTTAGGAGGCGACGTGCGTTCGCTTATAAGAAGAAGGATGGGATCCAGTCTCTTAGCTGCCCACTACCTGAACAACGCAGGTTCCTTTGTGGCAAACATGCCGGCGATCCTGTTTTTTCCCTACTGCTAAGCATGGCGGCAATTTTATTGTGCACTTACCTAAGTCTAAGCCCGAATATGAGCATTGTGTCTTAGCTTGTGCTTAGGTAAGGGCAAAATAGGATGTCCGGCAGACATACAGTATGACGGTGTAGCGGATAAGAGACAAAATTCGAAGGATGTGATAAGGAACCTGTGGGAAGAATAGGCAGGATTCACACGAACTTCTGTGTAATGAACGTAGTTGAGTTTCGCACGCGTTTTGGCCCTTTCCGCTTGCTTCACATGGTTAGACCCAAATCCTTGACTCGCTGAACTTAATTCCCGCTACTAAGCTTCCCCTAGCAAATAATACTATTAAGCCTAAGGTAAATCCCAGTTGTGTGAAATCCAAAAAAGGGTACCTCGCACTTTTCGTGTTATCTGCCCGCCAAGCCTCCGCTGTGTCCTGGTTCAGTTTGCACAGTTATCTTTTGTTTTTGTAGGCACAGGAGTAGGCTAATCCTTAGGCTTATGATTGAGGTGCCTGTTATCTGCTCGGTGAATAATTCTGATGTTATTTTTGAACCCAAAAATTAAGTCCAATTCTGAGCCTCTTAGAACAAAACGTAACAGCGCAAACTGAATCAGCAGACAGTGGCGAACAGATAATAGGAGAGGTCCCAAACCGCAATGAAGGAGCAAGGTCGACGAAGCTATGCAGAAGCCTTAATCGCTTGGGCGTTGAGCCACCTGCATGGCTTATGATCCTTGAGGAACTGAAACAACAGGGCATTGACCGTCTGGCTCATCCACCATACTCACACGGCCTTAACGCACGACTGACTACCATCCCTAACGGGCGCTCAACGCGTTTCTGGGGCAGAAAATGCACCCCGATGAGACAATACTCCAAAGTGCCTTCATTCAGTTTATGAAGTCGCGCCCCGAGGACTTTTATACCAATTCCATTAATTCATTTAAATGGGCCGCGCTGGCAAAAATGAATTTATTCAGGCGGTCACTATTTTGGTGCATGAAGCTGACCTTCGGTTTGGACAGAGGCGTTCAAATGTAAAACGTTAGAAATTTCAACTTTGCCTGCTCGCGCTTAATAAATGCGAGGACAAGAAAAGGCAAACAGACAGTTTCACATAACGGAACAAATCTGTTCGTCTATGAGCGTCTGTGCATTCACACATACAAATTGATATTATATGTAACTGTTGGTATTGCGCGCCACCTAATTCCAACTGCCCATCGCGTAGCCGCTTTTTTAGTTTTGCGAGCGTTACCTCCTTTGCTCGCGCAATAGCGACTTTTGCTTATCCTTCGCCCTTATAACGCCACTCCTCTTATCGGCTCGCCTTGCAGTACATAGTTAATTTACGATCACCTGCGCTTCGGTGGCAGCTGCTTGCTCGACGTGCCGCTATAGTGTTGCTTGTCCAGATCACGTATTATGGGCAAAAGTTACCAACAGTAATATTAAACAGTTCTCGTCTTCAACTGAGCTTTCCAACTACATCACTGACCACGGAATTGGTTTCTAAAGCTCCCAGAATAAAATTTTTGCACTTTCAGTGGTATCAATTTCTTGCTCGCCTTGATTACAGACCTACTACGCAACTTCAATGAGAATGCAAGCGTTAATATAAAAATGGTTCTCATTTTCAATAATAACTACAATTACGGCTTTCTTCTTTATTAATGACCATTAAGAACTAGCTGTTGGACTAACTTGCGTTATAATGTAAAAATTTCTTGATATAATGGGATGGCAGACCTTCACGTCGAGGAAACGGTTCATTGCACCTGAAAAAATCGTAAGGTAACGAAGTTTGCGGAAATTTTTTTCGTCGCCAGCGTTCAAATGGTAAGGCGGTAAAGAATAAACCATTTCTTTGATACGACAGAGAATAGTAAATAAAAATAACTTTCCGGTATTTGTTTTCAATTTAACGTGGCTATCCTCTTCCCATAATAAAGCATGCATTGCCTAAAACAAGTTTGATGATTTTAGCGCTGGCGAAGCTAAGGAAGCTTAGAACAATTGCTGACCGATCAACACATCAGTCTTGCAATGAAGGCTGAATTCATTAAGAGCAGCTTGGCTCCAAAATACAAGAAGGACACGAAGACATAAAAGTTCCAGTTCCAGGAAACCTTTACGCCATTGGCATCCATCCGCTTGCGGAATGTTGGCAAGAGCGCATTCTTTTCGCCGGTTTATATTTCAGTTAATGCATTTCACTTGAGATATGACGGTGCAACATCAAAATGAAAAAAATTCCAACTTTGATTGCACATACCTGATACTAATTAGCTTATCTGTTTTGTTCTGATTCATTACTTTTATTGCTATTCAAACCGCTCACCTTTGTCAGCGTTGAAACGGAGTACGGACATGTCCGAGATTTCCGCGGGAAGTTGGTGTCGCTTATGTGTTTTTGCCAACACATGGTTTACCACAATCAGAGTGAACTGTTATGGTAGGTTGAAATGACATACCATCACGTTCGCTGTGTAAAGATGGAACAGAAAAGCTAACAATAGTCTTATTATTTCAATAACAAAGCGTAGCAATTTCTACAAAGTCTAGATGGTCTGATAACTGTGTGCGTATGAAATAGCAGAATAAAACAACTGGCGTAGATAAGTAGCTGAATGGGGGAGAAAGAGTAATTCATTGTAAGGTACCCTGACATGTAAGCGGAACGCTAACTAACAGACAGGGACCTTTCAAGAACGCTCTTCAAAGTATCTATATGCTGGGTTTTCATAGCCCGTAATCTGCATGTTAGCCACATGGCACTCTTCTGGAGTACAAGCGTTCACCTTAAAATAATCTTCGCTTTCGCAACGAAATAGAAACAGCGCTTCAAAACTTGCCTCTATGAAACCTTGTCCAGCATGTGTCGCTCGATGGCGAACGATGAATATCCCACAGATAACTGCAGCAACCAAAGACACGGCAGCAACGAGATAAAACGGAACATAATTGTGCCCAGTAGACCCTGATTCAGGTGTTGATAAACTTTGCTCCTTGTAAGCCTATAATATTGACTTAATGTAATTCAGTAAAAAGCTGCAGAGGAGTTGCATACGAATTCATGAGATAAAACCTGCTTTTTGTTGAACGCACTGTACGACATATCTGGTGACTGATGGGCTGTGTTCAACAGCTCAGGTTTCCGCATCGCCAAAGGTTCCCTGACCTTCTCTTTGTGCGCTTCGTATTTAGCGGCCGAAGGAACTTTCAGCAAAGGCTTAGCAGGTGGACTACCAGTATGGTCTGAAGAGAATAATACTACTTGTTCCAAAGTTTCGCTTTCACTAAAGTGTACCTTTTGCTGAAGGTGCTACCTGCTGACGGTATACTTCCATTAGGTCTCTATACTGGTCAGCATTCAAGAAACCATCTGGAAGATTTTCTGGCATATCAGGGGTGTTCTCACGACGATAAACATTGAAAAAGTCAACTAAACAATCGGCTAGTCATCGATTAACAAAGGGGCAATGAACACATACCGAGTGCTTGCTTCACTTTTGCATCTACCTCTGGATGACTGTTCAGAAGTTCTATGGTAGCTTTGATGCGCCGGTCAATTTCTAAAAGTTTGCTCAACAAGTCTGCCTCGGAAGAAAGCGCATCAGCAATTCTGGAATGTAGCAGATGCCTGTAGTGATTTATCAGGTGCAAGCGTTCCTTCTCTTCCGCCCGAACGTAAGATTTCAAGGCGCGCAAAACCGCTCGTGGCTGTGGCACCTCGTTTCTGGAGTAAAGCTGGTAGAACTCTTTCAAAGCTTCCCGTTTCCGCTCATTAAGATTGGCTAAAATCCGCTGCTGGTGAACCTCCTCAATTTGTCGGCGCTCTTCTGCATTCTCTTCTTCCAAAGCTGCTACCGTTTTTTGAAATCGCTAGAAACCACCATTCAGTTATCAAGGACGAAAACGGCTGAACCAACCGCGCTCATTTCTTCTTTGAACTTCTCCGCATAGGCCGGTTCCTTCATCTTCATTTTCGAGTAACGGCTATCCAACTCAGACCATTCCTTCATTACCTTAAATCAGAATATATTCACACTTAACTCTGGCCTGGAAATACGTTTCAAGAAATTCGACTAAGCCAGCATAAGCAAACGTTCACCATGGCAGTGACGATAAAACCAACGTATTTGCATCTCTGGAGGAGAAAAGCTGAACACAATGACCTTTACTCGATCATTATTAATACGCTACCGGTTTTTAAAGCAGTAAAGTGCAGCTTAGAAACGTCAAACTCCAAAATGACCTACCATTGGGTTCCTCACCATGACTAAATGGTTCTTTCCATCAAACATCTATTACTTGGAAGCTCCATATCCCTTCTTAAGGTTAAGTGATGAATGGCAAGCCTCCCTGACTGCCACTACTACGAGGAATTTATTTTTAAAAAATGATCAAGTTGCTTACAAACCAGAATAATACTTCGACCTTCCCACTTACACAATGTCTCAGGTTAGTCCAAAAAAGGAATTTTAATTCTGTTACGCGGGTGCTCCTTAAGTACAGTCAATTTCAAATAAACAAAGATTTCCTACCTTTGCCACTTTTTGGTGATGCTGTTTCGTCAGTTCGTCCAATGCATTCCTGTACGCTTCATGCTCATTTTCTGGATCGGCGACGCGTAAGTAGGTAGAGCTTTTCTCCGTCACTGCTTCTAAACATAAAAACGTTAATTGTATTGTCGCTAAGGTCCACCAAGCGTAAAACAACGTGCCGGCTGTTCCAGAGTTCCAATTCGCTTTATTTTATTTTTTCAGGCGCGCAACTTCTAATGGCACTAACTCTTTATACCCGTTTTGCGCTTTAACTCGTTATGGTTTACGCACTTACTCATTTTTCAAGTTAACCTATTGCAATATTGGAGGCAAACAGTCTGACAAATCAATGCGCCGTACTGCATCTGAAATAGAAGCCAGTCTGCCTCGTGCATGGTATCATCGTATTCTGCTTCGCCAACTTCAGCACTTCATCTAGTCAACTGAAATCCTGCTGTTTCGCGCCCGTAACTATGCAATTAAAACGCTACTATTATCCTAAGCGAAATAGATGCAACGTTTACGAATTCAATAGCCAAGTTTTCGATACGTAATGGTGCTATATTTCTTTCCACCAATATGGTTAAGTTGCTTTGTCTGACGCATCCACCATATATTCAAGAAACAATAAATTTGGGCATTATACATTAACCCGCTTAAGCTGAAGAGCTTCGAAGACCAACTCGAATGCAACATGAACAAATGTATTACCCAAGCTATCTGGGCGAAGTAATGCAACGGAATGAATACTAACCTTAGCGTACAAAGAGAATGAACTAAGTGCTGGAAATTCAGGCTTAACTGTAGCTAATCATAGCAGCGAATAAGATGAATATCTTTCGAGGTAGACAGGCTTTCGTCTCCTTCTATTTATAACCAAAGTTGATAAATGAGCTACCCCCTTCCTTAAAATCAAAGTCAGCTCGCATTGATCGCGCAGATAAATCAGACTGAATCGGTGCATTACGTAAGTGTGGTTTCTGACAAACTCAAAACGCAAGAACGGACAGCTTCAGACAGCATGAGTCACCGAAGCGCAATCAACTCAATAATGTGGATTACACCACATTATACATCTGCCAAGACTGCTTGCGTCGTATTGGCGTCCGTGCAGTGACAAGAAATAATGACTTTGGTAGATGCAGCATGTACCACTCATTTGAAAATGTAATGTCGCCAACAAAGAATAACAATAACTCTTCACTTAAGGGACAACTTGTGAACGGGACTAAGCAGTTAGACCAAAAACTTACAGCAGACGTAATTATACTAATAGAAATTAAGTGTGCTCCAGAACCGTTACGTAAATTACTTTTAAAGTAAAAGTGGTCAACTGCGTACGTCTTAATGAGAGATGGGTACGGCGAGATTGACACGTTCATCACGCAACAGCAATTAAATGAGGGCCGACAGAAAACCAATAACCGCCGCCGAACCGCATTCTCACAGTATCAGACTTTAGGAATGAATCGCCTGAATAGTGCAAACATCGCTACGACTATGCATTAAGCGTGATGAAGAAAACCTTATCTACATAACAATAAGCTGAAGACTGGCAACTGTCATTGTGCTAGTAAACGTCTAATCGCAGAGATATTTCATCTTACGCTTTCTCACTTCAACTAGGTGTAACGCGCCCAACCAGTGCGGCTTGTGGCTCTCTGCAGTTGAATAACTCTGGCATTCAGAAGCGATAAGAACATCGCAGAACAACCTGTGAAGACGGACAGACAGAAAAGCTCTTAAAGGATATTCCCCCGCTGCACAACGTCATATCTACTTGCATTTCACTCGGTACTAGAGAATACGAAAATGCGTCTCGATGGCACGGTGACGAAAGTAAAGCCACCGAAATGACATGTAATATCGGGATTTTAATGTGAAGTACCGCAATTCACGAACTTTTGATTGCATCGCTGCGGGAGCATAGTTCTAACGAGTCAACTGAGGACTTTACGTTATAAAAGTTGGTTTCGCTACAGACGATGGCTACCCGCTGCCTGCAGCAATGCGGAAAACAGGGCAAACCATTCGTAAAGCCAATTTTCAAGGCGAAAATTTTATAAGTAGGTTTATGGTGCATCGCCAAACAAAGATACATCAACTTAACCTTGAAGATGTTGAAGTTCCCAGCACGCTTTGCTCGCAAACGTCTCTATCTCACTGACAGCTGACTTAATGATTAGATAGACGGTTGAATGCTATGAACTATAACATTTACTTAGTCTAGTTGAACACAAATCTGCGACGTCATTAAGAAAACAGCTTAGTACTCAATTATAATAAATCGTGAACAGCCTTCTGGCCGTATCACTATGTCCACCCACCGACAGTCCAATTACTCATTAATTATAGACGATTCATTACCAAGCGATAACGGCGTCTGTTAGCAAAACATAACAGTTAGTAAAACTTCGATTATGCTAATGATGGGTTCTGTTGAGAAAAACTAATAATAGACGCATTAACAAAAGAGAAATTCAGGAAATTGAAGAGCTGCGCAGTGCTCCTGCCGTCATCGTAGAAAATGACATCAGCACAAAGAATTATTCAAATGGCACCACTCAAGCTAACCATTCTGTTCAATGCTATCAAAACAATATGAAAGGTGTACATACCTTCATTCATGTCACCCTCAGCGTCGTCATCGTCATCGTCATCATCATCATCGTCGTCAACTTCGCCATTTATCAAATGATCGTTTGCTTTTGTATGAGTCGATGACGTTCTGACGTTCTGGGTTTTTTGTTTAGTAAGCTCTTTTTCATGTCCTATCTTCTGCTTTGCATCTTTGATCAAAGTATCAAGCTTTGGTTTCGCAGTAATCACCGTCTTTTTAGCAATCTCTTTCTGATCGACATCGTCGTTCTCGTCGTCATAGTCGTCGTCCTCCTCCGTTTCTGTTACGCGAATATGCCCCTTCCAGTTGCTATTATTTTTACGAAAATTAAGCAAACCTGGCTTCACTTGGACACGGACATTGTCTATCTTGGCATCTTTGGAAATTGGAGTCTTGTTTCCGGGACAACAGACGAATTCAACGCCAGAAAACATGTCAACTCCGCAGGGTTCCAGCATGGCAAAGGACAACACGCTGTGACCAGCGCCATTACGTTCGCAACGGCTTACAGCGGTTCGGTTCCAGTAGTCAAAATCTTTGCACAAGTCATCGCGATTGAAATGATCAAAGCGACAATACTTTGGAACCAACAGCGTGTCGCTGACGAATTCACCCACAACACATCTATAAGGTTTCACCCAGAATGACCACTTGCAAGGGTAGCCTTCAATTTTGCACCAATTGTCGATTTCAATGAAGTGACTCGACTCAACAATGTTGGTGATAGTCATTTTGCGATAAACCTAACGAGGGACGAAACGATTGATTGGCAGAACGTTGTACCGACTTTGAATACTTACTCTCCGGCAGTACTTGAGTACATCCAACTTTCCGGTTAGACAGGAGGCGCGCGCGTCAGGGTCACTTTTCCATTCACCAGTATCTGTCATGTACCTATTTCGAAATCCGCACTGGAACACCACCTGAGGCGTGAAAGTGGTCGTAACTGCATGACCATCGGTGTTTAAGGAGCCCGTAACGCTGGCCGACACTGCCTAAGAAAGTAAGGCAATATTCGGAACGTAAACCAGTGACGCAAATTGAAACATTGATCGAACTTGAAATCGATTTACAGTTTTAAGACGAAGACAGGCCCTGACGTAAGGGTCACTTTATACATGGTCACTGGGGAATGCAAAATATTTCTCAGCATCAACTATAGTTTAACACGACGTTATGTGGTCCATTTTGTCGCTCTCAAATGAGCTTTCAAGAATAAGGGTTCGACAGACAAACCAATACTGCTGCAAGGAATCCTCTTTGATGTAGGAAGAATGCATACAGTTATTTTAAATTTTTTAGAGTACCGCGAAGGGCGTTCAATTGGAAGCTCTGCATTTACTATGCTTTTGTGCTGACTGGACACTTCAGCCCGTTCCAGCAAGTGTCTTGCCAACGACAGGAGACAACTGATGCTTGCTCCACGAGAAGCAAAACAAACAGCGTGACTCAAGGCAAATCTATTCAAACGGTCCAGCAGCAAGACACTTGCGCAGACAACGTTTGAATGGGCAAGAAGAGATATTCTGCTCGCAGATACGGAAACAGACACTGCATTAAAAATAAGGGTTGATGAGCCACAGCGCTTTTTTGTTCTACATTGGTCAGGATAGTCTAATGATGCGAATTTAAAGGAAAAGGAACTGCAATGGTGAGGACATTCCCTGAAGAGGCAAACTGGAAACTGGAAAATTTGTCAGGTCGTACAAACAGCTGATATGCGGAACATGTGCTTCATAAAACCGTGCCTCACCTCCGTATAGCCTGAGGCAAGTTGCAATTGGGCCAGGAAAGCTACCAAAATGACGGTGTCGCGCGTCATAACGACAAAGAAATGACAGAAACGACCGACGTGGCGAACGCTCAACAGCGCATGGCACAGATGACCAGTGCTCCTGAGATTCCGACCAATCGATGCTTACAGACTGATTGCAAAACAACCTGACTTGAACATCTTTAAAACGCGGCATGCTGCCAGAAGTTTTGTAAAGCAGGAAATGGTGGGACTGGTAGCGCGCAACTGGGCATCTGGTCCTACCATGTCTCTTTCAACAAACTGCGTTGTTTTTTGCTAACCACTGCTTTGTCTGGCTTACTATAGTCTTCTTTTTTCTCTCTCGCACTACGGAGTGCTGTTGCGCGAGCGAAACGAATAGTTGCTTTCTGTAAACTTCGGGACTGGTACGTTGATTTTTGCAAGTGAAGAAGAGCAAGTTAGGGTTAAGGATAAATGGGGGCTTACAAACAAAAGCGTAGCATACTTTTGCTCCTCCTTGAACTCGTAATAAAACTGAGCAGGTTTAGTGTTGCATTCTTAGAAATCGATGAGTAAAAATGCAGCATTTCAATGCGATGACGCGTTTTGAGAAGCCTTCCTGTTGCTTCAGTGCCCAACTGTTCCCTGACCGAACGTGTTCTGGAAGTATACGTATTTATAATAAGTTTGAGGCGCAGCTTTTCTTCTTAAAATGGCGGACGCAGTAGCGAGTACTTTTGCCACAGCTGAAAATGTAGTAATTTGGTAATTTAACTTTATAATTATGATGACAGCCAGTACAGAATAGAAGATAACAAGTAAAGATACGTGAACGATTATTTGCAAATGCACTGCAACCAATCAACTTTCCGGAACCAATCTGACCGGAATGCAGCAAGGCAATAAAGTGAAGAATAGAAGTGAATTGGCATTGGCAAATAGTGGGTTGGTGAGTCATCTCAAAAGATGCTTGGAAAGCAGCCCCGTCCAGCAAGAAATCTGCGATTATTGTACCGACAACACTCAGCCGCTCAGTGCAAGTTAGTGTTAATCAACAAATAAGGTATGCCTCCGCTGAACAACTCAGTCTCTCGTGGCGATGTGTGATGCTATGCCATAACGCGACTTTCTAGTCAAACTAATTCTAAGAACTACACTACGGTTAATAACTATGGCAATATTCCCGAATCGTTGCCGCGCATAGAGCAAAGTTCAAAGTGACGTAAAAAATGGGTCCATTGAAACTGTTCCACTGCTTTTAGGTTCCTGCGTATGTGCTCATGTTTGTCTGGTATTTGTTCAAACCAGTACGGACAAAGTGCATTAATGAAAGTGAGAAGCTGACGCTGGATGGTTTACTCGTATCCTATGTTTACATGTACAGCAATCTCCTGCACTTTGAACAGTACTTCTTCCTCTTCAGCATTGTTGACGCTAAGGTGACAGTGATGAGAACTTTCATGATCCACTTCTGTCTAATGAATCCAGAAAAAACATCATGCCATTGATAGCGAACTTAGGCGTTGCTTATGCACATAGGTTGTACAGAAGTTTACCAGAAAAATGAAAGAAAATCCTTTTAATTTTGAAAATGTGACTCTTTTTGATGGTTACCTGGAATTTCATACCATTAATAGAGGATAGAATCGTTAGTGAAGTTTTTTAAGAAACACGGCTTTCAGGGAAGACTTCCCCGTCATCAGTGTCTGTAAAAAGGTGAAGAAGAACAAAACTGATATGGCGGACTGCTGTAAGGGTTCCGTTTGAACGGGGAATTTTCATTTTTAATTAGTCTTCGTCTCTTAGCTTTTCTTCTTCTTCCATTGTCTTCTTTCTTCGCGCTTATCCATCTTTGTATTTCTTTTTGTACGTTCCTCTGTCTGTATTGTCCTTCTAGCTGTCCCCCTTGCGATCATCATCTTACACTGTGATTTTCCAAAACTTTTATTTACAACACTATCAAAGTCATTCTTCAACACGTCTTCCATCTAGCTTTAAACACTTCTGAAGGCGGTGTTTCCACATCTGCAATTTTTCTTTCTTCAACTTTTCGAAAACTGCTTCGTAATGGTTTCTGGTGACTGTTTTCTCCCCTTGAGGAAGTCAGCCAAGCCTATTCCGTCTGAGACTCAAGAAACAGTTGCCATACTCTTCTTGGACGACATTTACTCTGAACTTCATCGACGCTGTTGATCCGCTCGGTAACCATTGCTTGGGTTGAATTTTACTTCGTCAGTCGTACTGCGAATCTAAGCTTCTTCTTCCATGACGTTTTGACCAAAAGAATTAGTCTCATCCAATTTAAAATTTGTTGAAAGCTCCAGAGGAGGTTCGGCTATTTGATTCGGCTGGTCCTTGCGCAAAGCTTTTGGGATCCAGCGAGCTAAATGCTTGCTCAGAGCAATAGTTCCATCCACTATTGCAATTGTGAAACCCAGAGAGATCATAGCCTCATTAGCGACCGTCGTACTGATGATAACTAGGCGATATGTTTCCTCAGATTTCGCACAAGAACCACAATTTGCTCATTTGTTGCAAACCATGATTTTCCTTCTCTTGCATCGTCTTTCATGCCTTCTTTAGCGTGACAGAAACGCTTTATCTATTCCCAAACAAATGACCTAGATGGAATGGCACCCGCACAAACCTGCCTCAAGGCCTGTATAATTTCTTTTAATATCCATTCAAGCTTATCAGAAACTTAATGTAAGCTCTGGCTTCATAACGGCGCTTTTCATGTCGCGAAATGGAGGCATAAGGCATACCTCGTCCTGAAATCGCATTGGCAAAGCACTGTCTACTAAAGCCTTTCCGTAGACGCGTTTAAACATGTTGTCGTGACTTGTTCATTCGCGTCAGTCTATCAGCCGCAACGCTTACCGCTTACTGGGAGCTTTTTGAACAATCCACATGCTTGCATATGCTCACGAAAATTCATTAACTGTAAAGCATTTGTTAGGGAGCTCCCTAAAATCGCTGACGAGGGAACAAGAGCAGCTCTGAAACGTACGAAAAATTTGTCCTGTACTTTCTCTAACAGTTTGCTCATCCATTCATTGGTAGGGCATTTGTGCAGCTTAACTGCGTACATCAACGACAGCGAATAAAAGCCACAGCTGGAAAATATTATGAAAACGATGCGGTATTTGCTATTTGCTTAATTAAGTGGCCCACTGCCGCTATGACCGCTAACATTTCTGAAAGTTCCGTTTTGCTTGAGATAGAACATAAGCCGATGTAGCAATCGCTCTAATAGCGTAGACAGATTAGCCAAAAAAGCTTATTTGCAACATTACTCGTTTCGCGAGCAATTAAATGACTGCTTCTTTGAAATATGGGCTTAGTTGAAAAACCAAGTTGCATGCCAACATAGGGCCAGCGTTTAGTGCATGAAACTTTGTTGAAAATGCGAGCCGATTAGAAGGAAGACGAGACTGCTTTATCGGTGAAAGAAACTGTTCGAAAATTATCGGCTAATTCGACGTTGAGCGCAAAGAGAAGAAAAACTTATCATCAATGCCTAACGATGCTTAAGGATGGTTTGACGATAATGCTGGGCAGGATAAGGACGGGACGGGCGAGATTGGCTTAAATGTTTGGAATCATTCCAGAATTAACTGATTCTCAGGTTGGCTTACAATACATGCATGTCTGTTTCGCCGTACGAGAATTATTTCTCTGGATCTCCTCTTGCTAAACCGCTTTCCTGCAAATATTGCGTTTGACAAATGCTTGGATGCTCTTCTAGAGTATATCAGTAGGTTTCTTTTCGCTCACGCTTGCGCTGACTACGTTAACTCCACCACTAAAGAGACAGTTGACCTTAAAGTTGTCAACCGCATGCTATAACAAACAGAATCCAACAGATACGCGAAATGACAGTGAGCGATAATCAATTCTCTTCGTGCTTTTTTGACGTAAAAATATCGATATCTTCTGACTGCTACCACAGGGACTGCAAAAGGACGATAGGAAAACACGAATTCATCTTTTTAAGTCCTTTCTCTTTTTCGTAGTGAGTTCTGTTGTATAATTTCTTTTTCCTCACGAAGAGACATGTTTGTACGTGTAAACTTTTATTTCGTATTAACGACGAAGCTTTTGGGTCAACGTAGGCCATGATCAGTGCCTCCTGTCAACCGCTCAGTCAGCAGGTTCGGTAACATAGACGGAATAAACGAAAAGATCAATTTTTTCGTTTATGTAACCGCGCGGCGGCTGATCTGAAGGGAGTGCCCGCGTCTCTGAATGACTGACTACGCGGGTGACAAAAGATGCTGATGATAGGTCTAGGTTAACCCAAACGCTTTGTCGTTAATATTAATAAAAAGTTTACAGCAACAAACGGGGCTATTCGTGAGAAAAATGACTTAGTCTTTTTCTACCGCTCTTCAATTCATATAGCTAATTAACGATCGTTTTGCAGTCACCAACGACTGGGTTAATAAGTATGCTAATAACACGTGAAGGAATAAGCGCTACGGTTAAAGTTGGTTCCAGATGGAAGATTTGCCGACAATCCTGTGAAGTTGGGCGGAACAGATGCAGTTTAGTAAAGGTGATCATTGTCTCATTCCAAAGGATCTTCGCAACATTTTCACGTCAAGTTGATGCTGAAGGTCATCACTTGACCGCATCCCGTCTGCAGACGCTCTCGTTGATGAAAAGCGACAGCCGGTTTTGAGAAATGTTTAGAGAATCACTATCTCCGGTTTGGCCGTAAGCTTTCAAAGGGCAGACAAAGTAATAGAAGATAAGACGACCAGAGAAATTTCATTTGAAACGTCGCAACATTATGACCAGTTGACTTCCTCATTGCCTAAGCGTGCTTTGAGAGTTCACGAATGATTTAAGCGCAAAAGCATCTCGCATTTTCAGTTTTCATAATATTGACTAAATTACTGCGACATAGCTGATACCAAAGAAACTCTCCTGTTCATTGCAGCGTATTCAACTCGGAGAATAGCAATTACGCATAAGGGTTCTGTTGGGGAAGACATGAATGCTTCTTTATTACAGAAACATGTGAAAGTACTGCCGCCTTGAGCATAAGAATTCTGAACGCGAAACTTAGGATATAAGCGTGCACGAAACTGATGAAAAGAAGGTCTAAACAGTAAAAGCGATCATGGAACGAGCAAACGTCAAGACGCGATAGCACCAGCGATGGGCTCAACAGAAACGCGATAAAACTTGGCTCCTACTGGCAAGTTGTAACGATTGCTAGATTTTTTCGTCTGACAAAGTTGCTTCTTAGTAACGCGGCCAAATGTCCATTTGCACTGATCGGTAGCTGTGTCTCTGGACAAACCCAGCCTGCGGACAGACGACTCAGTTAAAACGTAATAAACCTTTGGAAGGCAAAACAGAACAAACGTCTCCATTGTTGGCTCATAAATAACGAGCACAACATCGCCTGGCTCAATGGTAACTACGGATATCCTGTAGTCAATGTCCGTTTGAGTGCATCCGACAGACATAACGGAGGCCGATTTGTGCGATGAGTCAGCCGAGACATTCTCAATCAGCGTATCGACACAACATTTAACAATGGAGCGCAAGTCAGCCTCATCCAAAAAAGTAGGCATCCCTGGGCTGAACAGCTCAGTTTCATGAACATTGTCAGGTGAAAAAGTGCCACTTCCACTTGTAGACAAGGCGAAAGGTGGAGTAGCCATCCGGTGAAACGGAAAGGGCTTCAGCCGTTCGCTAAGGTCCTTGAGTTCAGCCAGCTTGACCAAGTACAATTGTCTAAGCGAGTCGACGTCCTCGATGCAAAATTGGCCATCGACCGGTGGCGAGGTATGAGGTTGTACGTCATCTTTCGGAGCATCCAAAGTTAACCTGAATAATCAGAACTAAGTCCTGAACGTGAGCGTTCCCCGCTGAATCCTAGGAGCCTTATTGCAGAGCTGAAGGAACGGAAATATTCCTGACTGCTAGAATGCTTATCCCATTCCAAATGTAGCATCCCCTGCAATGATAATTAACATGGAAAAATTCTGTTATAATCAAAAATATATGACGAAGCTTGTAAAAGTACCGTAGCAAAGGCGGTAAATTGGCAAAAGAAATCTAGTCTGACTTAAAAACGGCGATCAAATAGAAAAGATAAAGTTAACAGTTTTAAACACCTACACCTTAAGCCTTGATTGTCAAAACCATTTTAATCCCTTGCGCCAAAGTTTTACATATGGAAACAACTTGCTTTTAACGGAAACGAATTTTCTTACGTGTTCATCCCATCACCAGCGGATTAACAACTTTTAGGCAAGCAGTCCTGAACGCTCCTGTTGACGCTTAAGAACATTGACTTCTTGAAAATATGCAATGCTTTTTAATGGTCTTCCGAAAGTGCATAATTTTTCATACGGAGGAAGTTGTTTTATTTATTTTCAAGAGACTTACCCTGAACGCAACGTATGCTGAAAATAAATAAACCGCGCAAAAAAAATGAAGACTCGTTTACGTTACAACACAGATTACCATAAATAACACTTTGTTATGGAGACCAACGCGTCTATTACGACCAGTTAGGTGCACGTTAATAGCGATTGGCTCCAAAAGGAGCAAAAGCAAAAAGGCATTCATCTATATTCCAAAAATGAATCACAACAAATGCGTTTTGTCTTGTAAAATTAAGTATTCAGTAACTACGCTTACGTAAACCAGTTTCTCAACCCGTTACTCGGCAGCGCCCTGCTAAGTCGTCTCTTGCCACGCAACGCATCGTTCAGAATAATGTTCCCTACTACACGACGGAACTTCCAGCGCCCAAGCTACTGCTTTTGTCTTGACCTTATGACAAAACCTTTTGTAAAAAGTTAAGAAAATTCTGACACAGCGTAAGTTAAACAATAAGTTGCTGCCTCGACATGGCTACGGGACCAAAGTGTCCACCTTTTTCCAGGGCACCATCAATGCCGTAACTTTACTCAAAGTGACAACATGGAGTCAAAATTGCAGCAACCAACAGCAAGACGACGTCTACTCGTTTACAAGGAATAGAAATCTTGGAAACCATAGTTTTACATCAAAAACAAGAGGAACTCTCCAATGACCTTAGCGTCGCTGAAGTTATGGAAACTGGGTATACGAATATGAACTGATTAGCTGCAATGTGAAAAGAAATTAACTAATCCGTTGAAGGCATAAGCATAGCTAGTGCAAGCAAAACAAACACTATTATTCTTGATTGTAAATGCGTGCTGGTAAGGACCTTACCGGAACAACTCCTACAGCCCATTGTTTAAGTGTTTAGTATGCTTATCAATTAAACATCTCTAAGTATACGCACCTAGAATTTTTAAAAAGGACCATCTGGGCTTGATCACTCTGGGCCATACGCCTATCATTGTCCACATCAAGGCCGCATTCATGCAAATGACAGTCAGACTTTGAAACGTAGTAGCATGAAGCAGAAGAGATCGCCTGAGAATTAAAAACTGATACTCGTGACCAAAAAGTTAGCCGCTATTGTTCTTTTTACCGGACGGAAGGTAGACGGCTCTTTTATTCGTTCGGTAGAGGTCACTGCAGCATCGTGCTTTTGGGCAGATTCGACCAGTTTTGATTGAGCCCTGGTCACATTCTGCGCCAACAGGTCACTCATAGAGTGCAAAGAAAGTGCTAAATCGCTCAATTCATCACCCATATGCTTGCGACAAGAGCAGAGCAAATCCTTGAGCTGAGAGCCAGTAGTCGCCCAACGATCGAGTCGAGTTTGCATCGAAACAATTTCCTCTTTTGCTTTAACCAACTCGGCAGTAGTTCCACTAAGCTCTTGCAACAAATGCGCTTGCTTGGACAACAAAACGCTGTCGGATGCCTTGGCAGAATCTACCGGCGGCAGGAGGCTGAAAAATTAAAGCACATATGCATAAATTATCAAAGCAATCACACTATAATTGCCAAACCTTTCGTGCAATTCACCGGGAAATGGGCTGACCGAAATAAAGTCAGGCGACAATGGGTGCAAATCAAAACTACGTCCAACCGAATCACTGCCATCGAATAATACATCATATTGTTGGGTACCAAAGAAGCGTTCCGCCTGCGGAAGGCTACCTGAACCACAGCTGGACATACTTGACGGAAGACGAGGAAATAGCGATTGACTGGACTGCCGGACGGACGGTATGGAAATAGGCGCTGAACGCTGGAAAGTTGAACTAGTGTCGGCGGGAGAGTCCGTTTCTTCCACCTGAGTTGGAGAATTCTCGCTAACGTATAAGGTATATAAACAAGTAGATGGTGACATACCGCCTTAACTTGTTCATTGGCAGACAAATCTACGTCACTATTGGTTTTGTATGACAAAGAACCGAAGCTCGAGCTTCCGCAGAAAGGTAAATTTTCAGTGCTATGGAAAAAACAGGGTGATCCAGAGCTCATCCTCTGTTCTTCGCCAGGAGGAGTAGAGCTGTAAAAGGAAACTCTCGGAGTCCGGACGTCTGCTTTAGAAGGTGACGACGACTCTGCTAGCGAATGAATCCCGTGCGACAACCGTAAACAGCTGCTCAACTCAGGCATTGCTAAATATATCTGCTCCAAGTGCTCATATTCTATACAAGGTAAGTTGCAGTCAAATGGTTCTGGCGGTTCAAGGGCAAAAGCAGGAAACGTTTTCTCAAGACCTGAAATTGCCGTAGTGTCAAAGCGACGCACGTGCCTCTCTCTCGCAACAATTACACTGGAAAAGAGAGCCCAAGAAATGACTATCCAATCGTGCTGACAACGCTTTCCGGTGTTTAGTCTCATCGACGAAAAGGCGCGAAGACCTGGCAGAGACCTGCTTTGCCCATTCCATGAATTGGCGTCTTAGCGCTTGTCGGCGCTTAATTTCGGCAACAGCTTGGGCGTAAAGGTAAGGAGCAACGCGCAGCTGCTTCATCAGTTCTAAACGTCGTATCAAGACAGCCACACGTTCCCTAAAATGGAGCTCCGTTGAAATGAGCAGAATGAAAACAAAAGAGCACAAAGAACGCATGAATTGCCTTCTAAGTACAAAAATGTTTAAAACCGGCCAAGCAGTTAATTGCAGGCTGACCAATTGCAATGAAAGTGATCGATCACGTGGGGCGTAAACAGACGCAAAAATTAATAGAAGCTGGAAAAGCTTTTGCAGAAGAAAAAACCGCGTCATCGTTGATGTGCTCACTTCCTGTTTTTTAACATAACGCATCTCTGATAAAGTTGTACTTATTGTGAAAAAACGAGAATAGGATGGGGCGACTAAAACCCAACAAATGCACGCCGTTCATTGCTGAATAGAAACAGCGTATGAACCAAGATGTGTATGTACGTCTACAGAGTTGAAGTAAACAAAAGCATACGGAAAATACGAACGAAACAGCAAGGTTGCATCGCTACGTTTCAATACTGTTTCGAAATAAACGGAAGGTTGAAAGCGAAGATAAGCAAATCTCCGGGTGTAGACAATCTTATCCATATTTACTGTTTGTGAATATGAAATATTTTATAATGGCACTGCGAGTCTTTTTAATTTCATTATGCAGAAATGCTCTTCTGTTGAAACGTTTTTAAGGCCGCCGATGGGACTGAAGTCACCCCCTCTTCAGCATTACAAATGACGTTGAAAGCGCGAACATGTCTGCCCTGAAAACTTCTTCGCTGCCTACAAAAGCCTTGTATAAAAAAAGCATTTCGCCCGAACGTGTTGGAAATGTTTTTACAATGTCTTCCAGTTAACAGCGCTCATAATTCTGGCTAGCCTGGGCACCCCTAACTGCTTCTAGACAAAATGCTAAAGTACAGAACGTCAATGAACACTGGTACTGACTGCTTGAACTATTAGTACATTGCAGTTCTTCTTGAGCGGTCGGTACGACGCAACAGCGTTAGTCGCACACGAATTAAAGGTTTTATGTCGCTGATGCGTAGTGATTTCCAAAGGGGGCGCTGGATGAGGTGGCGTGCGTTAGGGGACATTCCTGTGCACCAGAGACCCTGCGGGAAGTGTCAAAGTTACAATGTAGAGGCGCTAGTGGGTAAAAGGATGAGAAACTATGCCTTACATAAACAATAAAGAAAGCTTAATAAAGTCTGCATAGTGGCCCACAGAACTGAGAATATGCGCCAAACGTGCTAGACAATTGAAACCGTAAGTTCGTTCTTAAGAAAATATTAATGCTTACTCTTTCTGAGCCAGGAAACGAAGGCACCCTGTACTCCTGAAATCAGCCAAGGCCATCTTATAGGGGCGAAGTTCAACAGGTTTGCCTTTTCAACCCTTGAAGACTAGATACTGCATTAAACTAAACTAAGGACTTGCTGAATATAACACACTACAAACTCAAACATTTGAATCAACCAGGAAGCTTAGAATTTTAAGTTTCTCAGAATGCTTCCAAACAGATCACCAGATCCTTTTCACGTGGGTTCTGCACCGGGATGCACAGGAAATAAACAGCGCGTTACCTTGACGGTTGGTGCTAACTCGTAGGCATTAAGACCCTCTGTTTATGGGCCGGAAATTTAAAAAGCCCAGAAGTTTGAAATTCAGAAATTTCTCCGTTGTTCGGAGCAGCAAAAGAAAAAAGTACAGATGAAAGGCCAAACTTCCAAAGATTAGCCTAAAAGAAGAAGACAACTTATACCTGAAGTAAGAGACTACTAAAAGTGACGAAGCGTGACTGCTAAGAGACAACGCCCACTCTCATCCATCGGCAGCACCTTTGAACAGGTTGATGAACTTGTGATCGTCACATTCCTACTACTTTAACGTTAAGTCCTTAATACAGCCAGTGGATCAAGGTATAATTGCAAGTTTGAAATACCTATATGAAAGAGAACTTCTCTGCTGCCTTTTACCGTCAGAAAATAACAGTGTTGAACAGTGGATGCTTAGTAGCGGTTTGAGGTAATAACTCTGCTTCTGGTGACAGCTGGCAACCGTTCAGAAAAATTATTAAACGTTCTCAATTACTAAAGCTTTCAGGCCTTTATACTTCCCGCCTTCAGCGGACAATATATGTGTGTAAATGGCAGTTGCAAGGTGGAATGTGAACGAGTAAGACACTGCTGATTCTATCATGAGTTTTACAAGAAACTGGCACTGAAAAATTGTTGAAATTGAAAATATAGCTCTCTGCAAAGGATGCGTATTCCTTTACTGTACATATGGGAATATACCTGTTAGGCTGTTATGAAAAATGTTTACACGACGTAGCTTCCGGGAATCGCCTTGTCCTATCGACATAGATGCTGACAGGACAAACAGCGCACGTTACGCTGACACCTGAATTAACGATAAGCCGAGTTCGCCCAGTAACGACTAGTTCAGATAATACAGTTTCAACCGTACTTCGATACTGCAAACCTCGTTTTAATTCAAACGTTACATTACGCTGAAGATAGAACTATTCGCAACTTATGAATGTTTTCATTATTTATACAAAAGCAATTTGCTGCACAGTTATAAGTATTTTACGGAGGGAGCTTTCAGAACTAAAGTAAAAGCGCATTTAGCATACACGCTGAAGACGGGACAACGTTCCGCCAATTAAATAATTACGGCTGTACAGAAGGTTTCCTCTATAGAAAATAGAGAACTTCCGTTACGTGTCACTGAACAGCAAACCTGGATTGCGTGGATGCATGTGTATAGATCGCTGGTTACTTTGGAAGTCTTTCATTGATATCCACTGATACTATTAATAGACATGTGTCAATTTTACTTCAACGGTTTAATTGCGATTAGCCCTAACAATTCCACCTAACAATAAACATTGAAAAAATGAATGGGTGTCATTCTGTACATTTATGCAAATAAACAGTACTTTCACTGCTTTTGCACAGATACAGCCATTTTTATTATTAAAGGCAAGTATACGGGGGCTTCGGGACTGGGTCATTTCCCGTCTTCAGCGAAACCTCCAGATACTTGCTTTAATAATAAAAAGGGCTCTACCTGTGCAGAAGCAACGAAATTCGAAAAAGTCGTTAAAATAAATTACATTTGGAATAGCAGTGCTGTTTATTGTCTTTCCACCGCCTAGTAGTTAGTCATAGCGCCAAACGCACTACGATTTCTAAACCATCACCAATGAGAGTGCCCTGTAGGCTGAAATTGAATTAAATCTGACCTGACATACACACTTTAGAAAACACCTATCTCGCACAGACGAAGTTTAAACCGATCATATAGTAAAAGGCCAAACAGAGCGTGGCACATGAAGGTGTGACATGACGTCAGAATGCTCCTGGCGCATAGCCGAAAGGGCAATTATAAGCGAAGTTTCTAGTTAAGTGAACAGTAACTGCATACCGCCAAGGTCACGTCTATCGATGCATAACGACGTCACTAAAGTATAACTACTGAAATTAGAAATAGCCTATCCAGTCATCGATTCGCCTTCATCAAAGGATTTGAGGTCACTTTACATACACTTCCGTTTCATTCTCCGCCACCAAGGACACAAAAAAACCAGGTTTAAGAAAGTCCCGGTGTGTCCCGTCTGATATGAGTAAATAAGGGTGAACATTCAGTCAACTGCCTGTATGTTGCATTGAAAGGATTGAATATAGTTAGGATGAACGAAAAACGATGAAAAACGGTTGCGGCTTTTGTGGCAGTAAAAAGATGCAGATGACTCATATACCTACAGGTTTTAACAAAGTGGGGTACATTTTTTATAACAGAAAGTGCAGCCCATTATTTAACGACTAGGATGAGGAGGCAGCAGAGCATTCTCCGCTACAATGCATAATCAGGTTACGTTGACTCGTCCAGTTTCTCCTGCAAACTATCACCTTTTGACAGCTACAGACATGTTTCCAGCCGGCGCACTTCAACAATTAATTTTCTCATTGCCCAATACGGCTTTATAAGAATATACAACAACCGCGTACCTTTGGACGAAAACTTCAGTGTCGGCAGCGTGAATATATTCGTGGGTGCTAATGACCCATTCCAAGCGACGACGTATGTTTTCTAGCAATTCCAATTTAGCTAAGCCAAATCGCTTGGCCACATCGAGCATCCATTTTTGATTTTTCACCATTTCCACCAGAAAGCAACCCATGCCAGCGTAAATGTCATTTTGAACAGCTCTGTCCCCACAATCGCTGAGCTTCTGCTGATGCATGCAAACGCACTCTGCGAAATGTGACTGGTCCACCTAAAACCACGCTGGACAAGGGACATGGAATAAAAATGACGGTAGTTTGTCTACCTTGAGCCTAGACATCTTTTGGACATAGTTGTTTAACTGAGTGAAGCGCTGCGTTATGCCGCGTATTTCTTTCATCTGCACGTCGCGCAGCCTGGAAGCGGTGAAATCCTCGCATTGCTCAAATGTGACAAGCACGGAGTTTTCTAAGACTACGTTCAAGTCGGTAGCTATTTTGGAACCTAGTTCGTTCACATCCATCTCTTCGTCAGTTCCACTGATCCACGACAGCAAAGATGGCGCTGGGGTGTTCGAAGAAGAACCATCGGATGAAGAAGAGTCACCACTTGCAGCGCGGCATCTGCTTTCCGCTAGCGGGTTCGCCTCCACCAACGGTCTCACCAATGGAAGGCGTTTAATCAATTCCAAATAATGGGGTAACTTTTCTAACATTTCTTCGATTGCTTGACGACTCTGCGCCAACCAGTCGCGCTTACGACAAAACTTACGAATATGGCGATGGAAAGCACCAATGGTGTCATCCAAGTTAGCCACCACTGAACACCAACCCTGATAGATGTTGTGCTGCTCCGCAACCAGTTGCAGGCAAACGTCTGCTAAACGCTGTGAAGCTGCCTCAACCTTTTCCGCCAGCTGAGGAAAGATGGCAGCGTTTTCTACGGAAAAAGGTTGCCTAGTCAAGTTCGACAAATCCTTTTCCAAATCCAGGGTCAACTGCAACAAAACTAGACTTAGTGATGACAATGCATATATCACAAAAACAAACTAATTAATAGAAGAACGTGAACAACAAAGGCAGAAACGAAAGTTAAGTATAAAAAGAGCAAATGAGACAAGAGATAATATACATATATTTACAGTTCGACTACTTTAAGCCATGCCAAAAATTCAATGAAAGCCTGCCAATCATCTGATAATCAGAACAACATATCCTCATTTTATGAAAGAAGGAATTTCATGTTATGCACTTCCTTCTGTTCAATGTTAATATTGTTTAACCAAGAAAATGATTGCTTAGGGTAAAAACAGCATCACATACGACTCTACCATACAAATCATTAACATACATTGCAGGTTGACCAACGGAATAGAAGGGATCAATCTTGCTTTTAAGAAACTTAACTTTTGTATTGGCACTGTCTTTGGCAGTGAAATGCTGACCAGAAAACGTTAAGAGGATTCTTAACCACATCGTTCATATTAAGCTACTACCAACACACAAATTCAAGCAATTTGTCATGCTTCCACATGCGTCGTCTCCAGTTCCAAAAGCATAGAGAAAATTCATTTTCATTCGAAAGCACGTACCGCGGAAACAGTATATTACATCTGCTGATATGAACTCTTATACTTCACTGAATATTGCGTTCTCCGTATTAAAATTTTCCAATTCTGGATGCAGACGGAAAAATGGACAAGCAATCAATTTTGAAAAGTGCTTGATAAATCAGATAACGCGTTTGATATGCACGAAACGTATCGACCGGTCTGACAGTTTTGCTAACCGCGATGGAGCCATACGTTGCAAAGGTGTTGCTACTTGCGTAGACACTTTTCCCAAGATTAAAATAGTGTCTTATAACGGGCGTATATGTCTTCGCTAGAGAGAGGTACGGTGTGCCAGTCACTCTTTTTCCTTTTAAGTTTTTTCAATTAAAACGGGCACCACTTTCTAATGAGTTTTCCCAAGAATTCATGAACGACAGGTATTTACCACTACATAAGCGAGTTTAGTAGATGGAACAAGTTTTAAAAAAATACGCGGTGGGAAGAGAAAGCATTCCGCTCAAAAGCATACGTCTGGAAAAGGACCGAAGTGGAAAAGGCGTTTTAGCTTTTTAAAAGTTTTACAGGAAGTTTGACATTACTCAGTCAGATGGCTGTCAAATTGAAAAATGAAATTTCGCAAGATGGATCGATATCCGTACAAAAGCAACGAAGAATGGATCGATGCTGTTCTAAAGTTGTCAGTCGTCTTTTACTCCCACCTGCGCATGCAACCGACAGTCTGACACTTTTTCCTTTGATTAAAAAACATTGGCTAGCAAAATGTTACAGGTTCTCCCCGCTTTATGAGCAAACTGAATTTGTGACTGTTTTCACTTTAGGAAGAATACAATAGCTTTTAGTGCTTACTTCGCGGCGCTGTTTGTCCTAGTGCAACTAAAATTGAAGATATGCCTCTCCACAAGATTGCAGAAAAATACGACTTTAACTTTGAAAGGGCACGTACGTTTGGAACAGGCTTGGATAACGCCTCGAGTGCATACAGCGAACCACACGATCAAAAAATGCGTGATGATATACATTTAGGCATAATGTCGTTTTTCAAGCGTCCCACTTCAACGGAAGCAGACGACGACGAAGCACAAAGGTCAGACACTAGTGACATGCCTCTCTTGGTGACTCTACGAAGAGGTCTCAATAAGTGATCTTCGTGTCTTCCCGCCATCTCAGTCCTCCGTTGTGCTCAGTATCTTCCCAAATGAACTACTCACACATTGCTGTTTTTTCTACGCGATAGCCCCAGACTTTACGTGTTACTTTTCGTTCCTGGTAAGGTTTGTGGGCTTTTTCTGGGCCTGGGTTCCATGCTATCTAACAGCAGTCGTTTCCTCAATTTGCGAAAGTTCGCGTTACGTACTACTCGGGCACTATATCAAAATTGGCAAAGCGGGGAAAACCTGTACTATAAGATTTCAAAAAGATGCATTAATTCTTTAAACAAACCGAAGCTGACCTGATTTAGGACAAATGAAAGAAACCAAAACAAATCAAATTGATTTGCTGAAGATAAAAGAAAAAGCAAAAAGAACTGGGATTACTCCAAAAGTGAGATTTCGGAAGACGGGATGTCTTGTAACGGGCTTTGGTATTTTCATAATTGATCTTGGATTCACGGCTTTGGCCCGTTT
>KN538391.1:601369-625820 GCA_000797535.1 Trichuris suis | reverse complement strand
GAAAAGGTTGGAATGACGAATGGGCTGCGATCCCGGATGTGTAGAAATCTGGAATAGTTTGTGATCGTGAGTAGGTTGAAATGCTCAATAGATCGAGACTTCGAGAGCTTTGAATACGTAGCTTTTTGTAACGGGTGTATAGGGTCTCATAGTTTGTCTTCTTCTTACGGTGACAACCCGTTTTTTGAGAAAGCAAATATGAAATGATTCTTTATTCTTTAATCCGGAGCTTTCGGGTGCGCTCTTCACCTGTCACCGCTGATGACGGGTGAAGAGCGCACCCGAAAGCTCCGGATTAAAGAATAAAGAATCATTTCATATTTGCTTTCTCAAAAAACGAGTTGTCACCGTAGGAAGAAGACAAACTATGAGACTTCGAGAGGACCTAAATCCCGAATGGTCGGAATTCTCGGTGGAAACAACAGAAAACAAAAGGTAATGGTCTTCAACGGCCTGCTTGTTTTGGCCCATTATATAGAGCTCCCACTATTTTTGTTTATTTCTTTAATTTACGTTGCTATTTTTCCCTTAATCACTTGCTATTTAGTTACCTCAATGGATCTTTTCCCTTTTGCGCCGCGTGATCAATAGAATTAGCTTTCTGGCAGGAATGCGACCAACCTGTGCCTGCCGGAGAGCAGTACATTTCGATTAACACATCTCGATGCCTACGCTGTAGTGTACAGCCTGATTCGTACTAATCGAGTCTGACCTCTGACTTATGACTGTCGCCAATCTACAACCTCCTTTTCGTTCAGGACAGGGACCATTACGTTTCGTCGCTCATGTTTCTAAGGTTTCTTTTCTGAGCCGCTTTCGTTCTGATGCTGCCAGGGTTGCTGAGACCAGGTTACCTCGTTTCCTCAGGGCTCCCTTTGCATGCGATATGTTTCCACCAGGTACATTTCCATTGGTCTGCGACAGTGCATTTTATCGAGTCTGTCGCCACTGGACAACCTCCTTTTAGCACATCCCATGGTGCATCATGTTTACACGGCTTGCTTCCAGTGTCGGTTTCGTTTACATGCCATCACGTTTATTCGTTGCTTCCTATCCATGTAATTCGTTTCCACGGGGTACCTTTCCATGCTACGTGGCCATGCCTTTCCCAAGTCTAGCTTCCCTTGGATCTTGCGCTTGCTTGGGGCCAGATGCAAGCGTTTTCATTGGCAAGCGATGATTTGGTTTATCGGCTCGGAAATTCTCATGGTCATGTGTTCCGAAAGTGCCAACCCAGCACAGGGGAGGTATGCATCTGTCTGTTGCGCTACATTTTTCACCTTACAAGGAATGCTTTACGATAAAATCAAAGAAGTACGATTCCATGTGTTCCCGTTTTCGTAAGGCTTCGTTTCTGATTCCCACCGAATAAGCTTTCATTTGCACTATATACTCTATTATCCGACACTAGAAACTTGATTATCTGAATCGCGATTATCTGAATTTTCGGTTATCCGAATTCGCCAAGAAGCACTAAAATTTAGTTTTTACGCAAAATGAAATACAGGCACACCCCACTTTACGAAGTTTCAATGTTACGAAGAAGCTGAATTTATACCCGTTTTCGCTTTAGGAAGGATTTGCTGGGGCGTTATTCGCTGTTACGAAGAAAGGGGAAAGGATACAATAGCTTTTAGTGTTTGCTTTGTGCGCTCTTTGTCGCAGCGTTTACAGCAGCTACTGCAGGTCAACCGTCAGGGGAAATTACGCCTAGTATCGAAGTTGCTAGTTCTTAGCGCCGCGGAATTCCTGCTGCCATTTATCTTAATCATCGCGTGCACTAATGCGCTGGACGATCTCGGGAGCGATCCTCTGGCAGGACCAGGGAGGAACGGTCAAATAGTGAAGCCAAAGACGAAATGGAAATGAAGCACTTGAGAGAGTTGCTTTCTATCATTGATGATGCCGCGACAATAGCGGAACAGCACGACCGTAATCTCGAACGGTCACGGCGGTTTACAGGGACTGGTGGACATTTCGAGCGCATACAGGGAACTATGCGACCAGAAAAGTCGTGACGCCAAGCAGTTTACTATAACATCTTCAAGCGCTCAAATTTGGCCGAAACGGACGATGAACCGCAACCGTCTACGTCCAAGCACGCAAGAATTAGTTAGCCACCGGTCCTGACGACTCTGCGGCATCGTGCCAATAAAAAAACTTCCTGTCTTCCTGCAACCACAGTATCTTCCCAATTATAGTAACCGAAACAATAACGCACTTAGGCTATTTCCGCCTTGTATGGGGCTCTTTTTTACAAAGTCTTGCGGCTTTCAGTATAGCATAGGAATTTTCTGGATTTTATGTGTCATTTCCTGTCCATGGCACTGCTGAATAGTTTTCTTTTGGACTCTGGTCCGCTCAAACCCGTTTGCTATGCTAAATAATAGGAATTGCTGCCCCGCTTTACGAAGGTTTCACTTTGCGAACAACTTCTCCAGTCCCATCAACCTTCGCAAAGTGGGGTGTACCTGTATATTGCATCTATTTGTTGGAAAGGTAGGTCTGATACTCTCCACAGAAAGCGACGCATCACATCGCTGAAGAATGCGATATCGGGGTACAGGCCATCGGACTACCCGTTTTCAAGCGTAATCAGCAAAAAACTAATGCGCGTATTAAATCTTGAAAGCGGAAACAAGTATATTAATTGTGTAAAGCATAGTTTCTTAACCGTTTCTCACTAAGGCTACTCTGGCATTTTCCATTGCTCCCAAGCGCGTCCGGAGGTCATGGTGGCTCTTTCCCAACGTACGTCCGTTGCGTCGTTTTACCGCTGGGACAGCTCCACAGGGACGGTTGAGGAGCAGAAAGTGAAGATCCGACTGCCACTAGTTTCTACCCGATGGTCCGTCTGTCCTTTGGCGCTGGTTGTCGCTGAACCGACGGTGCTCAGGCGTCCAAGTTCCCGCCGAATCCTCAGACATCCATCTCCTCCAGCCTCAGCGACCCTTGCTCTTCAGGGAGCCGGTAAAATATCCCATTGACCCCCTGGCAATCACTGGTGTAAGGAGAAGCGCACTCTAAGGCAACGGTTCTCGCAGGGCCATGAAAACTCGAGCAAGTGAACTATGTCTATAGCGAAACAGAAAATGCTTTGAAGATGGGATCTCGAGTAAGGGCTTCATGGAAGCGAGTAGCTCGTTTTGTCACCAGTTCAGTACTTGTACTCATTCAGGATTCTGCCGTCACGAGATTTCGACCAATTGGGCCCTACGACCCATGTGGAATCGCGGCACATTCAGAATTTCGATCTTGAAGAGTATGAGGCCCTTTGCCGTTTTGACCTATTCAACGTTGCGCTCCATTCGACGTTTTGACAAATTCACAATTTCGACCGTTCGGGATGTCAACCCGTCCAACCTGTCGACTCGCAACCCATTCAGGACAATTCGGGAGTTGGATGCATTCGAAATTCTGAAACGCTCACGAACCCAAAGCATTGAACGTCGGTTGCAGGAGAACAACGGAGCATTGAGGTCAAGGTGAAAACGAGATAACTCTAAGTCATTGCACATAGCAAAAAAACGCAAGGACGGCGGTCAAATAGCGATGGACAAGCGGGAACTACTTAAGCCCCGTGCGTCAACGTGAACGATGCGTCAACGTGAATTGTGCGTCAACGTGATCGATTTTTACCATGCGGCAACATGATCTGCGTCAAAGTGAACTGCACCCTCTGCATAATCACGAGGAACGCTCCTGTGGCCAAAGCGATTTTCGTTGCTTATAACTTTAAAATGTCGCCTCAAAGCGATAACTTTAAAATGTCGCCTGCTTCGCTTCCTTACTGTAGCTCAAGCATTTTCAGGTTAATCGTCTTGTGGTAGTTGGGAATAGGTGTATCGATATTGCGGGTAGTTGACGTAGTTGTTAGGTGCAGTCGTTCTGTTGTGGAAAAGTTGGCACAATGGTCGAACGTGTGCCTTACGGCGTCAGCTTTGCCTATCCTTCTTCGTTGACTGATGTTGGAGAATGCAATTGGAATCAGGAATTTTCAGATGAGGTTATCGAAGCAAATTGTCTCCCCGAACGATTCTCCGGTATTTCTTGCAGGCAATTTGCTTTTTCTCTAGTGCCGTGCGTTTAGACTTTATGGTCGATTATAACCGAAATACAAGTGACGCAATCGTAGCCCATTTCAGTATGTTTTATTCGGCCATTCGGTATTTCCGCGCCCAGCCTTTTCGATAAACGCATGTTCGTATGTTTTAGCCAGTTTGACAGCGCTGACTTTGTCCTTATGGTTAAAATGTGGAAGGTTTTGCTCAAAGGTGCATGCATTTTTTGACACCGCAGAAAGCTTTTATGGCAAGGTTTCAGAGTTGCAACTTTCTACGCAAGGTTGGGAGCAGATGCTTGACGAAATGCCTGGTGAAGACATGATTAAGGACGTCCGATCGAAACTGTACATGTCAATATTCCTTCTGACAAATTTCGCCAACCTCTTTGAAGATAAAGAAATGCGTAAAGCATGTTCACAAGCTGATAATGGCGGGAAAACGGTGTGTGTTCTTCTTTGTGATGTGTTGCTTTTTAACACTGGGTTATTAGGCTCGCGGTGGTAGGAGACAAGGTGGCAAAAGCAGAGCAAATGTGGGACTAAGTATCAACTGGATTCAGGAAAAGAAACGCTTGTTGACATCCTACTGCGAAATTTTATCTCCACAACTGGGAAAGATTTTTGAATCCGATTCGTCCAAGAAAAACATGACTAGGTAATCTTTGTTTGGTGTTTCCGTTCGTCCAGGTTTAACGGTTCCTTTGCAAGGGCAATCGCTTCGTTGACGACTCGCTTTCTCATCTGTTGGTCCCCGTCGTACCAAGAGCCTTTGTTCAAACTGCTTCTTCTATTGCTTGAGAACAACAGTGATTATGTTCCAAGTATGATTATATGACTTCTGAATCATAATTATCTTTTTACTAATTAGCACAATATTTAGTATTGGCGGCGGAATGTGCGCGCTGTTTGGCACAACCAACCGCTGACCCAGCAGTCTTCGTAAGTCTCGTCCAATCAGTGTACCGAGTGGACGCTGGCAGGAGTTTCGTCACTGTACTCTTCATGTAAGTTTCCGTCAGCTACTAATACTTGGTTTTCTTTAATCCAGTGATGGGCAAAAGCCGAACGGCGGGGCGACTGGGGAACGGTGAAGCTTAAAGGAGCGATGTGGCCGGGTTAATTTATGCTAAGTGGCGTTCCCCATGGAAACTTTCCGGGAGATCCCCGCTTATCTTTTTACGATCGACCGGACAGGCGCACTGGTGCAGTAGTCAAAGGAAATCGGTCGGTCAGCTTAATTAAAAGTCAGGTTCCGTGGTTTACAGTGTTTTCGCAGCGCCTTAATTTCTTGCTGTCTTAATTTCTCCTAGTTTCCCGTATCGTAGGCCTCGAAGGCGCTTCTGTATCATCTCTGAAATTTGAGTCCTTCCACCTCGTGGACGGTTGGCAGAGAGCAGTTAACGGAAAGGACGAAAACTAAAACAATGAAATTCAGGGCAAGGGGAACCGAAGATCAGGAACAGAGAACAGAGATGAACAATGGGAACACGGGAGGTAACAACAAAAGACGAATCAAGAGGTTACTGAAGGAGCCAACATTTCGTATTCCGGTGTGGCTCTTCACATAGGACCCGAATCTGTAGCGAGCCGGAACAACGCGTGGCGTGTTCGGCAATCGCTGACGCTGCTAACGCATGCTCCATGGCAATGAGAGGGGGAGCGATGGTAGTTTGCCACGGCGTAGTCTCTTCAAGCGCTTGCTTGGCACTGTCGTAGTGAGTGAGGTGTCTCATCTGTTGGAGGAATCTCCGAGTGAGCGTAAATCCTGTTTCCCCAATGTGAGTAGCTGAACAAGAGCATTTCACCTCGCAAACTACGCCTGACGTTTCGTCCAACGGAGGTCTAACTTTATCACTGCGGAGGAGAGGGTGCAGGTTCTGCCCCTGTTTGTAGCACGCTGAGAAATGTAAAGTTCTCCCTAGCCTTTGAATCCTCTCGCTCAGTCCCTTATAATAAGGGAGTAGGATTCTTGGGTCGGAAAAGGTGCTTCTCTGGATTCTGTGTGGGTTGGTTAGGGCTTGTTGTATGACTGAGTGTACCAGGCTTGACGAGTAACCATTTTCATTGAAAGTTTTATATGTACAGTTTAACTCCGCTTCTAGGAATTGTGGTTCACATAAGTCAACAGCGCGCCTTGCCATACCTTGAATGACTCCTCTCATCACCGCGCTGGTGATGAGAGGGGAAATGTAGCCACCTGTCCGAATGTGTTGGTTTCCTATAAACACTTATCTTGAGGCGTTCGGACAGCCTTACCACTAGAAGTAAAGAGAAGATAGGAAAGGACACAGTAACACATGAAAGCAACATTCCGCAAGAACAGAAACGTTGCGATGCGAAGTCGGCATTCTACAGCTGGGTAACATATTGCGTGCGTCCGGTGCCGCTCAGAATCCCGAAAGTCGAAATCCCGATAGGTCTAAATCCCGACAGTCGAAATCCCGAAAGGTCTAAATCCCGCATAGGTCATAAAACCGAATAGGTCGAAAATGCACTGTAAAGCGTGGCCTTGTTTCAGTTGTGCATTGGCATCTTCTAGTTTTTCTTTAGTTTTGTTAACTGGGTTGATCTCGTTGCCTTCATATGATTAGTAAAAGGATTGCTCTGCTGAAAAAAATACGAGCTACGTTGATAGGTGAGCCGCAAAAGTTGAAAGAGTCATCTCGATTAATCCAAAACTAGAAGATGCCAACGCACAACTGAAACAAGGCCACGCTTTACGGTGCATTTTCGACCTATTCGGGATTTCGACCCATGCGGGATTTTGACCCGTGTGGGATCTCGACCTTCGGGATTTTGACCTATCGGGATTTCGACTTTCGGGATTTTGACCCTAACCCGCGTGCGTCTACTTAATACAATCACCTGTAAGATAGTGAAAGCGTAGTCGTAGGAATTGATCAAGAGGTGGACATTGTTTTGCGCCTTTTTAGACTGCGGATAAGTTTAGTAATTACCATAATGTAGGCACGAATATTTGTATTGTTATGTTTTTGTGAAATGTTCTACTTAATACTAATAGTTCAAAGCGATCGCGGGATATCTTCCAATGCGTCCAATAGTAGAAGGAGAGTTCAAAGCTATTGGTCAATTTTTGCTTGCTGCGCAATTAGTCATGGCGGTCACTGAGAAGGCTACTTGGAGGCCGTTTTTAAAAAAACTCAATATCCTTAAAATTTGGTTAAGTTATCGTAATTGCTGATTTGTTGCAGGGAAATTTCAAAAGGGGACTCGTCGGATTCTTCGGAGCTGACAAATGAAAGCGCTGCTGTGAAGAATTACAGCACCTTCCTAACACAGTTGGCCGCAGATTGTCCGGATATAATAATACACGGATTGTCTTCGCTCCGTATCCTGCGGGCAAAACAGGTTAGTAGGCTTTGTTTACGCTATAAATTTTTCGCTTCTTTTGAAAGCTGCATGGAAAATGACGTTGTTCCATTATCATTCGTAAACTGTCCTGCTTCGTAGCGCGTTCGAACGGTGCTTTATTGCAGTCTCCAACGCTTCGCATTGGAATTGTGAACGTCTACTGCGAATTGGTGTCCGTGAAACTTCACGGAGAAAACTTGGAACCGCGCGATCGAAGTTTGAGAAATCAGCTCCTAGCGGTCATGCTGGTACCAATGGTTCATATTTTTCGTTTGCTTGTTAATGTGATAACTGTTTACAGGAGCATTTGCACGACCGTAATGCAATTGTACGGAGTAGAGTTCTTCAACTGTGGAAAAGATTGCTTATAGAAAAGTGCATTCCGTTGTCCACGTTCAGACGGCTTGTACCGCTTGTCTCTGACCGTGTTAAAGATAAGTCAGTATTGGTGAGAAAGTATGCGCTGCTGCTGTTGACCGCCTTAGTGGAAAACAATCCATTTTTAGTGGAGGTACATTTTCCGTAACTGTGTTTTAAAGAAATAATTGGCTGTATTGCAGCTTTCCATTGAATCTATATCCCGGCAGATGCAAAACGTCAAGGCTGATTTGGAGCGGCTGCAATTGCTCGGTGAATCGATGGATTGTACGTTTGTATTTCATTCCATATTGGCTATTGTTTCTGTTCTCCCAGCGGACGGTATTTCCAAACGCGAAGAAACGGAATTTTGGAATCGCGCCCGTAATGCAGCAGAAGAGGCTGTCGAAAGTGTGTACAACACGTTTTGGAAAGAAGGCGCATTCGATCCTACGGGGGAGCTATCGATGGCAATTGCGTCTGCTGACAACCTAAATCAGTAAAACCGTTAGGAGTTGCTTTAAATCTTGTGACGCATTTCTTCTGTTAAGAGACATTTGTAACGCCTTCCAGTTGATCTCAGTGGACAATTTCGAGGAGGCTGTCACGGAGATGATTGCAATAAGCAAGAAGTATGCAAATAATTGCTACTTTTCTTTGATGCTGAATTCAGAGTAAGTTGAATTTTAATGCATAGTGTTGATTGTCAATCGCACTTTCGTTATAGTCTGACCTTAGACGAATTCAAGGCGCAAGTAATGCCTTTATTGAGAAAATTTTACATAGGTATGCCTTGTAGGCAGAAATACAAAATTGCTTAGCGCTTTTCTATTTTGCTTAGGTTTACGCATAGCTGGCAGCGTGATTTATCCATCCATATCCGAAGAACAAGCTCCTAACGCCATTGATTATCCTGCAGGGGTTGACCTTTTAAGGAAGCAACTTGTTTGCGCCTTCTTAGAGGTTAGTATACATAGGGGCGTCAAACAAGCCGACGCGACATTTTTCATATGATTAATGGCCACTTTGTTCGCGTGTTCTGCAGTGGTTCATTTTGAACAGTTTTCCGACTCTTTTAACTTTCAGTTTGTTAAAACGCTTTCGGGATTTGTGCAAACGACGTCATTTCATTGGTTGGACGTCTTGGCGTTGACGATCACGCAGTTTACCGACTTGACATTTCGAAATCAATCTATGCCATCGTCAGCTTGCAGAGATTTTACGATTGACAGCTGGTAGCGTTGGGTTTTTGGGTTAATTGTCACAACCGCATCCTTATCATTCAAGAAATGATGATGCTTAACAAATCTGTTATCAGGCAGCCGATATTCAAGTTTGTTTGCTTGAATAATGGCTGCTTTGTGATGGGATAGTCATAGAGCTTTCGGGAATTACCGTTTTCCGTAGTCTGCGCACGTGTGAACGGCGAGTAAGTGTTTTGGGAACGTCGATGTGTCAGTGCGCTCGGTGGCGGTCGAAATCCCGAATAGGTCGAAAATGCACAGTAAAGTGTGGCCTTGCGGCAGTTCTGCATTGGCATCTTCTAGATAAGGAGTGTGTTTGAGTAGAGGCGTTATTATACTGGTCTTGTTTCTTAGATCACCGATTTTTGGGATTTCAAATCACTAACTTTTCGACCTATCGGGAGTTTGACCTTAACCCGTCAGTGTGCTTCAAACGAAGCAGCTATACAGTGGGTTTTGCAACATTGGGTTGGCGTTTCTGGCGGCATGGCATCGAAATAATTGGCAAGCCGTTAAGCTTGTCCTAATGTCGTTCATGCGTATGGTACTGTCCTTATCAAAGCAATTGTCATTTTATATACGGTGCTTCTTTTTTCTTTGCGCGTAAGGGCTCGCGTTCCATAACTTTGTTTGCAGTGAGGTCACATCTGCATCATGCTACGTGCCCTAACGCCGTCAAGGCTTCATGCAACTTGTTTACAGCTTTCCCTGGATCGAGATTTGGTGCACATTCTCTTTTCTTTAAGTCTCTCAACCGCATGTTTGTACTTTGTGATGTTTGATAGGTCATATATTCAAATTTTTTCAATCGTGTGCTGCTTGTTCCCCGATGTAGGTTACAGAACGTAGCGCAAAGTACTTTGTAAATGGAACCGCGCGGAAAATTTCATCTGGTGCTCTGAGTTTATCACTTTTTAAGAAGACCATAAAGAGTGTCCACGCTTGCAGCTTGCTGCTGCGATACCGAAATGCTGGACTTTTCCTTTTCATTAGAAGTTGTAATCGCCTTTTCAACCTGCCAATTTTCTTTACCTTTTGCGTTAAATAAATCCAATGATGCTGCTCGTGAGTCTAAGGTGTCCACTTGCAGGATTGTCTGCACTTCGCTACCACTGTGTCGTCAAGCCTAACTGTCGTAATGGAGATGCTTTGTGACAATGAGCAGGTGAACGTTTTGGACGCCGTGATGTTTATGGCTGCGTGCGCGGAGCGCAAGATTATATCACGAGTTGACGACTGCTGGTGCTGTTGGAACTTGATATGGTCCAGTCAAAAGCGTGTAAAAGTGGCGGTTCTGAGCGCTTTCAGACGCCTGTACTTTCAAAATGGGGATAAAGAGTAATTTATTCCTCCCGCTACTTTCCCGTCCTTTGTATTTCGTTCTATAGTTGTCGCGACGAAGAGGCCGCGAAACGTCTAATTGAACTTGCATCAAGCGCCAACCATGAGAAGCGTATTACTTTGGAAAAGGTGGTAAGTAGTGCTTTTATCTTTACGCTGTTGCCCCCCTCGGGTGTACTCTTGTATTTCGTACCCTATTAGGTTTATCTGACACTGTAGAACAGACCTTATTTTTGCAGCTGCAAGAATCATTTGATGACAATAGCTTACCGAAGGAAATAATGCACGCGTGTTGGAACGCGTTCTATACCAAAATTAGTGAAGAAGAGCGAGGCGCGCTTATAGCGCTTCTCGGTATGATGATCAAGTAATGCAGCCTGTATCAGTTTGTAGTATATGATTGATTCTGCGTACCTTTTTCTCAGAATTGACCCACCAATTTTTATTGAACACATAACTGATGTTGTGACCTACGCGCTTGGCGTTAAGGCGTCCTCGAACCATTATTTGGCCCTGAGTGCCTCCGAGGCACTAAAGAAGCTGGGCGACGTTGACAGAGTAGATAAAAAGGCGAAGAAAAATACTTGAATCACTTTAATCAGCAGTTTCAGGCCGCCGTACGTGAAAGATTAAGCATGTGTCGAGAGCAGACAGCCAAATGTAAGCTCGTACCGCGACTTGCCTGGCTGCTTTCGGAAGGTAGGAATCTTAGCTCTGACGCACCAGTGTTATGCAATGCGCATATTGTTAGGTATCTTTGACTGTAGTCATTCTGTCTGGGTACCGATAATGCAACAGGCAGTCGAGTTGCTGTTCAATGTCTCCAAGAGACCCGACGTGCTTGCCGCGAAACTGTTGCGCTCAGTTGCGAAAGCGGCTCTCAGCGCACCAGGTACGTGCATAGAGGGGAAGTTTACGCATTCAAATGAAGTTGCCATTTTTTAGAATCAAACAAAAACGAATGTTTAGCAAGGCTCCTCCAACTTGTTGGCGAAGTTGCCATCCGAACTGTCAATTTTGCGCACACTACTTTGGTTGGGTTTAATTTTTGTTTCGCTATGCTTACGCTTAAACTTGTAGATTGGCCTTGCTCAGGCGCGCCAACAGCAACAGCGTGCAGGTCACAGCGATCAGCAGGCAGGCGAGAGTGCGCCTTCTGTAAGTTCTGCACGTCCAATCTTGTATCTTGCACTCGTAGTTGGACAACGTGTTAGGTTGGTGCTTAAGGTTCGTCCGATTCAAAAATCTCAAGTATGATGCAACAGCTTAACTATCCGCGGCGTAGGCGTAATTATACCGAACTGCTGTCTCACATCTGCAAAAAGACTGTAGTCAGTTTCGTTCATTCAGTGGTTGCCTTTTCGTCAGTTAATGATGTACCCTGACAAAGTCGATTATTGGCATTGCGTACTTTTGCTGCTCAACCAAGAAGAGACAGCAGCAGAAGCCGCAGGATGCTTGCGCGACACTTGTGAGGATGGAGCGGTGTCTGCAATCATATGCGAGAAGTAGAACAGGCGCTTTGGGAGTGGCAGCTTCAATCTGTACGACCGACCGAGGTCTGGGTGCCGCAGGGAAACTGAAGATAGAGATTTGCAGGCCCTGCTGGACCAAAGCTCTGCTATGGAGACATAAGAACTCGCATAAATGCTTGATGTAAACCATAGGACCGTTAGCCGCCGGCTCAGATCCGTGGTAAAATACGGAAGTACGGGAAATTAGTGCTGCATCAGTTAACTGGAACTCACATGAAGGAACTCGTGGAGGCTTGTTCGATAAACACTGAAAGAAGAACTTGTTGTGGCAGGGCGTCACGGGAGACGAGAGGTGGTTCCTGTACGGTAACCTAAAAATGCGAAAACACTGGGTGGGTCCTGGACAAACGACAAGATCCCCTGCAAAAAGCTGCTTCTGAATGTTTTTTGGGGCCAAGAAGGTATTCTTCAACTCGTTCAGACGGTGGCCGCAGAACAGGCTGAAGTTTGCATCGAAGGAAGTATATATTCCTGTAGCGTACTACAACCTACGACCTGACGTTGGCTTTGGCGACAAAAAATGCACTTGAACTGCACGGCCGGAAGGAGCTACCATGTGCAGCCCACTCAGCACCCTATCCTGATCACTGCAGCACAAATCGTCGGCCAGGGCTTCAAGGAATTGGCAGAGGTTGAAAAATGGGAGGTGAGCTTCTTTGGGTCAAAGCCAGCCTGTGCTGACGTGGTATCCTTGTGCAGCCAGAACGTTGGCAGAAGGTTATTGAAAGGAATGGAAACTATCTTTAATAAATTACGTTGTTGCAACTTCGTGAGTATCTTAAACTGTCAATAAAGCGGACGAACCTTTGCGCCAACCTAATGTATTTCCGTAAAAGGACAAAGAGCTTTGTAATGAGTTATCACGTTCTCAACGCGTTGGAACAGTTGCAGAACTTGTGTTAATACTTTCTGTTATCTTTGCCACGGTCTTAAAAATTAATTAAGCGGTTACGTTGTTGGGACTTCGTGGATTCAATGATTTTGTCCTTTTCAGTTCGTAAAGCAATGCCAATTTGTGTATTTTGGCATTTCGCTTTGTGACGAGATTAAAGTTTTTTTTTAACTTTCTTCTTCGTATTCATTGCGACTTTGAATTGGGCAAAATCCGTGGAAACTCGATTGGTGAAGAAAAATTGTTCATTCCTACTGGAATTGGACAAAGTTCAAGATTAGAGCTTTTTAACCAGTTAATATTTATTCCTTTTACAAATCTTGCGCTGCAGTTTTGCTTCCATGCAGCCTTTTTGCATTTGCCTAAATTTTAAAACCGTTCTTCGCAGCTATGCGCGTTCCAAGCTGAATGCAACGGAATTGCAGGCGACAGCCTTTCTTCGAACCTCTTAGGCGTCCTAACAGGCTTGTTTTATGAATATGTCGCTGTGATAATTTTTTCAAGAAATCTGTCAATATGTTGTACTGCTTTTTTTTAATAGAGCAATCGGTTAGATTTGATCGTGGAAGCTACACCTGTCGAATATGCAAGAATGAGTGTCGAACGTTTCGTTGACGTGGAGACGTTGAACCGTAAAGACAATGGATTATGAGAATTTGCTTTTTCAAATTCAGCAAATGCGATTTTAGGTTGCTCTCCGCTTCGACCGTTTGCGGACACTGTGATTTATGTATGCAAAAATATTAACTTGTACCCTCATCAGTTGGTGCAGTGTGCAGCTGGCATTGCTCTTTTGAAGTTGATGCATATAAGGTAGGCAAAACGTTTTGCTTGCCGGGGACGTTGAAGCTGAGAAATGGGTTTCCGATTTTCAGCTCAAGCTGGTGCAGTAACAATTGCCAGCTTCTTTTTAATCTGCTGGAAAATTCGGCTAACGCCAACTTGAGAATTAGCATTGTGCAGCTGCTACCCGATTTGTGCGTTCGTTTTCCAAACGAACTGGGCCCTTGGATAGAAAAACTATTTGCTAGGTTAGCTACAGATATATTTGCACTTCTTTCTTATTATGCTGGTGTGTTGTCGCTTTAGGCTGTTCGATGACAATATTCAGGTTAGGATCGCGTGCGTATCAAGTGTTTCGCACCTAATCTTACAAGACCGAATCAAGCCTAGAATCTTCATTGCTGATATGGCGATCTGCTGCATGGATGACAACCCAGATGTGGCCAATATGGCGAAAGCGTTCTTTAAACAGTACTCTGAAAAGGTATCTTTTCGTTTTCGCAGTCGAACGCTTCTTCAAAAATGGTGAATCTAGGAGCCAATTTACAGCGCTATAGCATTTATTGTGGAGCGTTTGTCGGAAGATGGATCGACCGTGGACCTTGAAAAATTCAAATCCATCATGACGTCAGTTGCTTACTTTTAACGTCGCTTCGTGTGGTGGTCATCTTTGTCCATTGTTTTAGGTGGCTGTTCGGTTTGGTATGTAGGGACGTTCAGCTGGAAAGACTTGTGGAAAGGTTCTGCCAGGTTTTTAGCGGAACCCAGTGCGTAATTTATTTAGCCGGCTAAAGTTTCACTTATGTCCATTCGTTCTTAGATCGTTGAAGCATCTGGAATATCTGTCATGCTCGTTGACCTTGCTCAAGTACAATGACAAGATGGTTCGTAAACTGTTAGAAAATTTGCGGTCATACCAAACTAAACTTGGCGAAAAGACCGTATATGAAAATTTTGTGAAACTAGCCACCATAGCCGCGAAGGGTGGCAGTGCGGAGACGAAGGTAATTCTTTCCTGTATTCAGCTAAGTTTATTGATTTTAACCTTTCGTAAAAGTTGGCTTTTTAATATTGGCCACATCATGAATAACGTACAAAAAAATTCCTGCACTTCGACCACGAACCGTTTACTACACCTTAGCCAGCCTCTCTCTTTAGCAGCTTCTGAGATTTGATGCGCAATATGTTTGCCGTCTTGTTTGAATAAAGCCGTAGGCAACTTATATCAAAGAAACGGTGTAAGAACTTGAATAGTAGAAGTCGCCCATTGGCATGAACAGTGAGCATTTTAAAGTTACCTCCATGCGGAGGAGACACGATAAGCATGACGGCTATTCGGCACAATGACTGGTGCTAAGCGAAATGCGTTTCGTACTACGAATCGTAAAGTTTTGGTAGTTCGGTTTTACGCCTGCGGAGCTGTGATTATTTTTCCCAAAAATAACCGTTACTGAAAATTTAGCTGAAATTGAAAAACTGGAAAGACGAACTCGATAAGTGGCACGATTTGTACGCCTCGGCAACAGCTTCGCAGGAGAACGGAATCGTTCAGCAGGAACACAACGCTACAACAACTGCCGATGAGCCACCGTCGACGCCCGCGTCTGTGGCAAAGAGAACGAGTTCAGATAGTGGGGAGGAGCATTCGTCAGGTCAGTCTTTAGCCACAGCTGAGATGGTTTTGACGTTGAGTCATCCTGCAGTCATTCGTGCCTGTGCCTTTGTATTAACATAATGCGTTCTTCGTAGTAATATTCTAAAAATTGTTCAGTGATTCTGTTGGGCGGCCATGTTGTTAATATCTGTCTTAGTGAGGAAATGACAGCATTATCTGAATTGTAGATGAATTCACGGTTGTATAATTGTCTTTCTTCAACCGTCAAATACTTTAGTATCGCTGCATCGTGTTTGGGTGGGACATATGTAATGAAGTTGTTCCGTTTAGTTGAACACGTCAACGAAGAAGGCAGGGAAAGTTGCAGACTTAACACGACCAGTACTGAAAAGCAGACCAGCTGAACGCGGTAGGCCATATTCCCTTGAATTTCAAAGCGGTCGAGCATGAGCAGCAGTCTTTCAAAGTAATAGCATGAGTTGAATAAAGTTGTCTTTGAAATCTGAAAATTAAGTTTAGCTTGGCTGCTTAGAACTAAGGTCTTTTACTAATTGGAAGTAAGTAAGCTATAAAACGTAACTTCTTGGTACAGGACAATGGAGCTTCATGTAGGGTATGTAAATTTGTTGTTAGGGAAATTGTCCAGTTGTAAAGTTCAATAAATTTATTCTCCGAGCTTCCGGGTTAGGTTTAAACCCGTCATTCAGCGGATTCTCACAATCTGTCCGCTGAAGACGGGTTTAGGCCTAACCCGGAAGCTCTGAGAATAGATTTATTGAACGTTACAGCGGGACAATTTCGGTAACAACAAATTTATGTATTCTACATGAAGGCCAAACTTCTTGTGTTAATGTTACTCTTTTTCTAGCGAACGCTAGTTGCGAGAACACTCCTTCAAATGGAATTGGTACGTGACTTTCGATTTCGTTGTCTTGGTAGATTTAATTGTTTATGCTTCCGAAGAAGTGATTCTGCCCTTTAAACAAAGTAATACCGTTTCTGTTTCGGCTAAGGAGCTTTAAATGTGAAAACCGCTTAACGTTGTTCTCATTTTTGTAATTGCTTTTTAAATGCTTACACTCCCGGCTTGTTCGTTTCAAATGGGTGCTTCCCAAGGGGGCAATTTGGGTCCTAGGGAGGGCGGCAGAAGGTCCAGGAGGCGATACACTGCCTGGGACTGTTGCAATTTGTTTAACAAGAAGGCCATCACCTCTTAATGCAATAGTGGTCTGCTCTACAGAAAGTCGCGAGCGGAAGCTTGCTGTTTACTTATGTCGGTGCGCAGGAAGAGGCCGACGAATTTTGATGTGGCCTCGGTACGCCAAATACTTTTTAGCCGGAAGAACTTACTTCTACGTGAATCACAGTCGCCTATACGTAGTTTGACTATGGAAATCTGCGTATTATCGTTGATCCGCCCTTTGCGCTGAGCAAGCAAACGAAAGGTTTTCCCACACGACCTGTGGCTGCGTGTTACCCACATGCACCCGGACGTCCAAAAATTAGTTTCGATTCGGCAGACACGAAGTAGTCATTAGCACTTTGCTCGAAAATTCATTCGGTTGCTCGTTTGGCATGAATGAAAGAAATAAAAGGTGGTATCTCAACCCAGTGCGTTGAATTACCGTGATCTGTACGGGAGCAGAGAAAGGCGGGCCATTAAACACAGCCAACTTGAAGAAGTGACCAACAGCACGTGTCCGCAAAGGGCAATGTCAAAAGAAGGAACAATGCGAACTCCGGAAGAATACTCGGTCCCCTAACCGTAGGCAAAGGCGATCACGCCGAAGCCGTTATCGTTACAGTAGGCAGGCGCTTTTTGGCAGTCCGTTTTAGTGTGCCGATCTTGGCCATAGCTGTTGGCCAGGGTCATCACAACTTGGCCCCTCCGGCAGAACGAAAACGGACCGTGATATGGAAAACTACGAGAGCCAGTTCTGCAACCTGCGCCGCCGAAACGACCTCAAAGGATCGCTGCCCAAGTTGGGGCGTAAAACAGAGGACAGGGAAAATTTCAATCGGCGGGGAGCGGTGGTGGGCAAAAGGTTGTCAAATACTGGTTTTAGATGAACAGGCCGACCAAGAGAGCAATAGAAGTCGCGGTATTGGGCGGTCGATGTTAGAAAGCAGTATTTGTATTGCACGCTGACGACAGAGCACGCTTAGCTGTGAGAGCTTTGTCTAGTAAAGTTTTTCAATGGTTGAACGAGTGCATTACCGTAAATGGAATGAAGAGAAATTTTGTTCTTGTTATAATTTCAAGTAATAGGTATGCTAATGTTTCCTACGTACGCAGCAGAAAATAGAACTAATCACGTATAAGTGAAACGTATAGATGCTTTGTTTAAGTGTAGTTAAATGATTTGTACAGGCCGTGTTCAAAGTGTTTGTACTGTGGTTTTCGATCTTTTAGGGCCGACAACAATAAGGAGCCGTAGACGCCGCGAACAGGAGTGATCGACGATGGGCAAGTTAACTGTCTTCTGTAATTTAGGGCTCAGGTTTAGTGGAAGTTTACAATTTGCTTAGCCTTCAATATTGCACAGATTGTTACATTAAGGACGCTGATGTTCCACCTTTTTAGGCTCCTTTGACGTTTAATCAAATATGCCTTCGCTTGCCTTGATGATGTACTTACCAAGGCAATGCGACAACGTTCGCTCTTTCTGTGTTACTTGGTTAGTATTATGCATTTGGTAAGAATATTTATTGTGAAATTGTATCCACGGGAGTACTGCCAAATTTTTAGAAGTTACGTTTCTCTGTGTTAATATTTCGTTTTTTGCATTGCGTTAAAACGTTATTGCCAAGCCAAGCCAAGCCCTGCACAACTTGTTGCAATCTTGCTTGCATTGCCCACTTTTAGTATTCTTACTGTACCCATTGCACTGAACAGCAGTTGTTCCATTTTTCCAATGCTGCTAATAAAAGAATTTTACAAAGCTCGGTTGCCGCATTAACTTACTCCTAATAGTAAAAATAGTTCTCTGCAAAGTAAAGTTTGGTTCCTTATCCTTTTGACTGGTGAAAACTGAGCAAAGTTACCGGCATCACTCCGTGCATTCACTGCTGTTCAGATATCAAGGCGCGTTTGTATGGTTTCATGGTGTGGTACCGGCAATTTTCAACTTCCAGCTGATTACAATCTTACTGCACTACGTGAATGACAATCAGGCAACCGTCTGAAAGAAGAAATTAATCTAAAGCAACCATTCACAAAACAGCCGATGTTCAGTAATGTTAATACCTCTTGAAGAGAAATGTTGAATTAGCAAGGAAGAATTATTGACAGTTTGGATGCAGCTTAGTTGACAACTTGTCTTTATTCAAATCAAGCAAATTATGAACTGATAGATAAGCATATTGCGTTGGAAATAAGGCGGCTGTCATAGGGGACCATCATGTGAGATAGTTGGTTAAAACAGAGATTTATTTCAATGGACGAATAGCATTTGTATTTCATAGCTGGCACTCGATAGGTTTATTTCAAGTAATTGTAGGGTACATTGTATTGAATGAAAGCTATAATGCATAAGCAGACCGAAAATACTGGACTAGCGAAAGAATTGATCCTCCCCATAGTTCAGCATGGGCAACAGGCTAACATGAAGTCGCATGGCCGATTGCTACGGACTGCCCTCTTCCTAAGTGGAAAATTTTTTCCATACATCGACTTCCACCTGTAATGAGCTGGTATATGACAGTTTAACAAATGCGCGTGCAGCATTTGATCAAGTGATCTTACACCTTAAAGTCGGCCTCCATGAATCTTTACCAACTCCTTGCGAAGAAACAAAGGTGACATTAATGTTACAGTAACCTACAAAATAAGTCAAAGACAATAACAGCGTACATAGCTCAACAGTTTACTGGTAATCAGTAGTCAAATCATAAAACCAATAAGAGCTACACAGCGTCAAGGAGCTAACTGTTCAACATCGTACAAGGAAGGGAATAATTGTTGTAAATTGGGAATGCCGGATGGAAAGGATAAGTACCACATTGCAAGTAATGCAAAGAAGGGTATAATTGAAAACATAGTTCTTCTTAACGGGACCGTAGGTCTTCATGTTGTATAAACGTTTCATTTTACGGTGGTGCCCGTTTTTTAATTATGAACGTCCGGAGCCTTTCAGGTGTGAGCGTCACCCGTCGTCAGGTGACGACGAAAACTACCACTACCATTACCACAGCCGCAGACCCAGCATAAGTGGTACAAATGCGAAAGAAAAAAAATTTGACTACTGGTTATCAGTAAACTATTGAACTATGTGTGCTATCACTGTCTTTGACTTATTTTGTCGGTCACTGTAATATCTCACCTTTGTTTCTAAGTAAGGAGTTCGTAAAGAGTTATTGCCTCCGACTTTAAGGTTTAAAATCAGTTGGTCAGATGCTGTAGGCACATTTGTTAAATTGTCATGTAGTAGTAGCTCATTATAGACGGAAATCGATGGGGAAAAATTTGTCAACTTAAAGAAGCCTCATTTTCAAGGGGATATAAGTCGGTGCCTTTTGTGTATATGTTATTGCCTTCGCTTGATCATCGAAATACCTTTCGTTTCGCTGAAATTGCTGGAGGAAGAATAAAACCGTTGTACCATTTCAGGTATATGATTGACTTGATGGGTGAGCTAGTAGGAGGATGCAGTGCAATGTTTTCTAATAAACTTTTATGCATCCTCTATGCTCAGATGGATAGAAGCTGAAAGTTTCTGTGCATACTTGGGATAGCGTTGTCTATCAGTGAAACGACTGCCATTTTTCGCAATGGGATTTTTTGTGTTTTTTGTTTCAATTACAAACATGTCTTTCTAAAGTTTGATCTCCTGTAGAAAGTGTGAGTAATCCGTTTGAGGAAACTGGCTTACTCTTCAGTGGGAAACCTGTCACAAGAAATGCAGGCTGCATTACTTTCGTGGATAAATTTAATCGATGGTTAAATTTGCCGCCAAATATGGTGTTAAGATTGTCTCAGGAGTGAATGCATTAACATTCCTTCAATAGGTCAGCTAGTTAACTTCTTTCACGTCCAAAACATGTCAGCTTCAAACCAAGCGCGTAAGGAGTGTACTAACCTGCACATTTTGATCTTGTTGAAAAGTTTCACTACTGCGAACGAAAGAACAAAAGACTATCGCGTGAATGAGACGACCGTAATCAAGAAAACAAGGCTAATCTAAATCCTGTCCAGACGCGCAGTTCTCAGAACGGTCTTCATTCAGTTTGTTCAGAAAAGGACATCCGAGGTCGATGTAACAAAGGCATCAGTCATTGTTGCCGCATTCTAATACGTTCGCATATCAAAAACAACTATGTGCGGCGTTGCAAGGGGATGATTTGCTATTATCCGTATTACGTCGTAGAACGCGTACCATCACCAATAGGGTGTTCCTGCTTTACGTAGAGTCTATCCGACGCAGCTCATATAGGGCAGAGTGACGTCAGTTCTTGCTCGAGTATCGAAGAACTGACGCTGATAGTGGAGGTCCCCAAAAATGACCAGATAAGCAAACTGTCCACCTGAACATGCATTCTCAGTCTAATTATTGTCTTTGTAGGCGAAGCATAGGCGGAAGGACTGCTCGAAACCATCTTTACTTCGCCAGCGCACTGCTTGCTTATGAAAGAATATTCCAGTAGTGATAATCAACCGCTTGTGCAGCAAGGATGGCTTGGTAACTAATTGCGCTGCATACCCTCTCAGTTCAAATGCTCCTGCTGTTGAGGTGGGCGTCTGTTGCAATTTCACGTTAAGTGATTAAGCCAAAAGTTGCTCTTGTGCAAGAGATCGCTGTGCGGAATACTTACATTCGTTAAGAATATTTACCTTCTGCGTTTATTTCACGCAAAGTGTTCATAAGGCATACCGTAGTCGTAACATGTCGATTCAGTTTGAAAGTCGCTTAAGGGTCCAGTTGGAAGGAAGCTGTATAAAAGGTCAGTACAGGAAGGTTGTCAATTGATATTATCCGGTGGATTGGTGTCATCTCTAAGAAGTCTTCCTCCTTTACAGCGCGTATTGTATATACGTAAGTAACCACGACCAGAAAGCGAAGCAGTAAACCGGCCAAATTGCTCCGCCGACTCTTCAACGACGAACGTGCAGCTCTAATCTGATTGTGTTCATCCATTTTGGTCACGGAGTGCTCTACGATTCGTTAATTATTCAAAGGCGACTTCGAGTTCTTGCTTACGCATGCTAAAGAGAAAGTAAACCATTCGAACAATTTTTGCTTCACCAAACAGACTCTTTGTTTTGTGACAAAACACTGTTGCGGCTTTCGTTCTATATGAGAATTGGCCTCCTTATAGATCCTTTGGCCTATCCGTGGAATTTCCAAGATTTCAAGCTCCAAAATTTAGGGTGAAGCTGAAGTAAGAGCAGAACAAGATGACCCGCATGGTCGCCAATAAGCGCAAAACAGCATGGCCGTATGCTTGGCAGGAAGAAACCTGCATTTTTTCAAATGGTGGGACGCCTAGGTGACAAGATCTGAATATTTATTAATTGTCTTAATTCTACCGTTTAAATCATACGGATTAATAGCCACCGTTGATGAAAAAACTCAATTGGAACAGAACGGACAAGACTTACCGGGACCTACCGTCTTGTTTAAACGGTAAATACTAAACAAAAGCCGCGCTACGAAGTCATAAGTAATTGAAAAGACATAGCAAGTGCCTACGGAGCACGTAGGGACAATCTTTGTCCCAGATAATGAGTTGTAGGATGCCCCCCTTTTTTGAGTTAATCTATTTTTAGATTCTTTAGTACCTTCTCATCAGTTAGCTTTTCTTTAAACTCCCCATCTTGAGACGTAAGTAAACAGTAAGAAGTGTAGTCGCACAATGATTCTGTGCAGGCAGACGGCAGGTCCCGGTAAGTCTTGTCCGTTCTGTTCTAATTGAGTTTTTTCATCAACGGTGGCTATAATATCCGTATGATTTAAACGGTAAATACTAAACAAAAGCCCCGTTACGAAGTCATAAGTAATTGTTTTAATTCTATTGATAATCAAACATTTCATCGGTGTTTCACTTGCACGAGATTAAATAGCAACTGTCTCGCCAACAACTAGTTCGGCAGTAATGGCTTCACAACCCTTTATTACAGCAGTTATAAGCACTACAGGTACAACTGTTAAGAAGCGCCTTGTATTATAAAATGCGAATGGAAAAAGTAACGTTTCAAAATAGAGCATGGAATAATGGCTGACATTTTATCGCTATTATTGCCCAAGTATAGTGATATACAGTATTAATGAAAATAAATGGCACTTTCAGATTTCTTCATTTCACGAACTTTGCGAATCGCCTTGGTCAAGTCAGCCTGTACAATTGAGTCCCTGTCATCACGAATGGCGTTGTAGCCTGCTTCCGTGACAACATTCCTCATGTCAGCACCATTTAACCCCTCAGTCATATGCGCAATGCTTGTTAGGTCGAGGGACCCGCTTTTGCTTACATTTTTGATATGTATTTTTAAGATTTCTAAGCGTGCTTTCTGATTAGGAAGTGGAATTTCAATTTTTCTGTCCAGTCGTCCCGGGCGAAGTAACGCTGGATCCAGGGCGTCAGGTCGGTTAGTCGCCATTATTACCTTCACTTTTTGCAGTGAGTTGAACCCATCCATTTGATGTAACAGCTCAAGCATAGTCCTTTGAATCTCTCGGTCTGCTGAGTTTCCATGTGACCGTCTTTTGCTACCTATAGCGTCAATTTCGTCGATAAAAATTATGCAAGGTTGATTGTGCTTGGCGTACGCAAACATTTCACGTATAACTCTGGCGCTTTGACCTATGTATTTTTCAATTATTCCGCTGCTCACTATTTTCAGGAAATTATAGCTCAGTTGACTGGCTATTGCTTTTGCAATTAGCGTTTTACCCGTTCCTGGCGGACCGTAGAGCAATACTCCTTTGGGGGGTTTAATTCCAACGCGCTGAAATATTTCTGGCTTTGCAATTGGCATTTCGACAACCTCACGAACACTTCTGATTTGCTCTTCCAAGCCACCAATCATTTCAAATGATGCGCCAGAGAAGTCTTGATGAGCCATTTTGTATATGTTTATATCTACTATTTGTGGCAATACGGCCATTATTGTTAGGCTTACGCTGTCGAGCGCTACGCGAGCGTCTTTTGCGATTTTCGACTTGTCCTTCACGTTTTGACACCCGACCATCATATGCGTCCCACTAGTAAGTGCAACTATAACTCTTTGATCACTCAGCTTGTTCATCACCTCTCCAATGAGCATAGCGTTACTGCCGGCATAAGAAACAATTCTATCAAATTTCGTCATACTCTGTTTGAACCACTGTAGTTGCTTCGTCATACGCTTTTCTTCAATCACAAGCCTATCATTTTCTTTAAGGCGCTTTAGAAAAAGCGCATAAGGCGACATCTTCTTCTTCTGCCATATTGTGGCACTGTTTTCGGAAGGTAAATTTTCTTGAGAGTACATTAGTAGATTCTGGTTCTATCAGTTTCAGCAGCAGCGGCAATTTGGTCTGACAGCCGTTTGTCACGATCCTTTTCGTATGCATTGGCAGCATACGAAGTACAACCGCAAAGGCTGCTTACACTTAGATTCACTTCTGCTCTGCTTTAAAGTAGCATCAGCATTAAAATGTCTGTTGCATAACAATGTTTCCTGTGGGTCGCTTGTCGAAGTGCTGCTTCTTCTTAATACTTTATCAGTTCTTGTCAACCGTGTTGGCAAAAATTCTAATCATAGATCGACGGAAGCATCTCTGTCTGACTGCGTGATTGTCATCAAGAAGTATTCATTGAAATGACATGTCTCTCCTTCGTTTGCAGAAAGAAATAACAGGAAGCCAGCTAAATTAACTTTCAATTTGTGACTGATGCATAAAAGGTACTAAGGTTAAGTTCTTCTAGTTTCTTGCTGAAATGAGCAGGCTGTATGTGATAGGTAACAGTACGAATGTGTGAGAATTAGGTTCCCGTTTCTCGTGAGTTGCTGACTTTTCGAATTTTAACTGAACGCTGCCGCACGAACAATAAATTTATTAGCATTGAATTCAAATGAAAGTTTCCGAAGCAGTTGCTACCGTTTTCAAAATTCTATGTTCGAATGTTGACGCAGTTTCTACTATGAGGCAGCTTGAAGTAAACAGCAAAACACGGAATCGAATACAGTAGAACCTCGATTATAACAACAATACTTGCCAGAGGGTAGTTGTTATATCCGAATTTTTGTTATAATCGAGAGTCTGCTTA
>KN538391.1:556930-601269 GCA_000797535.1 Trichuris suis | reverse complement strand
TTAATCTTTTTTCGAAAATTCTGTGATTCGCGTTTGTTTCTGAGTAATCTCACGTTTCTATGCCGCGAGATCGCGGTTGTAACTTCCACATCATTCTATCGTACTGTAACGTATTGTTCTCCTTAGCAAATTGTTGTAATCGAGAGTTGTTAAGTTCGAGGTTGTTATAATCGAGGTTCCACTGTAGTACAAAGTACGACTCCTTCTGCAGACCAATGCAACGCGCTCAAGCAGAACAGGATGACACGGTCGGCAATAAGACATGCAGTTACACGGAAGCTACATTTTTCTGCCGGCGATAGCTTGTTTGCGGACAAACGCGTAAATCGTAACCTGCGTTTCTCAGACGCGCTACAGTAATTGTTTTCGGGCAAGTGGGTTAATCGATACCTCGTATGTTGAGATTGATTGACCTCAAAAACGAGTTATATCCTGTTAGTGTCACTTTTCTTTAAAAGTAACTATACGTATGCTGCGCTTGCATTAATTTCTTGTAGGCTTAAACACAGATTAGCTCACAGAAAAGCATAGTTTGTAATACGAGATGCTTTAATATGCACTTCAGGGGCAGGTGGTAACATCGACGTACAAACCTGCAAATCAAATACATTTGTATGCACTTTTCTTTTTCGGTCGTTGGTGGTTCACGGTTGTCGAAGTAGTAGTGGTTTTGTTTTGATCGCTTGCTATTTATCTCGGCTCGCATACATGGGTTGTGATGGTGGTACGATTCCAACGCGCGGAGAGCTTGTTAGAACAAAGAAAAAGGCTGCAAAGGTAGACAGTTCTTGCACGTGTTTATTTGTTTAGTTCTTGAACACTGGATGCTTTTAACGGGTCCAAAGGTCTTCATATTCGATCATCCGTACGGTTTTGTTCTTTCCCGTTCTGGGTTTCTGAAATTAAACTAAGCAAACGCCCTACCAACGGATGGATGAACAGTTATTAAGGAAAATATCAGAACAAAGTTATTACACTTTCGGAGCTTTCGGGACCACCTTGTCCCGTTTTCAGCGATAGGTGTTGTGTGTTACACACAACACCTATCGCTGAAGACGGGACAAGGTGGTCCCGAAAGCTCCGAAAGTATTTGTTTAGTTAACTTTATTCTTAGCTAGCTTTCCTTTCCGTATTTGTTGTGAATGCTCGCGGAAGTGTTGCTGTCATTAAATTTGGTTTACGCTTTCAGACAAGTTCCAGGGAGTTTTCATTAAAATGTATTTTATGCTGCAGATGTAGTACGGTTTTCCTTTCTTGCCTTCTCTTGGTTTCTGAACATAACCAAAACAAAGGGCCTACAGACGGATGCACGAGTAGTTGTTTGGGAAACGTTGACGACGGATGGATGAGCAGTTTTCCCTAATAAGTGCTTGTCAATCCGTCGGTAGGGCGTTTCTTTTGACTAGTTTCAGAAGCCAAGAACGGGCAAGAGAAGAAAACCATATTACATCTGCAAATGAAGACCTTTGGGCCCATTAAGTTTTATGTTGCTTAATTTTACTATAACTTTAATTTCTGACTTAGGTTGAACGAGAAGTTGCAAATGCAGCCAGGTGGAAAAACTGCTCCCTCACCCAGCAGCGTCTGAAGCGTCCTGTCGTTGCGAGTCGTCTTGGAAAGTATGTCCTTGACTAGCTATCTGTTTATTTCTTTTAATGGTTGATTGTTAGAATGTATAACAAGGAAGCTGTAATAGAGGCGTTGATAAAAAAGAAGACTGGTGTGGTTTTTGAAGGTCTAGATTGCATCGATTCTTTGAAGGTGTGTTCGGTAAATGTTTTTCCTTCATGGCTCTACCTTTTCTTTCTCAGGATGTCAAAGAGTTGAAGTTGACCAAGAATCCAGCATACGATACTAAAAGCGCGGAAGTCACTGGTTCTCATCATGACTCTAACGTAGCTGAGTACATGTGTCCGATTGCAGGAGTAGAAATGAATGGCAATTATCGGTAGGATGCATTTTTTGACATTGGTTGGCGAATCTGGTTTAGTTTCGTTGTTTTATGGTCTTGCGGCTGTGTGATATCCGAAAAGGCGATGAAAGAAATTGAAAGTTCAACGTGCGCGAATGTAAGCGTTTTGTTGGACAAGTATTGCACCTCGTTTTAGTACTGATTTCGTTATTAGCGTTTCAGTCCGTTTTGTTTATTCGTTTTAAGGACATTTTTGTTTAGTGCGGGACTGCCTATTCGTCAGACGATGTAGTTGTTATCTATGGCACCGAAGAAGAAGTTGAAACGTATAGACTTAGAGTGAACAAGATGCGTAGCGCTGCAGACACTCGGAAGCACATTGCTGGCTGCACTGAGAATGGTGGAAATGGTGTAGTCGGATTTACGTTTATTTTAAACATTTTCTCTTAGGTTCGCTCTCTGACGGTTCTAGCGCTGAGAAAAAGAAAGCAAAGACAAGTTCAGATATTGTTAGCAGTCATCCTCACGAGGCGAGAACAGTGACGAAGTCCAGCAATCAAGATGATCCTACGACGTCCAAAACGTTCAAACCACTCATTGAGAATGGTGGAAACGGTGCGGTCGCAATTTAAGCTTATGTTATCAATTGTTACGAGCATTTTCTTTTAGGTTCGTTGCCTGACCACTCCAGACCTCAGAAAAGGAAACTAAAGCCAAGTTCGGAAACTATTAGCAATCAGTCACATGAAGCGAGGAAGACGGTAAAGACCAGCATTCAAGATGACCCTACAACGTCCAAGACATACAAATCTCTTTTTACCACCTCGAAAGAGGCGAGAGAGCGTCCGCAGGCCCACTGGGTCACGTATAACCCGCTGTATTATTAGTGACCAACTCATGTATATACTTTTATTGTCGCGGTTTTTTTGGGGTCTGTACGTTGCGAAAGTCGACGTTCTATTGCGTAGATTACAGTATCAGTCTTTCACTGTATCGCATTCTTGACGTTGACTTGTATTATACGAATATTCGAATGAAATTTGCGTTTTGTAGGGTCACGTTTTACCCGCGAGATACCAGGTGTAAGTGAATTGTTTCATTTGTCATCTTCAGCGCTTTCCCAGTTGTTGTAAATGACTATCTGTCGTTAAGCGTAAATGTACGAACTCAACTGGAGCCTTATCACACAGAGAAGCTCGCCTCTTTCCCCCTGTATGAAGAAAGTTTCTTAGTTTCTAAGATAAGTTCCTCATACAATGTAATGGAGCTCCCGTGCGTTTTGGCAGAAGTCTTCATGGAGGACTTGGGGAACAAAGCATGTCTCACATGACAAATTGATTCATGCTAGCTATACTGCTTTAGAGAAACGTACGTGACATTTTCGCGACGGTTAAAGTCAGTATAGCAGAAGTGTTTCTCAGTCGACTGATGTGCGTGTTTCCGAACCAAGTCCCTTTACAGTGGAAAAAAGTCGAAAAGCTTCCCCCTATTTCTGCCTGTTTTGGTCATTAGAACGCTAGATGGTTTCAAAGTAACCGTATATATAGCAGAATGCAGACCCATTCATAGACATCTGCATGATTCCCACCATCTCCGCTCTGTAATGGCTGGCATTTTAGTAGGAAAGGTCGACGGCGCGCTAGCAATCTGGGATAAAGGATTCCTAAGCTCAAACATTAGACATACAGAAAAATCTTTACATCAGAATGAAATCCCAAAGAAATTCGATGCAGAATAAATAGACAGCATTTGCAACATAATGTGCTTTTATAGTGGGATTTCGCTTGTTTTACCTTTTATCACGCCGGTTTTGGAGAAAAAATCAAATGGATTAGATGACCACTGGGCTCTGCAGTTTGCCTCAAAGGTTCATCTAACCTACGAACTCTTCTCAAAAAGTTGGAGTTACACTAATTTGTAATAAAGGTGTTTGTCCGTTTTTCGGTACCGCAATTTCAGTCGGTTATTTTGCCCAGTTTTAGTAGAATTGCTTTAATGTGATATATATCATTTTGTAGCTACTATCGTGCTCTTTCGTTTGCTGTTTAACTTTTTCTGAGATACGCGTTTTGCGATTACTCATTAGGATTTGAATTATAGATAGGTATCATTTTCGCCGTATTATGCTTTATGAGTTCTAACTAGGCTACAGCGCGGCTGAAGCAGACTGAAACGTCCAAGCGGCTTAGGGCACCGTATGCCTTACTGAGCGAACGGTGGGATGATGGATTCAGAAGTTCCCATCTGGAGAGGAATTCCAAGGTAAGCATCGTAGTGGCCGGAATTCGGTACTGGACAGTGGTGAATTGCCAGCTGCTATACAAGCTCAGCCGGAAACAACCACGCGGACGCTAGCAGAGGGCGTTGGGATAGGCCATGATAACAGTCGCTGCCCACCTAACCGGAATCAGCACGACCGAGAAAGGTTAAAAGTCTGTTTCCACGAATTGTCAGATGACCATGCCATGCGACAGAAATTACGAATGTCCTAGGAAAAAGCGAAACAATTATATGTCGAGGAACTTCAGCATCCATCTTATCCCCTGCGGACTGCCACACTTTCTTGGATCTCGATGCATCCCTCCGCGGAAAGGTAAACAAAATTGAGGACGTGAGGAAAAACGCCGCCTGCGAGTTTATAGACTCACGATCAGACCCTTTTCCGAAAAGGCACAGAATTCGCTTGTAGATCATTAATGACGGTGCGCTGGTTCGAATGGCGCGCATTTCAACTAATAAAGCTGTTTTCATGTTGTTTTTCAGCCACGGCTTTTTCCGTTGTCGTATTATGCCTGTAAGTAAGCTACGCAGATGCCCTACCAGCGAATGGATGAGCAAATTGAATGAGAGAGAGTGCAGGGCAATTTTTTCATACGTTCCGGGACTGCTCTTGCTCCGTCGTCAGTGATGTTAGGAAGTTCGTTGATTTCAAAAACGTAACTGCAAAACATGTTACAGTACAGTAGAAGAAATGATGACTTGAGCTTGAATGCATAGCAGCCGTTAGGCGTCGCTTAGCTCACACCGATTACAGTAGTTTTGTCGGAAGCAGTTTCTTAGAATTGCGATTTCGTAGAACGGACGTTTCTCTGAATCTTTCATTTTACCAAATGGTTGTCTGCTTAGAAGGGCTAAAATCATGAATGGACAGAAACCTGTATAGGCTGAAATCCCCAACGAATGAAAAGACGAACAGGATGAAATCCTGTTTGGATCAAACCTGATCAAGCCGAACCTGTGAATGTGTGAAGAGGTGAATTGTTTTCCAAATTAGCCTATGGCGAAAGATCATGCGTTCTAAATCAGGGCAGGATGAAATCCTTAACGGGTCAGAAAGCTAATATAAACGGTTGCGTGAAAGGTGCTCTACAGCGATGCGAAGGCGATGGGACATCAATGCGAAAAGATCCCCATATTTGGAATACAACGTTTACTTAAGCAGCTATAAGTACAAAACGACTGCAGCGCAACCGCTAACTTGGAAAACAATTCGTTCTTCACACTTTCAGCAGTCCGGCCTGTTCAGGATTTCGGGTGCTTTTCAAGATGATGCACGTTTCAACTTGACGCCGGCTTTATTCGTACTAATCAGGGTCTTACTCGTACTAATACGTTCATTTTCCTAGGGAGTGTATACAATGGCAACATAGGGTCCCACTGTTACCACCCTAATTTTGATTTGCCACTGCTCGTCTGCTGCAGACGCTTCATTGCGTTTGGTTCGCTGCCGTTACATTGAGGCCATTCGTTAAACTCCCTGAATTTATCAGGCTAGATTATCGCCTTCGCTCTACCGCTTATATGTTTAAACCTATGGTGAGCGGTCAAATGGCGAAGGACAAGCGGGTGCTACTAGTAGGGATAAAGCCGCACGTCAAATTGGAACGTTTCGAACGTAGACGCCTAAATAAATTCCGTGAAGTAGTTAACTGCATACGGAACGGCAGTTTCCAATTAGAGCTTAATTAAATTACTAATGGGCAGATGTCAGCACTGAACTCTGAAAAGTATATTCATTGCTTTGTAGCGTGATTTTGGACTCTAAAAAAAGCTATGCTTACGTATTTGTTGCAGCATTAAACTTCACCTGCCTACCAAAGCACAGTCCTCAATTGTACCATGACTCTACTTGCGTATTGTTTATGGCTTACTGTTAGTCGGTTAGGACATCTGAATAGTTGGTAGAGGACCTGAATAGTTAGGGAAACGCCACGTTGATGCTTATAGTTTTGAAGATACGTTTTGTCGATTGAACTAAGGCGTATCAGTTGAAACTTGGATTTCTGTCGACTGGGTAAAGCGTCATGCTTTAGCATTGCGACATAGCATCCGCTTTAGCCTACATTCATTCGTAAAACCAGTAAATGTTGATAGATACTTCGTGACGCTTTTGAATTGTGTATCCTCGCTTGTCTGCAGAATAGTCCTACTAGATGCTCGTGTGCGCTTACAAGGTTTATCTACGTTGTTACTCTCGTTCAATGCCAAATTAATTTTGCTGCATTGTTGTGAAACGCTCGTGTAGGTGTTTTAGGCAACAGAACAATGGATCGCTACGACCGTGCTATCACTATTTTTTCTCCTGACGGTCATTTGTTTCAAGTTGAGTATGCACAGGAGGCTGTGAAGAAGGGTTCTGTCGCCATTGGAGTGAAGGGGAAAAATTGCGTCGTTTTGGCGGTAGAGAAGAAGATGATTGCTAAACTACAGGAAGAGCGCACTGTACGGAAGATAAACAAGATAGACGAACACATTATTATGGCCTTTGCCGGTAAGAGACATATTTGTTTTCACTTGGGATCTTTTAGCGTTTCTTTCCGTTGTAATTGTCGTTTAAAGATAAATCCGAGCATGTGCTCTTCGTTGCTTTTGCCAACCTTCTAAATGCTTTTTTCTCAATAAGTTTTGTGATTTCAACTGCATTATATCCCTTGCGTTTCGTAGTGAGAAGTATTTACAATTGTGGCAATCGGTTTGCGAAAATGTTACCTAACTTTGCTAATTGACGCTTCAGTTTCGCCGGTAGAAAAATTTAGTTTCAATGCAGCACCACTTCAGTCAGCACGCATTAGTCTTCACTACTTTTTATTTTAAATTTTAACAGCGTAGTTGTGCCCTGTGGTCAATTTTTTCACTTTTCTAAAATGTCATGACTCGGCGAAGCTGCCGTACATAGCATTTCAGAATCAACGAAGTGGTTAATTCTGTTAACTAAATTTCCAAAGCTTGAAGTGCTGTGCTCTATGCCAAGGCGATATTTTAGGATGGGACCAGTTTATGCTTGTATTCACTGAAGTAGATCAGCGTTTATGCTTACTGCGTTTCTCTATGTTGAAAGATGTTGCAGGTAGCAATCATATTCTATTTAGGCTTGAACGCAGATGCCAGAGTGTTGACGAATATGGCTCGTGTTGAAGCACAGTCATGGCGCTTAACCATGGAAGATGCTCCTCCAGTTGATCATATAGCTCGTTTTCTGGCAAACACCATGCAGGTAGGAGAACGAAACTGTTATGCGAATGCATTTTAATGTTCCATTTAAGAGGTACACTCAGAGCAATGGCCGTCGTCCTTTTGGCGTTTCAGCAATTGTTGCCGGTGTAAATGCAGATGGCACTCCGCACTTATTCCAAGTTGAACCGTCGGGCACCTACTACGAGTGGAGGGTAGGTGGACTATTCATTGGCACGCTTATGCTGAAGGAATCCTTTATTATAGGCAAATTGCACAGGTCGAAGTACGTCAATAATTAGGTCCTTCCTGGAAAAGAAGTATTCGGAAGAGAATTGTCAAGATTCACGTTCATGCTTGAAGCTGGGTGTGAGGGCATTGCATGAAGTTATTCATCCTTCAGCGCAGAGCGTTGAAGCGTGCATTGTTTCCTACGACCGCAGCAGACCTACAAAGGTATTTAGTCTAAAACTTTTTAGCACGTCCATATACTAATTGTTCCAATTTGTACAAAGCGTGAACTCGTTATCTTGCTTCGCCATGTGACTCCATCGACTTTTATTTTTAGATAATTTCAGAACTCGTAGCAACGGAGATGCTCGAAAGCGTAGTGCGAGAGGTAATCGCTGAAAGGGAAGCAGAAGTTTCTACGACTCGCTCCCATCATTGAAAGCTAAAGCCTTAACTTCATGCTATTGGAAAGAAAAATTTGCCTTTATTATGTAACTCCTACACTGATTTCCTTGTGCAAAGTGTAGGAAAATGAAGGCTATTGATAAATCGTTTTTGATACTCATATTTGTTTCTACGTTAAAAACGTTTAATAAATGCTGTTCAAGTTGATGAAATATAGCATCTCCTATAATGGGCACGTAGGTTTTCACATTAGGCCAATTTGTCACATGCTAACAGCTTATTTTGTTATTTATTGTCTCAGTTTATCATTAGTAAAATATAATCAGGCAATCATTCTGGAGAAAACTAGCAAAGGCAGCAAGTTAAAATAGTGGCGCAGTGAGGCACTATTTCCAACGTTCTATCTGCAGATAGTTTGCATTTTGTCATGGCGCAGTTGATTTCGTAAAGAAAACAGCCATAGTGGGTATTGTACGGTAACAAAATAAGTCATTATAATTATGCTTACGTCTAGGCTATATGTCTGTTCACTTTTCGTAATGCCAATTGAATTACTTGGTAAAAACGCAGTTTTGTATCCGAGGTTACAGCGAACTGTGATTTTATGATCAAAGCTTCCAGAAACAATTCATGAATCGTAATAGATTCATGAATATTTTATCGTAATAAATGATAAGACGTTATTGCCTAGTTAGCCTAAGCATTTATGTAATGCGCTAATGAAAACCCTGTTCTTAATTGTTTCGATATTTCAAGGCTTCTTGCTTCGCCAGCAAGTTTCAAATCCCGCAAACCTTTGAAAAGTTTTCAGTGCGTTTAGTGAAAAGCCGCGTTATCCAAGGATTTGCTGTAATTTGATTCCAAAAGCTTTGCATTTTGAATACATGAAAGCATTGTTCTTATTCTCTGAAAACGTGAAATTCCGTAACAGCCTAACGAAACGAAGTTCCGCTTGTTGTTCCCTGTGTGTGCTGTATATATGTCATCATGTGAGTTCGGCAAAGCGTAGCCTTCAACTTACGATCAAAATTAGCCAAAGCGTTAACCTGATAATGGCAAATGTCCGCGGAAAGAAGAACCGCCGAGCCGCTGAGAACAGCTGTGATACCAACGTATTAAAACGTTATGACGAGCAGTCAACGAAAGCCATCGGATTTAATCTGTGTAAGTCATGATGGTCAATACACCGTGTTTGCGAGAAGATAGAGGGAAAGACCCCAACCCGCTTTATATATGAAGCCTTTATGAATATGAATATGAAAATGCGCCTTGCCCCGTCTTCAGCGTGAACCAGAAGCCACTGCGTAGATTTTCGAACAGCTATGTTTTCTGTCGTCCATATTGGTCATTACATTTATTTCTTTCATTCTAGGAGCGCAATCCTTCTTGCAATCATGCTTGTGAATATGTTTTGATTTGTATTTTTGCTTACACTTAAATGGACGGGTCAGAAAAGCTCCTGTTTAATTCCGTTATCGCTAAAAACATTTTTGTCAACGTAGCGTGAACTCGAACAGAAAGCGCTTTGGTCTAATTAAGTGATAGCTGCTTTGCTAAGTTGTGCCGCATTGGAGCTATTCTAAATGCCACCTTGCAACCCTTGCGCGCTTGAAACTGTTGCATGAAAGGACTTGCCTGCATTGAAACTTATCGTATGACTTCTCGAAGTGGCTGTCATTCACAATTTGCAGGTATCAGACAGACGTAGTGCCTGTTAATCGATTAACTTTGTTTATTACGTATGTCGCTGGGGTATAGTATGGCGTTTGTAGCTCTATTAGTAGGGTTTTCGATAATATTCTTTGCATTAATACCGATCACGACGGCCATATTTTCCTATTCGTATAGCGGTACTTTTCATCCATTCTGTGTACACTTCATCCAGGGGCAGGAACTGATGCTGGTGACCTTTGAATTCTGTATCTGGAGAATAAACACCAATCTGGGTCCATTTTCCGTCAAGTTTGCATACAATAGGCGCTCCAGTGTGCTGAAACAATAATTCAAGCTGGTTCCATGTTAACGTGTAATGATTCTTTGCTTTTCTTACAGACGTTACAGTCTTATAGATTTGCTCTTGTGAATCGCTTTCATTTTACTTACGAGAATGTACTTTAAAGACTGGGTGGCTGGTAACGGGATTATGTGTTTTCATATTGATCTTTCCACGGTTTTTCCCGTTCTTTGTAAATGTACCAGTAAAAAACTAGAACAAACGCCCTACCAACGAATGGATGAGCAAATTATTAGGAAATTCACAGAAAACAATCGTACGTTGCTTTCAGGACCCTCTAGTCTCATCGTCAGCGTGGTGTAGGGAGGTGTGAAGTAGGTTAGTGTAGGTGAGAGTAGGTTACTGAAGTATGGAGTGCACTCATCAATAAACACCGTTGCTGCACCATACCGAGCTAACCTCATCCATTGTGTCCCTAAGAAGCCTACACATACGCACGGTGGAGTAAACACCTTCTACCTACGCCATCTACCTTCTACGACGGGACTAAGGCGTTCCAAAAGCTAAGTATTAATATAATTGTTTTCTGTGATTTTCCTAACAACTTGCTCATTCATTCGTTGGTAGGGCGTTTGTTCTGGTTTTTTACAGACATACAAAGAACGGGAAAAGCCGCACAAAGACCGATATGAAAACGATAACATATTTGCCTAATTACTCACCAGTACAGGGGTTTCCTTGCTTGAATTTCGTAGAGAAAACCGACTCATCCTTCCCAACGTTAGCCATTCGATCTTTATTGGAAGCTGCGTTAGATACTTGTCATTTCCGTGTTCGTTCTTCAAGACGCTAATGGAACATTCGGCCGTTTGAATAGTGTTATTAGCTTCTCCTATGCATAGAGGACTCATGTCTTGTTCTTTATTAAGGTCTGCTTTGACTGTGACAACAGCCGGTGAATGTTGCCTCAGTCCAAACTGATCCATGTCATACAATGTTTGTTCGTAAGCTGGGCGGCGGCGGCGGCTGCTGCTGCTTAGTGAGATGACATGCCGGTGTCTCCAGTATGATTGGCTGTAAAACATGATGTCAGCATTGTGTCAGCACTAAAACGCACGGAAAAGTTCTTGCTGTTTATATCTACTGCACTGCCAATTGGTGGCAAAAATGGAATAGCTTATTTGGATGGTATTTTTGAAGGGCAGTTTTTTCTATGCTTTTGATAAATGTCTATCGCTGTTAAAACCCGTAGTTAATCATTAAGAATGCATTGCCGAAACCAGTTTCTGATCTAAGTGCACTTGGTATAATTCGGAATGTGAAGCTATATATCCCGGTAACGCGAACTTAACAGACTATTGCTAACGATAATGCGTTCTTAATTTCTGGAACAACATTTGGTCTTTATGAGCTACATATTAATATTCTTGCAAATTAGCTTTTGAACTTTCCAAAGCGTTTTACGGACATCTGTTAAAACTGTGTTATGCGTAGTGTCATTTGTAGGATGCATTGCACCTACTGTTTCCAGAGCAACCATATTTTCAAACATAAGAGCGAGAGAGGGTGAGAAGTTTTACATTTTGCGTTTCCATTTATATTTGCTGTCTTTAGCGTTCAAAGCGAACCACCATTTTTTAAACACCGAAGCCCAAAAGTCTTTTGTTACTTTAACGGGATTCACGAGCATATGCCTTGCAATAACCTTTTTGAATCGCTTAGTTAGCAAAAGTGAAAAGAACCTTGCTTACTGTCCGGTATAAAAACAGTTGTGACTTGTCAGAAGAAAAGAGTTATTTTTTCCAGTATAGGGCAGTAAGGTGGCCAAACATTCAATGCCATCCACGCGGTTGTCGTCTATTAACATTACTGATTTCAGCGATGCATTATCACCACAGGGAATGTCCCGTAAATCCTAAATAACCAGCAATAAGAGACAACGTGAAAAACACGTTAGTAAGCGTTTAGAAATGCTACCGTAATCTTAAACTGGGTGACTATACTTCCTTCTAACTTTCTTCATATAATGCTGTTTTCCTTAATCAAGGAAAAAGGCATAAAGCTTTTGTCTCACTTGCGCCTGAGAGACACCGGTTCCTGATGTCCCATCAGCTTGATTGGCTGCTGGCTTCGATTGTGTGACGTAAAGAAGACTATTTAGCAGCGCTAGCATGCTTAATTCTCCATTTTTGGTTTAGGCTTAGGCGGAGTATGGATATACTGACCAATGGCGCGCGGCAAGTTTCTCCTGTTCTCAGGATACATCTACTCCCCCTATGCCTATACCAGAAATGGAGAACAATGCTGCCCTCTCGAGCTACTGCTAAGCCGTCTTTTTTATGTCGCACAGTCAAAACCAGCAGCCAGTCATACTGACCGGACTGGCGTCAACGTCATCGCGAACTGCCGTTGTTTACTTGTTTATGCACACGAGAAACAAAACCCAAGCATGGTAGAGACAAAATGCTGATGGATAGTTGTTCTCTAAATTGCAACATTGCTCACAGTCAACGCCAATGAGTTACGTCATGTGCATAGCGAGAAATGACGTTTCTTATTACGAATGGTCACTACGTCAGTGCTTTTGCTCAGAATTTTGTTAGGCATTTAATAATCTTCCTTTCTCGAAAATGGCGGTCTTTAATAGCTGTCAAACCCAAAATGATGCCAAAAAGGCCAACTGCGACTGATGCGAAAGCTCTGTTTGCGTTTCTGAGCAGCTGTGCTACATTTTAGCTTCTTTTGGCAAGTCCGGAAAGTTTCATTTGTTTTCCTTTTTATACAGACTTTTACCCTGTGTAAAAAAATGTTTTATTAGTACTCACCGAAAGCTCGTCCACCATCACCTGAAGGCTCCTTCATAACCCTTCCTAACTTCAACCGAAATAACGTTCAGTGCAGGTGAAAGAATTTTCGTGTTGCTGACTATGAGCAATGGACAACCTCAGAAGCTTCGAATACGTGTGAATGCTAATAAAACATCTACGTTTAAATTGGTCGAAACCATCGAGAAAGGAAAAGAAATGAAGCATAAAGAGGATGTGAACATGATTTTTGAAAGGGCTCATGTATACCTGTTGCAGTATGTATTACTTTTAGGGTTTTGAGGGAGTATAGTGGTCCCACATTACCGGATAAAGCACTGACAAAAACAGAATGGAATTATAAAAGCGTAATCAAGTTAATGCACTGACGTGTGCAGAGAAAAGATTTCATGCAGATCTCATTTAATTAATGGCGTGTTCGGTAGCTCATTAGAACTCCTTTAGTTTAATTATCGGTTTTGAGTTTAAGGAATATAGCTTGTTCCGTCATCAACAGCATGCATTTTATGCACAGCGCTGCTTCTGAAGAAGTTAACTCGTCAGTTAATAATAACGATCCTTTCCCCTCTGAACGGGATTTTGCTATAGAACAAGCAGTTGGTTTATAAGACGGACACAGACTTAAATAGACAGCGCCACACATGACCTTCATCGTGTCCTTTCTATAGAAAATGTTAAGTATTAATGCTAGTACTAATATGCATGATGTCACGAGCTGCTGCTACAGTAGTTCTTAAAGTTGTTTTTTACTAGAAAGGCTCATCTTGAGAAAAATGTTATTTACAGAATCGTTTGTTAACAAGCATGAATTTCTTGTGTTTTCATAGCTCCTAACAAACGGATTAATTCCATAAATAACCTTTGCTTAAATACTTGTGCACTTGAAAGGAAAAGTTACATTTAGCTTCAAAATGACCCATACGAAGAATAATCATCCATGCAGTTAATCAGCAGCTTAGCGTGATCCATCCAGTTACTGAGAAACTACACATTCCCCTTTACAGTTCACTACTCCAACTAATGCCATGTTGTCTGCACTTCTGCGGATCGCTTTTTTCTGTTTACTCAGTTTGGTAGGCATCAGTTCAAGAGATTATTTCCTACCTCATACTTGAATAATCCGAAGGCGCTCGTTATAAATGTGAACATCAGCAAGAACCACATCATGTTAAAATGCTGAGCGTTTTTTTTAATTGCTGTGCGCAGCTATATTTATACCCTGCATTCATGTATGTTTCTCTCCCTACGTTATTGCACGCGTAATATGCAAATACAGAAAATCAAACAATCCCGATGCATTCCATTGTTCATTTATGAATGCTGACTCTTGCTGACATATGGTATGTAATTAATCACCAACCGTGGTAGGTAAGTGATTTCAGCGGGCTGCATAGCCAACTTCTACTTCATCCAGCTTGTAATTCGTACGTAATGGGGCGTTTCTCATAGCTGAATGAACTGTATGGTGTAAGCCCTGTTCAGTGTTCTTCTTCCAGAGTCAGAAAAAGCTTAAGAAAGAGCGCTCTATTGATATTTGGCGACTGAGAAAACCAAATAACACGCAGCTTTCTAATTTGGTCGTTAGCGCTGAAAGATACGGGTACTGTCGGATCATCGTTCATACCAGGCATGCCAAACTGAGGGCCCCCTAAAGCCCACAGGGGTCACACTTATTTTGTCATGACGGCCACACAGACGACTAATGGAAGTCATTTAACAAAAATTGTTGCACCATATTTTTATACCTTAAACTTGGAAACACAGTGCGCATACAAACGGTTCAGCCGTTTTCATGAATGCAAGGTAATGAAGTAGTTCAGCAAAAGAACGAAATTTCAAATGGCAGTAGACTTGTATGCAACAGCAACAAATATAATTGTACAAAAATTACAACTGTTCAAAATGGACATTTATTTACGACTACTGAATCATGTTTTACGATACCCTTTATGCGGGCCGCAGGAGTGCTCGCAAAGGGCGGCATGCGGCCCCTGGGCCGGGTGTTTGACATGCCTGGTGTATACAGAAGGACCTCCCGTCAGGTCGTTTTTCTGTCTGCTGAAAGTTGACCCAGCGCTATGGACAGCGCCACTGCTGGTCTGATGAATGAGGCCCGTCCAAACCTCATTAATCGACAAACAAACCATTGTTGGTATACGAACGAAGGTTGTCCTGTATCAACAGGGTTTCTTTCATTTTTCAGCGCACGAAACGGCTTTCTTTACATAACTTCGTTGCAATTACTTCTCCTTGATAGGCTGCTACGTGCTCCACAGTTGCACAGTTGCAGATTTTCTAAGCAGCCCGTCCATGATCGTCATAGGTTTTAACTTTTGGTTTCTTCCTCTCCTTGTTGTTTGCCGTCTATGTCATATCTTCCAGCCATCTGCTGCGCTCCTGTAGCTTGTTATGTGCTTGGGATGCTCCTTGAATTTTTCAAGCAGCATTCGAGTTGTTTCTGTGATGTACGCAGCAAAGCAGTTCGCAGGTTAACTCGCAGACGTAGCCATGGGAAAGCTCATAGGAGGGTCTCAGGCTCGTCGTCTCTGAGAATCGACCGCACGACGCCGCATGACATGAAGTACGCCTTGAAATTCCGTACTTTCCCCAAGTCTCTGTTCTTCTCTCCTAAGCCATGGTACTAAGACAGGGTTCAGAGAGAAGGGCCGGCTTGTGATAGCTGCTAGGTAGCACCCTGTGTTCTTGTCTGATCCTCCTATGGACGGCCGAACGGACCAGGTTTCTAGGGTAGCCATTGTGATCAAGAGCCCTCAATCTGCCTAAGCTCATTATTGTAGTATTATTCATCGCAAAGGTTGACTGCCCTAACTACCGAGCCGTTCACTATGCAAAGGCAGAGTGGACTAAGATGGTGGGAACCGTAATGCAGGTACAAGTCCGTGGTTGTGGGCTTCCTATAGAACGTTCTCCTGAGTTAGTTTCCTTTTTGGAGTACATCCAGAAAAGGCAACTTGTTCGCGGTTTCCAGCTACGCAGTGGAGGTGGTATTCAGAAACAAGTTATTCAGGTGGTTTAAGCAGACGCTCTAGTTTCCTTTTTTTATAATAGCAAAAACATCGTCTACGTGTCTTTTAAAAAACTTGGAGTATATACCTGCGTCACCAGTGGTGAAGGCAATTTCTTCCAGTTCTTCTGTGAAAAACTTTGACGGATTCCTGGTGACAAGGGGTTTTCCATTGGGTCTCCTTGCGTCTGCCTAACAGAATTTGACTTGGAAGTCGAAGTAGTTGCCTTCCTTGATGCAAAATCTGATCAGCTGGGCAACCAGGTAAGGACTAAGGTTGATCCTGCCAGCTAGGGTACCATCCGCTCCCAGGATTCTAAGCATTGAGGCAATTCCTTCTCTACACGTGTGCAGGCGAAGATATCATGGACATCGTAATTAACCAAGACGTTGTTTGCTTCAATGTTGACATCCTTTAGGTTACATGGAGGCTGTCTCGAATTCTTGACTTGAATGTAATTACATTTCCCTGTGAGTGGCTGCAATATTTTTGAGAGCAATATAGTTAGGGATGAAGTAAGGCTGTTCACACTGGATGTAAAGAGTCTGAAAGGGGCGCTCGTCTTGTGAATCTTTTGGAGGCAGTAGAGCTCTGGACACTTCATGTTACTACTGTATTCGATATGATGAGCCATCCTCTCAAGCCATATCTCCTTGCTCTCTTCGGTGAACATGTTGATTTTCCCAAGGAGAGTTGCCTGTGCTGTGTCCGTGGGATCGCGTCGATTAGCTGCTACGAATCAGGAGTGAGTATATTACCTTTTAGTCAGGAGCAAAACTAGTTTCATAGTATCCCATATGGGAACCGGCATTTGCTGGTTGAGTGAAAGATAAATTCACTTATTCGAGGATAGGCAAAAGTGGCTTTTCTGAAGCACTCCTGCTGGAAAACTGGAGCCAGTTGTTATGCTGGTCGTTATCAATCAATCTTATATCCATCCAACTGGTCACGTTATGGAATCATTCAATGCACTAAGAAAACAGTGACCTGATTCGTCCAATCAATACGCTAAAATATGTTCGTTGTACGTTGCTATTTAGATTGACTTAATACGTCACTGAATTTTTTTTTTATCAAAAGGAACTTGTGAACTAGAAAGCGGTAGGCGGTCTTGCGTAAGCGTGTGTTTACTTTTCCCGTGGTCTAACCATTACGTCATGTATGTACTTCTTTAAGCCAGTCATTACAACTGCGTTGCTTTTTCGGTGCCTAACTAGCCTGTTTCAAATGCCACTGATGTCTTGGAGACTATGAAATTTCGAAGTGCAATGCTTTTGAAATCGTTATCTTTCGCATTAGCTATTGCTTGTCTGAAGTCTGGAATAACTTTGAATCCCGTGAAAATATGAATAAATAACCAAATTATCGCTATCCGGATCATGGAGAACTTTACTAATTAGCATAATGTTTGCTCCCGTAAGCTAACTTTGGTTTCCTCAAACTTTGAGCAGTTATCCTGTTTAAAAAATCTGAGAAATCAACATCGTAAATTTCATTTGCAAATGAGACCGAAAGCTACATCAGAAGCAATAATAACGGTTTCATTTAACCAAGAAAGTTTGGACATCCAGTCATTGTGATAATAAGCCATTTCAAGGAACAAGAAAGACTTCAGCGACCTGCATTGTTTTGAACAATGAAAAACAAACTAAGAATTGCATATAATGTTAACCGGGATTTTTCAGCTGCAGGCGGGACAGTGCTGAAAACAGAGTAATGGCCATTTTTTCAGCTGAACCGTTGAAATTTGCCATAAGTTTGCGTTGCATATGAGAGGATGGCTGCATGTGGCTTCCCTGAATTAGTGGCTGTTCGAACTTCCTAGACAGGAAAAATTGCCTTTTCGTATGGACAATGACAAATAACTCCAAACAAATGGATTTCTTAATTTGATTTGTTAGCTCTTATGCATAGCGAACGGACGGAAGCACGCGTTTTTCAAATGTTCTTCTATGTTTGAACTACGGGAGAAAGCAGTCGCTTGATTTCTGAGTTTAATGAATCCTGGGAAATCATTCAGCCGCAAGATTCACTAAAACTGATTTGCTGGTGATTTTTTTCCATGGCTTGTTATCCCAATTTAAAGGTTTCATATGCTTCTAGGAATAAGCAGCTTTTACATTTTCAATGGGTGTCACTTGGCCATGCAGTATAGTATGTTTGAGAGTAAGAATAGATGAGCTTTCAAATAATATTGTTTGGACATGATATGATGCTTAACCCGTGCGAAATTTATTCCAATATAAATTCCTGCATCATGCAGCTGATGTCCTCCGTTTCACAGCAAACTAATAACAGTATTTCTTTGGCTTTATTAATCCCTTTCAATGCTAAGCCCAGTTAGCCATAATTTACGTAATTAGACGCAGTATTGAGATATAACGCTTAAAAGGTCATTATTAAACTCGGTTCGTGTGAGCATACAAGAAAAACACCAATGACATTAAATGTCTTTCTCTAATGGTTTGACGTCCATCATATTGTCAGTTTTCGAAGAGCTCAACTCTATGAAGATACCGTGGAGGCGAACCGTTATTTTTTGTCAACTTTCTTTCCGAAATTTTAAATTATAATGAATTTAAATTTGAAAGTTCATCTTGATTTTATCGACAGATAGTAGTAGTATGAGTTCGAGCTGCTGCTGCAGCAGTGGATCGTTACAACTGTCTAGACATGCCATCTGGGTATATACTGCCGCTGAAATGAGTTTAAACGCTCAATATGTTAAAGTTCATTATATTTTTCGAGATTTCCTTTCTACCGTGGCGAAAACAGAATAAACTCTGTGGCTATTCCGGAAGGTGGGCGCGAATTCAAATGCACAGAATGCAGACTTAGAAGATGAAAAAGTGTGCCAGTCCAGCTTAACAGGGCACAAGAAGCACGTTGCAATAGTTTTATGAATTAGCATCTCCACCTTTTGACAAGAGCATCACAACGCACAATACGTAAAATTGCTTCCGAATTGTTATGATAACCGCTACCTTATCGTCACTTATAAAAAGAATTAGAAGCTTACAGTCGCAAAAAACGCATGAAGGTAAGGGCAAGCCTCCGACGTGTGCCAAAGGATCCAAAAATGTTTACAGAGGGACCCTGCCTTACGATGCCGTTTCCTTTTGAGCGTTCCATCGTAAATCGAAACCATCCTAAGTCGAGACGCGTAAACAATGCATCTAGTCCTGAATCAGACAACAATGGTTTCACGGTAGCCTTTTCGGCGGTGCCACATTGGTTGAACATCGTCCCACGTATAGTATAAGCTTAGTGTTAAGGTGAAACTCGAACTGGACAGTATCGAACAGATTTCAGCCTGGGTAGGGAGAACCGTCCTAATGAAACGGCTACAATGAAACGTAACGGACCCATACCGAAGATTGGAACCTATCAAATGCCAAAGGATCATGCAGCTAGTCAAGTTTTTCGTTTGCGTTACCCTGCAGTTGAAGAAAACTTCCATGCAAGCCTCCTGTATTGCCGCAATTCTATCCTGGTAATCAAAAAATAAAATGCTATTTATGGGAACTATTCATGTACATACGCATACAAGAGCATGCTGATCAGTAACAGTGTCTGATACACTCAGCTGAAATTGCTAGATGATAAAAGGCTACCACGAAAACCACGTGAACGTCTTTCCTAGCTTAATTCAATGAAGGGTGGAAGAAGGCACCTGGCGACGGTTGGTAGTGTATCAGGAGTAGGCTGCTTTAGGAAGGAACAAATTTTGTTTGTGCACTTTTGTTCATTCCCTCATATATTTCCCTGTAGCAGGTAGCATCATTTTGAATCTGTTCATTGAGACATTCATTTTAGCTAACATACGTGCGCCACTTTGCATGGTAGCAAACACCTGAGCTAGTTTCCTGCTGAGACCTTTCTTGTTACTTCAGGTATAATTTTTCTTTTCTCAACCCTCTTGCGTCATTTTTCCACTAATGAGCATGAGTTCATTCGAAAATTCCGGATCTACCGTGTTCATAAGGTAACGAATATCCTCTTCATCCAGGTCTAATTCTAGCTGATTTCCAAGCCTTAATATCTTGTTCCTAATAATATTTTAACAACTGTAGAATCTTTATCGAAATCTTCGAATGAGCATATCGTTCTTGCCAAAAGCATTACCAAAGTAAAAGCCAGTTTCATAGACAGGATAAAACTATGCCGACTGATTACCAAGCAACCGATATTCTCGTACACGGTGGAATGCGGGAGCACAAGGCGTAACATTCAAGAAACATGGATAGCACGTTCCATTCCAGTTTTATTCACAGACTTTTAGAAAAAAAGCTTGCTGAGCAACCGCTGGTCATATTCAAAAGAAAGGAAAAGGGAAACACTATCGGTTGATTGCACTGGTAACAGTGTGTGACTGATCGAGTTGCAACTCCCTGCAGCGGTACAGCATCGCATAGCATTATCGTATAGCACATCGCTAGCATGAAGGAAGAACAAAATACACGATTCGGACTGAATCTTTTACGCAATCGAACCCATCGTAAAGTCTGATCTATCCTAAGTCAGAAGCCCCATATGTTATTTAGACAAGACTGTAATAGCGTGAACGAACTGACATAGCCTTCGGCATAGCTGAACACTTATTTTGCAAACTTGTTGCGTAGTTATATTGATCTAATCATTCTGATTGGCTACAAAATTTGCAAACTGTTGTTCAGCGTAACACGTAATCGATTAAGCTTTCACGATAGCATTGTCTCAGGTTTGCTTGTCGCCCATGGTATCCTGCCCATCGCATGCTAGCGTCACAGTACGCACATTGCCCATCTGATGAAATCACGCTTCTTGTGAAAGTGGACCTCCACGAATTGTGCTTTAATACTGAAGAGAATCAATGCATAATTATGGCTCAAATATTGACTGGAATTAAGCCGCCAGCCGGTGTTTTCAGACAAATTCAGCAGGACCCACCTCCATTTGCCTTTCTTGATCCTAACTGCGTTGAGACTAATGGCATTTCTCAGTCTTCAGCATCAACCCCTTCAGGTAAAGCTGCTCTACAGTACGAGACGTTCAATTTCTAATCTATTCATTTATGGGAAGAATCTATTTCTTATGATGATGACGACGATGGGCATATTATAACATCCGCGTTCAGATTTTATCAGTGCACTTCCAATGCCCTTAAAGAATATTAGTTTTGGCGCTAATAACAGAAGATACCTAACTACATGAAACAGCTCCCTTAACTCATCCCGCTTGAGCAGACTAAATTACCAATCCTTGGTCATTTCACGGTGACATCAGAGCCAGTAGCATGAGAGATGATCCTGTACTTTATGTAATTATGACAGTCATTGATATGCAATAAAGAAAGAGGCAAAAACAAGTCTGGTATCCTGAAGCCAGAAATAAGTTGTCAGAAGTGAGAGAGAAACCTTGTAGGCAATCATAGATCGCATGAGCATTCTGCTTGTCTGGAAAAATGACTTATGATGACACCTGGTCTCATCTTACGTTTTAATGCATATGAATACTACTCATTTTCAAGCAGCAGCAAAAATAGCTCCGTTTACAGGAGCAGCATATAGCTGGTGCTAATTTGAACGTGAACATTTATCTGACAAAGTTTTCAGCGTGGGTGCTTTAGGAAGTTCATTTAGATCATTCAGGAGTAAAGGTTATTACTATAAATTCTAGTGGGGATGAATGACTAATTTGCATAACAAGTATTTATAGCCGCTTTCTGTTTTAATTATGAAAAAGAAATTAAACAACAAGGATATTATACTCAGATGTAGTTCCGCAAGTTCGTCCAAAGCTTCTGTAATCAAAGAAGCTCTCAACTGTCAATTTTACAGCATCAGTCTTCCAGGTGGGACATATTTCTGAACGTCCACTGAAGTGTATTATTCCCGGACCGAATCGTGCTACTGTTCCATCATCATGAAAGGAAAATGTATCATTTACGAAAAATCTGTTTAAACTGTGATGCATTGTTTTAAGTTTTTTGTCTCCAAGCGTATACGCTACTTTGGGGCATTCGTAGCTCTTGCTTAAGGAAAAAGTAGTAACTGCAGGATCCCTACGTGCCGAAGTAGAACTTTAATTAATTTCATTCAAATGCCCGTTTTTCCTTTACTGCATCCATCCTCATTTACGCAACATGATCATGGCAATTCACTGTCATGATTCAGACATGCCAAATCTTTGTCACACGTTTGATCTTAATTTTTATTCAAAGAATTTTTTTGAAAATACTACTCCGCTTTGAATGAAGAAATGAAGTTTGCATTCGTGCAAAATTGAAACGTTATAAGAAATGTGATCCATTCAAGCATTCAACCATTTAGCCGTGTTTAAGGCTGTCATCTTCTCGTACTGTCTATTTATTCTTCATTTTTTCACTAAATAATTCCTTCGCAAATTTTCCTCATACTGTTTTTGGTTAGACAGATCTCTGACATTACATCAGCAAACAAGAAACGGAAGAACGAAAGGTCGGAATATCTTCTCATTACACAAATATTAACATTTTAGCAAACGTTTCGTGCAATCTGGGCCGCAGAAAGCGCGAAATGATTTTTTCCTAAATAGGTGCTCATTATAAATTTGCTTTACGGGATGGCACGGGCACGGATGCTCCCCCATAAAGAAATAACAGTGCGCTACTTGTTTTCAGCAGCGCGTTCATTTAAGTCAAGTTGCCTCCTGCCATGAGCAGTGATTTCAAAAGTACAGACTTGTTTCGTTCGTCAAAGCATCTTTCTGTAACGAGGTTTTTCCTCGTGGGAAGGTAAAATTTTTTTATGGATGTTTCCCCGTTTGAAAGCGCCATGCCCACCTACAAAAGGAAAAACATCATTCACATCATAACATGAAAAGCAAGCTTTCAGCCTGTCCTGGAGCCGACATCAGCACTAACTTTCGCTAGACTTTCATGTGTACAATAGAAAGATTCTCATTACGCAGGACTGCATATTGTCAGTATATTGCGGCTTAGTATTACTCTGCTAACTTTCCATATGCATCCACTGTGAAGTGATGAGGTTTTGCTATCTTTCCTACGCGTTAGCTGATCTCTTACATGTGCTAAATGGAAAACAAAGTTATCATCTGCCACATGATATGGTTCTCCTCTTGTCAGCTACAAACATTTGCCCTGTTAGTAAACTGAGAGAGAGAGAGAGAGTGTTTGACATGATCAAAACTTAACGGGACTGTAAGGCCAGAATGCTTTGCGAGGAGTGCATTTCTTTTTATAAAAATGCATTAGTTGTTAAGGTTAAACCTATGGAGAGATAACTCCAGTTTTGACATTTTAGCTCGCTTAGTTTGCTAATGGTGGCATTTGCGGACGTACTTACTAATGCTAGTAAGGTTAATAGTATGCTAAAAAAAGCAACCAAACATTTATGGTGTACTCTGAGTTTTAATTTGTTGCAGAGAAAAAGGTGCAGCCCCAAAGGTATTATATAAACTTTTAAATGTCTAACAGCCTGCAGTGCGGCAAGTCCCTCAGTCAGATTCTTCAATAGTTCCAGTAGGTTGCTTTCTTTCATCTACTATAAACATTTTTCCTTCTAGATTAAAGTATTCTTCCAAGTTAACAACCAATCTTCAGCCAAACGTCGACGTTTGAGCTTTCCCATTGTTCTGCCTGGAGTTTGAACGATGGATTAATCTACAGAAGACGTACAATGAGCCCCCAACTATTACCACTGCTGAAGTAGTTGAGGGCTGCATTATAGTAATAGCTGAGAGCTATGCATGCTTCCAGTAAATTATAGCCTTGAATCCAGAATTTAGGACGCCGTCCACTCAAGCTTTTATGCATCTTAAAACCAGGGTGGAATGTGTTGCTATATGTACTGTTTTCTTTCAGCAGCTTCACTGCAGCAAGAAGGACTCAGCAATGCTTCGTGGACTTCGGCAGAAGCTGTCAATCGGCACCATTTGATGCAGTACAATATTTGCTACAGTACGACAGCTTCGCCTTTTGCAGCGTCATCTGCTTCAGGGCAGTATAGTTCAGGTGAGTAGTTTAAAAGCTCTTTCGCAATTGAGGCCCATTAAATTGAAATATGCCATCACTAAATCGTAAGTAGTTTCAATCACCGTGGCAATTCAAATATCTTACGGAAATGATTCGCATCTTGCAGACAATTAAATCGATATGATAAAGAGGCAACAAAGGAGCTGGTCGCGTGTCTGACAGTATAATTGCCCGACATATCTGCCATAGTTTCTTTGTTCACCTTGTGCCTCACTCAGAACTCTTAAGAGACCTTAGTTGCGTGTTTAGTAGCCTTTCCTCTAATAGTATTGATCGCGGTTTCCAAAGATAATCTGTTGCCGACTCGGCGTACCAGTAATTAGTTAAAGCCATGCCAGGAAACTCCAGCGGAAATAGGTAACGACAAACCGCGGGAAACCTAGTCGCAAGCAGGGAGGAGCACATGCAGAGTTCAACCGACTGTCGCTAACTTTCTCTTCTCTTGCTTATGTCCTTTTCTATTCTGTTGACACCCTCTAAAGTGCAATGTAGCAAACCACCCGCAGAATTTTAGAGTTAACGCGTGGTTCAATTATTCCTGCCTCTTGGAGTCCCCTCCGCGAGCTGTTAAAAGCATAGCCACGTCTATAATCCATTCTTCTCTTTCCAGCTCAATAGTATCGACAAAATAGCATGTCCAGTACTCAGCAGGTCCTTCTCCGTGACCATTCGCGTTTTCCAGCAGACTGTGACAAAAACCATTAAAGTATGATAGGTTAAGAGGTGAGGTAAGCCCCAATTCACAGATCATTTCATTTCGTAATATGTACGAAGCGAACAAGCCATGACCTACTACTTATCCACTTCAGGCTGGTGTTAACATAAGCAGAAAATATACTTTTCCATTCTAAGTAAAAGTGTCCATCAGAAAAATGATGTTGCCGGTGAAAAATGGTCTGTTAACGTTCATATGCAAAGGTCACTGGATAATTCCACTTAATAGGCTTCATTTTCTAAGTGCTAACCTTCACATATTTTGTAGCTAACTAAGTGAAGGTTTAGCGCTATGCCACGAGTATATTACTTGATGTTTACGAACTGTAACCGCTTCCACTCAGTACAACAAATAGCATCTTGCAACTGCACTAAATTTGTTCAATATTTTACAATGCAGAAGTAGACGGGCGGCTTCTCTGCTTTGTCTTCTTGTTCTGCTCGTATGCAGTTAATTTGCGTGTAGAGGGTCCAGGGGACGCATCTGCTTCTAAACACGTCTGGCTTTTAGCTGATCATCCACACCAACGTTCGCGCTACGGGAACGCTTGTGCCACTTTCAGCGTTGGCCATAACTGCTACAATTTTCTCTCAGCTTTTGGCGCTGCTTCCTAGTTTAAAGGAAGTCTTAATTCGTAAAAATCAGAATAAAACGACAAAGAAACAAAGACTGAATCAAGAAAACTGACTAAAATTTTTCAGACGTGAAGCAGACGTCTGGCTGTATCCTGCCTACAGAGAAAAAGGCGAATCGCTTAAGCCACTGTCGAGAAGCAGAATTTATGCATTAACTCAACAGTTTCTTTATTAGTCGGTTCGTGTTGGGAACTGGATGTAGTCTGACAGGGTTTACTACGTTTTGTCAAGTTAATTGCTTGAATAACGGATGTCTTGCAACGATCGTCTCTACCATTTTGTCATTCGTGACAACTATTGGCCGTTGATAAAATAAAGATTTTTAATGTCCAGAGCTTATATAGCTGCTCTTATTTCGTCTTAAGCGGTGAATTACGAAAAGTATAATGACGGGAATGACAAATGGTGTAAGCTGAACGCAGGTTACTGTGAACTTTGTTCAAAATTTCCTTCAGTTTTTAAGCACCTTTGGCGTATGCAAAAGGGGCATCTTCATATCCCAAAGGAATTCCAAGTATGAACTTATTGCTTGATCCTCTTTGCTGCTATTGGGGATCCATTTAATCTTGGTTCTTGTTATTACAAAGAAAAACATTCCATATGGTTCTTTTCCACTGACGGTCACAGTTAAACGTACTTGATCGAGCATTTGGAATTCCCTTGGGATATGCGGTAAAGAAAAATTAAGATGACCGTGGCCCTTCCGCATGGTAGAAATAAACAAAGCTTTAAAGTTTACAGTCAATTTACAACCGTATGCTTGCCATCTCTGCTATTCCTATAGTTTATTCTGCTGTTCTCTTCTGAAGACAGGGCATGAGCATTCCTGATAGCTCCGGATACTAGAAATTTATATTTTATCAGCGGTTACCGGTCGACGCGAATGATAAACTGCCTCTTGCAAACCCTTCTAGCACGTCCTGTTACAGAATAAGCACGCATCCTAAAAAATGCAAGCATCCTAACGACCTGGCTCAAATGATTATTATATTTTAATTGCAGCATTAGATTACGGTTACAACGTAAACATTTGATCAACAACTGCACTCCTACTCCTTTCCAAAAAACACTGAGAACAAAGTTTTGGAATTTTGGAAAACGCTTTGCGTGAACGAACAACTTTTCTCTGCTAAGCAGTGGTGAGCATTTCTAATCAATGCAGCTAATCGTTCGTAGCCAGATTCTAACTGAAACTAAATTTCACTGGTATAACTACAGCTCCAGCATTTGAATTGGGCCTTGAGAAACTACAATTAGGAAGCAGCTAGCAGCAAGAGTGTCTTAAATGAACTGATAAATAATATTTTAAAAGGTAATGCCCTGTTAGCGATGCATTAATGCATATTACAAATACGTAGAGCTCGAATCTAAACGCGTTCCCAAAGTGGAATACAACGTTAGCGGCATGTATCAATCTGTGCTTTGAAATGGCGCTCTGCGTTCAGTTCGGCGAAATTAAGTATTCAGTTGATTACTGAACGCTCTAGCAAAATCGTTCAACATCCCACCCATTTCTTCTTAGCACAGCACTCTAAAGTCAAAGCAGAATATTCTATAGCGGGGTTATGAAGCATTAAAAGGAAGGGCATCTCTATTTTATAAACGTTTTATTTTACGGTGATGCCCGTTTTATAATTTTGTAACTCCGGAGCTTTCAGGTGCAAGCGTCACATGAAAGCTGCGAAGTTACAAAATTAAAAAACGGACACCACCGTAAAATAAAACGTTTATACAACATGAAGACATACGGTCCCGTTAAGAAGAACCGTGTTTTCAATACAATAAAAAAGGGGTATCTCTATTAATCAAATATGAGCTGTGTGCATCGATAATTGACTATAATCATTGCTGACAGAGTGCTACAAACATTAATATAGGATACACCCCAACTTATCGAAGCCAACCTGACGTGGTCAGTCACTATTTCTGTACCCGTTGCTCTTCCGTGCTTTCTATTAAGCTTAGGTTTAGGCTTAAACCTAAACCTATGCACACATATGCGGTATAACTCTTTAGGTATATCGCACATGCGTTTATAGGTGTCTGGATCAAAAGAGCAATTCACCACGGAGTCAAACCGGCGACGTATCCTAGGTTAACACGTCTCTTGGGACAGAATTAGTAGGCCTAGCAGAGTGGAGCAATCGTGATTTACCACGCCAGGCTAGCATGGAATGTTCGGCTACTCCCATTAACAGAAAACCATTGATACAAACACAGTGATGTTAATATCTTCAAGCGATATTCTGAATAAGTACATGGGTGCTAATAGTAATACCATTTCGCGTGTAGGGTTCTCTCTAATACATGAAAAAAATAACAACAACTTGTGAAAAAGAAGCTTACATCTTAAATAAGCAATTAAGAAATAATACACACTAGAAACTCGATTATTCGAAGTGATTGTTGCAGGGGATAGCTCGGATAATCGAAAATTCAGATATCAGAGTAATTTGTTTTGTTTGTCAGTCGTTTCTTTATCTTTCGATTTTACTTATTGTCAGCTCCACTTGTCAAAGATATTCTACAAGAATTCATGTTATGCTGCAATTCACCATCAAGATGACACGGGAAACTCACACTGATTTGATAAAAACTTGTTACAGAAGTTGACCTAAGCGATGTTGTGAGTTTCTTGGCTGCTAAACCGCGGATACTTCTCGCATCGCTGAAGAGCAATATCAATTGCTCTCCAACCGCATTCCTTTTGTCTTACCAATCACTGTACAGCAACTTCTGGGCATTGAAATGATTTTTCGCCCCGTGAGCACATATCCTCTGTTTCATCTTTCTGAACAAGTTCTTCTCCTCATCTGGCTCCCTTTGTGCGTTTGGCATTGATCCAACGGTTTCGTCGTCATAAAGTATTTGAAACTTTGAATCTTCATTGTTGCAAGTCAACCACATGTTGGCATCACACTTGTCTCATCCGTCTGATGTTGAAAGGGTTTTTGAGGAATCGAATATTCTCCTGCGACCTCTTCACACAGACATGAAACCTACAGCTGAGGGTACTATGCTCCTTCATTCGATTGTGCGCTTCTGCCTGAGGAGTAGGCCCTGTTCCTTCAGGTTGATAGAACTCGCAGTTCCCTTTAACCTTCCAACCACCACGTTAGGAAGCACTGATATAAACAGATAAACAGGTGGCCTGTGCGTCAGCATCGTGTTCATCAGCGAGGCGGGTCTCGATCTCTATGTGGCAAGTGCCACCGCCGTCTTTCCAGTAAACAGGTGCAGTATACAGACCACCACCCGTATGAGCGGTTGAGAGCAGGATGAAAATGCATGTTGGCCGCCGTACAGAGCAGACCAAAGACATATACAAAGATTGTTGGACACCAACGAATTATGATTTGAATAGGAAGCTAATTTTCATAATTGATCTTGGATTCACGGCTTTGGTCCGTTTTGCTGTGTGTCTGTAAATAAACTTTAAACTGCCCTACCAGCGAATGGATGAGCAAATTGTCAGAGAGAAATACAGAACAACGACTAACCGTACGTTTCGGAACTGCTCTTGTTCCGTCGTCAGCGGTGTAAGGAAGCTAATTTCTAGGTAATGAGATGCAGCAATCTGCTATCGTGTTCAGTTCTACGCGAGGCGCGTGAACCACTGTTTTGCCCAACTTATTTACGGCATTAGTTACTCTGCAGTTGCTTCAGTTATTAGACTGATTGCTCTTGTACCGCAGACATTGTATCTACACTCGGTGGCGGTCATAAAACCGAAAGTCGAAACACTGAAAGTCGGAAGGCAGAAACTCGAAACACCGAATGGTCGAAATGTCGAATGACTGGAAAACTGAATGGTCAGATATCGACGGTGGAAATGTCGAACGGCCGGAATAACGAAGGTCGAAATTCCAAATGGAGTCGTCCCTCGTTATCCGGGGTCTTATTATTCGCGAATTCCCTATAGCGCGGTTTGTCCGGGATAAAGAGTGACGTCATCTTCAACGGGATATTGGCGAATTGCTGATGAACATGTCACGTGCTCTAGTGTTTTTGTACGCCTGGGCAGTGGCATCGTTGTTCTAACCTGCAAGAGAAGTTGCTTCTATCCGTTATGGTTCTGTAAACCGCGCACAATGCTGAGTCGCTTTACTGATCTACTATTCGTAGATGTGCCTGGCCAATTTTTACTGATCTGTTATTCTTCTACTGAACCTCAAAGGGACAAACGAATAATAGATCAGTAAAAGTGACTCAGCATTGTACTCAGTACTGAACCGTAATAGATAGAAGAAATCTTCTCTTGCAGGTTAGAACGTAACCATGCCATTGCGCTGTCATACAAAACACCAGAGCACGTGTCATGTTCATCAGCAATGCGCCAATATCCCCTGAAACATGACGTCACTCTTTATCCCGGACAAATCGCGTTATAGGAAATTTGCGAATAAGAATACCGCAGATAACGAGGGCTGATTGTATTCGGAATTTCGACCTTCGGTACTTCGATTGTTCAAAATATCCGCCACACGCTATTTTGGCTTTCAGCGTTTTGAACATTCCACATTTCGACTTTCGGTATTTCGACTTTCAGTCATATGACTCAACGTACCTACACTACAGTAGGCTTTATTTATAAATTAGATCATCCTGCAGGCACATACAAGAAGAAAATGACCAAGTATATGTTGGGGTCTGTTACTTTCCGCGGAAAGTCTTCTGAAACAAAAAGCTACGGACACGGGAGGCGATATGTATTTCTTTTACGCAAAATTTAAATTCTGTGCGTCCAGGCTGACTTGAACAATCAAAAATTAGCTTAATTGAGATTCGGGTAATTGAATATCTAACGCGTCCCTGAAATATCTTCAGAAATTTCAGTATACAGTATCTGTCAACTCGGCAACTAATTCGGAAAATGTATACGTTAATTTAATGCATAGTTCAGCAGGCATAACAGATGATGCCGAGTCCACTAGCATGGGCCACTGCTGCAGTGATTGTTTGAAGGTTGGACCTATTTAATTATTTTACGTGAGCAAAGTATTTGCCGGTAACAAACAATTTGACTAAGCACTCCATTTCGTCTAAACGCAATCCAGTTTGTACACGCTTACCTAAGGGTTACGTCACAAAAGTTTCGTATGAAAGTTCCCTTGGAGATGGAATTACTGTTAACGGACATATATTACAATTCAGTAATGCAAGGCACTTCAGTTCAACTGTCAAAGATAAAAAAAAGTGAGTACATCCCTCTTTAATGAAAAGTGCTGTTGGAATGAACTCACAAAAAGTTCACACCATACAATACTCAAAAGTGGAACTTCTGTAGCAGCTTCAGCTACGCGTAGTTTATTTTTTTTCCTTCGTTGAGGACGGGACGTGAACAATCCCAAAAGTTGCGGTTTAGACATTTGCCTACGAACTGTTGTTCGCTGTCGGAAAAAGAAAGTTACACGACGTGCAATAAAAAACAGCGCACGAACTTTCCATTAAGGAGAGAAACAAACGTATTAGAATCTTCGATCATGGCTGTAAGATCATACTTGGATTTTTCCACATTGAGCTTAAAGCGAACATAAGTGAAAATAATAAACGATTTGCTTTGAACACCAAATCTTTGCATAGATCACCTGCAGCCACTTATTTCAGGGAGTGGTCAAATTCAACTGTGGCAGTTCTTATTGGAACTGCTGTCTGACAATGCGAATGCATCATTCATCGCATGGGAAGGTATGAATGGCGAATTCAAGCTCATCGACCCTGAAGAAGTTGCCCGAAGATGGGGAGAACGCAAAAGCAAGCCCAACATGAATTACGACAAGTTGAGCAGGGCGTTGCGCTACTACTACGACAAAAACATTATGACTAAAATTCATGGAAAACGTTACGCATATAAGTTCGACTTTCAAGGCCTCGCCCAAGCTTGTCAAGCGTCGTTGCCGGAATTTCAGCTTCCCATAGGACCCTATACCACTTCTGATCTCTTTTCTAATTACCGCCACGCAGCAGCAGTGCAAGCGAAGCTCATATGTTTACCACCATCGGCAAATGGACAACAAACCATCGTTGCAAACCATGCAAAAGGACTTTGCAACATACCGCCAATTGGTCATCACCACGTGATTAGTCAACCAAAAAATTATTGGTCTGAACCTGGACCTCTCACTACAAGTCTGTACGCTCAGGCTTTTAGCGGAACTCCTCAGAGATTTTCCAGTAGTCTTGTATACGAGAAGTAAAACGTTAAACAAACGGAGCGCCAAGGCAATGCTTCAATAAAAGGTAACGTTATGCAATCGTACGACCGGCTGAATCAATTCTCTTTTCTCGTTAACTTCGTCCATGTACATGAGATAAGGTTCAGAATGGACACTTCCGACGGAAGACAAGCAAGAAATGGCCTGAAACAATAAAGAAGGCTCTGCATTTTGGCCATGCAGTAGGCACAATTCGAAATGCCTTCTGCCAATTGGCTAGCTGCGATTGGAGGCAACAGTACGGAATGGGATATTCATAATCGCCTTAAACCATCGATTTTGAAGACGGTGCAATCCTTTCTAAGCCCTAAAAGAAAGCAATCAAAAACTGTAGTAACAATTCTTGCAATCGACAAATAGGGCACAAATGCTACAACGCAATTCGCTTATTCCGTCAGTCACATAAGGAAGGTTCTCTCCTCCATTTTGCGTAAATATAAGTGATTCATGCAACGAACTCGTCAGTGGATGGACTTATAAGGCAAACCTTTTCAGATGAGCAAATCTGGCAGCTTCTACGCCAGCCAGCAAGCGCAAGCATGTCATAACGCAACGAAATTGAAACTAAAGGCGCCGTCATTCTAACGCATAAAAACATTTTGTCTGTGAAGGCCAGTTTGCGTTGGATATTGGATATTTGATACTTAAACTTTACTTTCGTGACAAGAAACTACTTTTTCGGGGAAACAGTAAAAATCCACCACGCACGTTAAGGAAATACCTGTCTGATTCCTGGTAAGTTCAATATCGTACCAAGAACCGGTATTCGTCTAAGGAAATTGACTGCAACGGGAATGAAGCCGCTAAAACAATAGGAGATGATCATGGAAAACTGCTGGCAAAAGCTGTACCCAAAGAGAGCAACAAAACCATAAGATTCAACCACCATTCCTACCACGGGCCATCCGACCAGGACAACGATGATTCCAGTGAAGAAAAACATGGTGCCTTTGAGTTTGTGAGGTTGAAAGAAAAATCTCAGAGTTCTTCCAATGCCTATTACAAATGTGAGACCGGAAATAAACAAAACCTGAAACTTGGCCATCGGTTGAAGGTAAGATTTAAGCAGCACTAACATTTCCGATTGCTAACAAGCCTTTATCAAACAGCATGACAACGCCCAATAACACGAAAGTTACACCAAAGCCGGCCAGGCCGACGCCAATTTCTATAAACGTTTTTAAGGATTAACAGCTCATTGTGATACAAAAGTAAGTGAACTAACTTTGACAATCAGTTACTTCGATCATAATTCTTTGTTTTCAGCGGTTGTCAACTTGGCCGTAGCAATGGCGAGAAAAGCAGAAACTATAATAACAACACAATTGTTCCTCTGGTCGTTGGTCAGCCAGTCGGCTTCGGAACATTCTGTTTTCGAGCCACACGTCCGACTGAGGCTGAATGTTAGTCGCTAGAAAGCATAGCTAAAGCATAAAGTATGCTTGAAAGTTAGAGAAGCTGACGATTAAACAGTCAGGCAAGATTAGAAGTGACGCTAAGTGCAGTGCCACTCAGTTTGAAAACTACTGCCAACCGTTCTGCGGCACGAAAATACGTTTCCACACGGCTAGAATGATTTTAATATTTTTGGTCAACACTAAGTCTGTTTGGAATGAAAATAATTTCATACCAACTTTGACAATGAGTAGAAAAACTTGGTGATACACATCCCTTTAGTTCAGAAGCTTAACGCAGAGCGCAAGAAAGAAAGAAACAAGACAGACGCTGACGTTCGTGCAACTACAAGCTTCCAAAGCAAATAAAGAATCGCATATAACCTTTAAACTCGCAAACATCAAAGCAAATATGCTGTAATCAACAAGTAAATTTGATTCAGCAAATGATAATGTGAGACGCAACCTGGAACAGTGAAAGAATGTAGTAGCCGTAGGCGCCTATGCATTTCGTACGTTTTAAACTATCGCAAACTGACGAAAGCTCTAATGACTTAGGGCAGCCTATAGCTATGCGAAAGCAAAACCTAAATCTTCACGGAAAGTAAACATACATCCGATCGTCACGCAAATAGATTCAAGAGAGGAGAAACGTGGCGGGCTGTACACCTGCAACTTTACTCAGGTACAAGAATTAGGCGATTTCCGTGTGTTACATTTAACGTTATTTATATGCCCTTGATCGAGGTTGTACGAGCGTACACACATTACTTCGTGTTTTAAACGCTTGTTTACCCGTTGGCGTTGTCCAGTATGTATGTATTAATTGAAAACAAACCATTAACCGTTTGATGGCTGTGAAGTTTGTTAGCCAAAATTGATAAACGCTGAAATAGGGAGCTCTTGGAACTGACATGTTCTACGGTCAGCGCGCAGCTATTTGCGGTTTCACGTGGAGATTCTTCTCACGGCCGAATGTCACTGAGTATCACGTGGGCTGTGAACTTCCGTGAATCAGCAATGTACTGACAGCACAACATCCAGCTTGATAGACTTTGTCTATATTGCCTAACATCTTCGTCCTCGTCTCTACTCATCGACCGAGTATGCCGTATGAAAACAGCTTGTTTGGATTTGCAGTGACAGAAAAGGTTCTGACGCCATAAAATTCTTGTTCGTAGGTCATGTGAACATTGAGAACGACCGCAGAAGTTTTTCTGGCGCGTTCTATGATTTTCTTGCTGTCCAATTCTTGTGGCTGATCGCGACACCTGGATTGCGTCCCTTCGCGTAGGCCCTTCGCATCCTCGTAGCGTGTGATGCAAATCTGGAGCCATTGCTGTCATTCTTGACTTCAGTCCACGTCTCTAGTGAAACGAAACGTTTACCTTACTTTCCTAAGGATGGATCATAAGCATATTGACATCTTGACGTACCCTCTGAAGCTTAGTGCTCTACCTAAGCGTTTCGTCTTTTTATTTAACGTAGGACCTCGATTATCCGAATATTACTTCGCAAAGGTTAGTTGGGACAACAAAAACTTTGGACAGTCGAGAACTTTCATTTATCATTTTGCCACAGTCTTCGAGTATACCTTTTAAGGATAGGTCGTTTCGGATCGCTTCTAGTCTTTAGAACGATTTCAGGTCCACTTCCAAATACAGACATGCTGCATTCTTTGAGGTGATGCAGTCTGTTACAGTTCATCTTCGTCTGCGTGTTCACCTTCTCCGTCTTCAGTTTCAGATGGCTGTTTCGAAATAAACTCGATAATCTTTTCGTCAAGCACTACTTGGAATCCTTAGGCAAACGACTGCAGCCCAAAAACGGAACCTCGAAACTAACAGATTAGGACAACGTAAGAATGAACAAGCACCAGCTGCCTATCGAAAAGGGTCGTACTAGTCGCGCGGCAAACTACCCCATGTTATTGGAACGCTTTGGTTGGGTAGTGAGTTTTAGACACACAACAACAACAGCAATTCGAACCTAGTCCATTTGTCAAAAAAAGACAGCAGAAGCATGCTTAGCAAGGAACTGTCGGAAAAAAGAAAAACAAGATCGTTCAGCAATTCGAAAATAGCAAGTGCAGTATTTCTAAGTTCTTGGAAATCTTTTCTTCATTCGATTGTATATATTCTTCTTTGCCTGAGGAGTTCACGCAGTCGTAATTTTACGGCATTCTTGTGTACTACGGTAAACGAACTAATGGTCCCGTTGTTGTAGACAGCGTGACTACGAAAGAGTTAACCGACATCCTGCGTTCAGGTTTCCCGTCAAAATAGCAGTCACAGATAATAACAAGTTTGGAGCCGAATTCAGCAATTATCCTACAAGGCTGTCTACCCTTACTTGACAAGAATTATTAAAGCACAATTCGGTGGAAAAGAGTACTGTATTAAATTTGCAGGTATTATTTCGTCCAACAATGATTTCGTATCCGCTAGCTTTAGTCAACTTGAAGGATTAATAGGAAATTACGGAATACGTTCTTTGATCCAACTGTTTGACCAACCGTGAGGGCAAAGTGTTTTTTTGTTCACGCGAGTGCGTACCGCCTTAAAGTTCTTCATCATGTCAGCGCTCATTTTCCACGAATGCCTTACCTGTCCACCGCGTCTCAAAAACACATTCTGTGGTGAATTCTTCACGTCAATTTAAGCTAGAGAAGCTTGGAATGTGTTAAACGTAGAAATTGGCTTTGCACAACATTCACAATATGCATGGTAAGGTATAGCAAACATATTTTCTGAGATAAAAAAGATTTAAGCTACCACTGACATGAGAAAAAGAAACCGCCATGAAGAAGACGGGATTTCTGCAACTGCGTGTTCAAAAAGAGAGGCAATAGCTGGAAACGGATGAATAGCTGAACCTGTCGTCTCAATGTTGCACGATGGCTTTACAAGGAGAACCTTGTGAATACTTCCTTAGCTCTGGCTCCTGTGCATTTCGCATAAATCTTTCGCCTTTTACTAAAGATTTCCGTGCGCAGGAGCGTTTATGAGAACAGAGTTGAAATTTTTGGCAGCCCGAAAGGGCTCGAAATTCACAATATAAGAGTAATGTGAAGTCTTTGTATGTCCTCGTGTATGTACACAGATAAATCTTCATCAGTTCAGTGGGTAAGGAAACATAAAACCGTTTATTTGTACTTACACATTATGTGTAGTCTTCGAAGCTTTCGGTGCTCCGTCGACAACGACAACAAATACAGATCCTCCAGTCTGCAGATCCTATGTTTGTAAGGTGAAAGTTTGAAAACGTGCTTCTTTGTTAAACATTTTAAACTGTAACAGGTTTTGAATAACTTTTATTATAAAGATGGGAACTCGTTCGGTTTTCTCAATCTTATTAGCAAATGTCGCTCTCGGCGTCAGTCGCGCACGTCATCAGCGCTAACTTATCGGGTACTGCTTTAAACAGTAATTCAGAAAAGATAGGAGGCGCCGATCAGCTATCAGTGAATTATAACGCTGATGACAAACGCCAGTAGCACCGGAAGTTCGGCTACGTAAACACATTGAGACAACCGAACGGTTCACTTTCCACACATGGATAATAAAAATGCGATCCTGTGTGAGTAGGCAGTTCGCGTCAGTTTTCTAAACTTGATGACAACTAATACACCGTATATCATTTGTTAGTTGACTAACGATTTGCAGGTACAATTCTAGATGAACATCGTTTTAGACTTAACAAACTCTGAAAAGAACTATCTTAAATTACTTCGTGCCACTGTGATCACTATTATTTCAAATAAACTTTCCACAACTGTGGAAGTGCTCACATTGAAGCGCAGTGAGGGCAGAAGTTGTTCTGGTATATTTCACTTGTTTACTTATAGTACAGCTTTGTTCACGAGGATGCGTTCAAAGATTTTCTGTGGACCAAATCGTATACGCACTATGGTTTTCCTAACGCGTGCATCGACTTGGTAACGCTTATTCCGTAACACAGTGTGCTGTATGTGATTAACGACAATAACTATTGGTAATCGTAACCGCGGCAGTAACTATTGATAACTGTTTTACTTGATTACATGCAGTGCAATGATAGTCAGTGTGATAAGCAACATCCCTATTTAGTGACTAATGGTCAGATAGTGAATACAACGTGCTCAGAAGGATGACTCACGTCGCGGGCAGCGGGCAGTGACAAACTCAGGTCCATCAGTGTACAGTGCGACCAAGTTAATATTCACGAATCATCTCCGGAATTTTTCATTAAACAATTTCAACTGCCTCTGACCACGGAAAACGAAGAATCAGATTCAGATAACAGTAATGTACTGTACTGGGTGGCCAAACCTACCTGGCCGTTCTCAGATATATTAACTGTCAGTTAAAAAGTTGCCGTGACAGATGGTCTTAGGAAATCCAAATTTCTCACCTCGGCTTTGTAAAGCAATTTATAGCACAATGTGAATGATTCACTTGAGAAAAAGAGAAGTGAGGATATATTGAACAAAACGGCAAAAAGAGTTCTTTTTGTGCTGTACAATCACCACTGCATACAATCATCACTAATCGAAGCGCCGTGATGCTGTCATTTTGAGTTGTGATCATTCATGCGTAAACTGTTCTTCATCTATGCCATGCATGCAAATGGAAATAGTTTAGTAAGATGCTCAAATGTTCAATTGTTTTACTTCTTCAGATAATTAATTACTTCCATTAGTCCCTATGCCTAATTTAAAAACTCATTAACAATTTCAATGAGGGCAAAGTCGTCAGTGTCACGCTACTACCAAAGAACACTTTCCAGTAATCATATCATAAATTGACATGTTCTGCCTCATATCACATTACGAATAAAAAAATATCATTTGTACTAGACGTCGCAGCTGCATTCATTTCTGTGCGTGCATTATGCAAGTAACAGAGCGAAAATGTGAAGAATGCTGATCATCTGTTCTGGCAGCGTGCTGTAGGTCACTTCGGGAAAGGACAATTTTGAAGAAAGAAAATATTATTAAGAAAAAAATGTCATCTATGGGATCAGTACGTGTGCGAACAAAACTTCCGATCAATTGCTAAGTAGTAGTAGTGGACTTAAATAGATGGCGCAAGTGATTAATAGGACAAAATTTGTGGAAGATGACCAGTAACAAACGTATATCAATCAACCTTTGTATTCAGCAGTAATGGGCGTAGGTGGTGGCGTAACTACGCTTCCAGGTGGTGGTTGCTTTATATCCGTCTTGCTTGGATCAAACTCACAGCTTGAGCACGTGATCACCTTGTGATAGCTTGAGTTGCCAGAGGACTTTCCTGCAATCAATTTCATGAATGAAAAAACTCGCTCACTAACAAACTATCTTGCCAGAGTATCTGTGGCTGCTCCTCTGAGAAGTTGAGGAGTAACGTGGACTACTCGCGTTGCCTGATGCTGAATGAGACATTCCGTATTGTTGCTGCTTTCTTGGACTGTAGTGACTACTTCGACCCTGCAGTACAGAAGCGTTATTATTTTGTCGGCTATTACATTTTAACGGAGCATCTTAAACTCCAGTAGTCGAAAGCCAACGCTTACTACTTCCTTTCGGCATGCAAAATGACCGAAAATGGCATGCAGCGAGCGCCGACAGGATGGAGAAGAAGGCAAAGAGATAGACTTCTGTTCTCGCGAGCAAATGTCACATGGACCGCTTTTGCAACAATCCAACAAGCAACCCAATGCCCTTCGCTTTTCTGCTGAGCCCGTTATTGCCCCGAGCGGGCTGGTCGCCGCGTTGATGTAGATGGTCTGCTTTTCAGGAGTTCGTTCCACAACCATTTCCGGGGGTAAGGGCATGACCTCCTGGAGCATGCACAACTTTCCCAGCATGCGGCTAACAATGCTCTCACAGTGGTACCTCGCTGTAACTCTCGTAACCATTTGGATAAACTTCCGCATACTCAGGATGAATGTACGCATTCGTCGTGTAGGGAGACACTTCCTGTAGTACATTCGGATATCCCGTAGCATTAGAGTACACATACTGCGTTACGGGCGGTGCCATGGCCTGTAAATCGCCATTAACTTATAAAAAATAATTAAAGTAAGACCATTTCTATGTACCGGTGTAGTCAAACGATATTGTGACTGCTGCGTCATTGTGCCACCGTTGAGCGCCAAACCACCTATGTTTGGAATTCCATTGATCACGTTGCCCAAGGGGACTAAATTAGGCTGAAACGTCAGGGGTGCCGCTGTTGCAGCTTTCTGCAGATAGTCACTAGTTCCGTCGAAGTTTGACCCCACTATGCCTACCTTTGACGGTGAGTTTGGACTTGAATGGCTCTGCTGGATGTGCTGAGTCAGACAAGGTTGTGCCTGAAAACTATTTAACGCTCACTCCATCTTAATTAAAATCGTTAATGCCCACCTGTGTAGCTGCCGACTGATGTTGAGCTGCAATGGCCACCGTAGGTGTACCAGGAGTTTGCGCATTAGCCAGAGGCACTGATGGATACAGTATCTGCTGTACTGGTTGTGGAAGAACGACTGGATAAGATAACGTCTGCTGAAATATTCAGTGTGACCAAACGACATTATCAGTTAGCTTTTAACCCACTTGACTTGGCTGAGCGACAGCATAGGCTTCAGGCGTGGCAGCCACTAGCGTTATTCCGTTTTGCAACGTGTATGGTACGCCATAGCTACACAGAACCGCTCCCTGTGGAACAATATCTGTGTGAAAACAAAAGATTCCCTAACTGACTCTTTCCTAACTGACAAGTTTTACCATAAGTCTTGAACTGGCTGGAAGCCTTTCTAACCGCAGGTCCAATGTTCAAATGCCGTCCTTTGAACTCCAGTGGTTCAGCCTTCTTAAGAGAGTGATATTAGCGCAGGGATGAAATAAGGCGCTCCACCTCCTGCATCTTTTTCGCTTCCTCATCCGTCTCGTAAGTGATAAACCCATACCTGGAATTAACAATCTGAGTGCCAGTGAGGTAAACTAAACGACAGTAGAAAACCCTTTCGACGTTCCGCTTGGGTCACGTATGATCTTTACTTCTTTGACGCAGCCAAATTTTTCAAAAAAAGTACGCAATTCATGCTCTACAGTCTGAATTCAAGAACAAAGCAAGTCCATCACTGAAGATAAATGTCTGAGCCAACTGACCACTGGAGGGAAGCCACCAACGAATATTCGATTTGGGATCAGTGTTCCCACTCGTGGCGTTGACACGGTCGTGAGGCTTGGTGTCGACGATACTGAACTGACGCCGGATATATCTCGATTAGATTCAGGAGTACCCAAAGCTACCGTGCTCATCACTGTTCCACTGGAAGAACAAAGTTGGCATGAGTAATAGAGATAACAGATTGTAGAACTGCATCTTCTTTGACACACTGCCAGCTGGAGCGAAAGGCTTCAGCTCCGCCTCTACTTATGAAGGGTTGTCGCAATATGACTAACCCAAGAAAAATAAACAAAATTAACACATGCCGCATGAGCAAAAGGGCAAAAGTCAACCGGTACTTCACGTAGGACGCTGTGATCAGAAATGGACAAGGACTGAATGACAGGAAAACGCTCATAAACGACTAACCTTTTCTCCTAAAGAAGAGTGGGAGAAAGAAGCTGATGACTTCAACAAAGAAAACAGCCAACCGGCGCCAACAAACGAAATGCGAACGAGAGAACGCGAAGGAAGAGTCGTTTGTGACCGGCCGTCGCCGCTGCCGACACCGCCGCACGGGCCGTTCGTTACAGTCGAAATGAACCGAACCTGTCGCCGGCGTAACCGTTGCCTTAGCGCAGCTGAGAGTGCAGCGGAACCGCAGAAGGGTTAGCAGAAATTTGCATAGCGTTCGCTGATAGCGTCTAGAGGAACCAACCATATCACGTTTGCTTAATTGACTTAACAGTTGAACGATAGCGGCCAATCAAATAGGAAGCGTCACCATTTTTTGAAAATTTGAAAATTGGCCAATTTCCATCGTCGCCAATGTGGCGCGACAGAGTGTCTGCCTTTGACAATGGCCAATCAGATTGCGGCAGTCTGTCTGCGTCGGGAAGCTTGATAATTATGATAACGTATTACTCAGCAGCGGAAACTTCCATAATAGAACATTGCGCGTGATGTAGCCGGCCTTTGTAACGCGAAATCGCAATGCAACTGTCGTTCAATGTTAAGAAACTGAATTAAGTTCTCCCATGGAAAAAGAAGTTTGCAATATCATTTTTTTCTAGAAGGACAGCAGCATTTCATTGTTTGTACACAACAGTTAACTTCCATCAACTGCAAGCGCTATCTAGAATGAATGTCCAATCAACAGGTAGAAAAGCATTCGTAAATTATTAGTAAAAACAAGGACACGAGTTGTAAATGATCAGCGCTTTCAGAATGAAAGTCAGTGTTTACAGTTGCGAGATGGTGGTGACATTTCTTTGACATGTATTTTGTAATTAAAAAATCTGTTTGCTGTCAGCGGGAATAGGTGTTCAGATAAAACAGAAAATTAAAAGAGCATTAGAACAAGTCGCCGCATTCCCGCGTTGCCTAAATCACGAACATTAACGTCGCCGTATTAATGACGAAGCGAAATCTTTCCAATGTTAACTCATATTTGCAGATTACCTTACGTGCATGCTTTCAATGAAGCTTTATCGTACAGAGGAGAGAAGAAGTTTCATAACAGACATGTTTCGCTTTCATTGGCAAACTTAGCACACGTTGTTTTGAACATCTTATTTCGCTTAAAAGTAGCTAAATGCGCTTATTCATTTTAAAGAAGGATTGGTGCACGTTTGTACTTTGAATGACGCTTTCCTGTTCGCAAAACATCTAAATATAAGCAGTTATCTTTACTGCCTTGCAGTGATTTATGTTTCTCCACACGCTTCATCCATGTACTAGCTGATTTACCGCAGCAAAAAGTATTCACGATAACTTCTTTAGCCTTTAAAGTTCAGATGCAATACATAAGTTCAAAAATAAAATCGTAGCTTTTTGGTACAGGACAGTGGAACGTCATGTAGTGTATAGAATTTTACTGTTACGGTGATGTCCCGTTAGATCAATCAACACAGGTTTGTCTCTGGAGACAAACCTGTGTTAGTTGATATAACGTGACATTACCGTAACAATAAAATCATATAAAAATAAAATCCAAGTCATCTCAACTGTCCTTGCGTAGACAGTCGCTTCAATGTCTTTGCATGAAGCAAAAAGATTGTTGGAAATGCTTCCCGTCGGTTTCTCGTTCATGAAACTTCTTAAATCGAAGGAACCTAACCTCAAATTGAAGAAAGGAGTTGTGAATACTGGAATGCAAAATTTTCTGACTTCTCGTTCCCTTTGTATGCCTTCTCAGTGGTTCTCAAACGGAAGTGATTCCTCTGGAAGCCATTAACCTGCAGCCGGAAATCTGCGAGTATCGTAAAGCATGCGAAAATCGCTTGGTCGTGATAATAATAACACTAATTAACTTAATTGGACAATTAACTTAATCTGACAAAACTAAGACATTTTGCTATTTTGTAAAGCATCCGAATTATTATTTTCCGGATTCGTTCCTAAGCTAAATAGCATGCATTAATTTAATTAGCGAACTGAAGGTTTTATTTGAGCTGACAGGTCTGTCCTACTTCTATATAGATTAGATTTATCATAGAGCATTGTTGAGGGTTCGAAATAAGGGATCACTGCTTCTCACTCGTTTCTCCTAAAATGTTATTCAATAAGAAAAATACTGTCGTTGTCGTTGTTCTGTACTTATCTCTGACAATTTGCTCATCCATTCGTTGGTAGGGCAGGTTGAAGTTTATTTACAGACACACAGCAAAACGGGCCAAAGCCGTGAATCCAAGATCAGTTATGAAGAAAAATAATGAAAATTACAGAAGCGCTTAAGTTCCTTTGTAAATGTGATCTATGGACTAATGACCTCGTAAATGTTTTTTATGCCACTCATTCGTGATGCGTCGTAATTTAAAAAGAATGAATAATCGTACCTGTCATAGCATTAAATGACATCACACCCTGTCTACTTAAATTTTAAGGCTGACTGTCATGACTGAGCTTCACCTGTTGATGGTGGTTGAGGCCGGATTCTTTCGTGTTTACCTATTACAATTGCATATTGACGCTTGAGCACAGTGTCTCGCACTGTAATTAAAACTGATGTTAGTTGACAAGAACGTGAATTCACTCATCACTGAGCATGGTTATCTTGGATTTACCATAAACTCTGAACTGAATTACAAGGAACCAAGGAGTTCAAATCTTCACACGTTTATATTTATCAGCCCTCCTTCCACCTACTGATTTTGATAAACCAAAAGCTTAAAGTTCATCGACGTCAATTGGTTACTAAGGAAGCAAACTGAAATGACAGAGGTAATATTAAAACTTTGAGCTCTTTGTGGTGCACCGTATTGTGAGTTGCGCTTTCTTCCTTGTCTTTATCCCACATTGTGGGGTTGGCCATTTGGCCGGTGTGATGCGACCGAGGAATTCCACTAGCCCTCTCATCGCACAGCCTAACTCTAAAGTGAAACAATTGGATAAGACAAGTCGCACAGCCTCACTCATCAGTGGGCTGTGCGACTTGTCCTATCCAATTGTTTCACTTTGCCGGTCGACTGCAGGTTCCCGGAATGTTGGTTGGCTTTCATTTGCCTGGTCCGCTGTCTCAGTCAATGTATTCATAGAAAACGGGTGCTGTTTCACTAATGCTCTTAGCTGATTCTCCTCAAATTGTATATTCAGTCCGCTGACAGTGCTTCTCTTCAAGACTCACATCCCCAGAACGAAGCTTTACGAACTAATCTTAGGCGTCATAAAGCTTCACTGCGGCCTGACTGGGTGCCCTTTGTATTAGCGTGACAGGGCTGCGCAGAAATCTCGAAAAGAAATTGCATAGAAAGTGGATCTTCTTTTAATAACCTTTTTTAGGGAACAATAACTATTGTTCGTACTCGTTTATTAGATTTCTGCGTGCTTTCGGGATGGGTCGTATCCCTTCTTCAGCGCCTATTAGAATGACAAAGGATAAGTTCGGTCCGTCAGTGAGTGGCGCGAACCGTTCTAAAGGGAGGTCAGGTCCTTTAGAGCTGTAAAATTAAAATTAAATGTATAAGGGGTGAACCGACAAGGACGAAGAGAAACAAAAAGAGGTTTTTTTGTATAAAAGAAAGGAAAGAGAAGGAAAAATAAAAGAATATAAATTAAAAGTTTAAATTAAAAGGGGGAAGTTCGTCAGTCAGATACAGCGGCGGCGAAACGTCCGTGCTTCCTGGCTCGCATCATTCACTGCTTGCGTTTAGACAATAATTCGTCTGTTGAAGACGAAGACACGCTGAAGACCTACAAATAATTCAGGCAATGATTTATTGTGATACAGGATACTCTATCACTCACGTAAACAGTGCGATTCCTCTACGGCGAACTTTAACAAATATTCAAGAACAAATCGATAAAATGAGATCAACTCTTAAGCACGAAAGATAAACCCATAGTTTGAAATGGTTTTTTTAGTAGCAAGTGGTATATCTACTTGAGATGGCTTTTTTAGGAACAAACAGGTTACAGGTTTAAGAGATATGATACAGTAAGACCCCGT
>KN538391.1:513578-552344 GCA_000797535.1 Trichuris suis | reverse complement strand
ACAACGAACAAACCAAACGAGATATATACCCGTCCGTTTTAAAACGAGACTGGTTTATATCTCGTTTGGTTTCCGGTTCCGGTTTGGTCCATGATCCGGTGACAGCAAGGACGGGAGAGAGGTCTTCCATGATTTTTTCAGAAATGTTGGTCTTGGGAATGAAGATAATTTGAGTCGCAGAGTAACACATTGTATACGACTTACTAAAGTTGGGTAAACTGGATAATTTTTCCTGTACTGAGCTGTAGGCATATATTCTCCTTATGGCTGGAAATAAATTGGGGCAAGAGTTTTAGTAAACTTGTAAAATTATTGATAAAATGAAAGTGCGCATAAAATTTTTGAGTTTTAGATAGGTGATTGGGAAGGAATCCATTTCAGTTCTGTCACTTATGCATAGACGTTGACTTCGTAATTGATATTGCTTGATTCGAGTTGGATTTCTCTGCCAAACCCTGCGTATCCAGAAGCAGTTCGACTTGAACCACTCCGTTTCGTACACGCTGTGCTGCATAGGTTTGTGCACTACATGTGATCATACGTGTGACTTATTGAAAATAGTAGCATGACTGGGATGAGTATTATAAATTTTCAAGTTCTAATACATATTGTTTCCCATGAAACAGACATGCTTCATTTTAAAAGCACAGCGCCTTCGAATCATGCGTGATCAGTCGTCAACGTACAATAAACGAGTCTGTGGATGAGCAAAGCGATAACGAATATTTTAGGTGCTACTTACAGCAGCTATATGCGTTTAAAGATCAATAGGAGATACGAAGGTACTCATGAAACTCAAAGCACTCGCAAAACCAAATGAAGTATGCAATGAAAAAAGCGGTGAGTTCATTAAAAGCGGAGTCACTGAAATTTACTTCGCTCATAGACATTTCACTTAACCACTGCAGTGTGATGCGATGAAACGTAGGTTTTGAAATATATCACAAATCTGAACCATCGTTGCTCGCCTGTTCGCTGGTTCCATGGGCTCGTTAGACTGTTACTTTTTTCTCCTGCTTAACAATTGCCTTGCTTGACCAGTTTTTTTCTATTGAAGAGATGCGGTCTCTCCGCGGTGGCTGTGATGACTCACATTATAAAACAGCATGCTATTTGTGTGACCTTATTTACGCACTGAGGATTTTTTCTACCCTTTCTTTCTCACTTGATTAGTAATTTATTCATGTTAGTTTTTTCTAGGTTTAGGCGTTTTTTAAGATTTCTTGACTAATAGGTTTCTTAAGAAGTGTGCTGCCGATGCTTATCTGTCGACGTGCTTCTGATTCGCAAATTGGGTTGAAATGAAGCCGTTGCATAGTGCGTTGACAGCACCTAGTTTTGTTCACTTATTCCATCCCAATCTTTAAGTTGTATAGTTCTTCACTGCGTATGTTTGTGAAGGCAGCTGCGGTGCGAATAATAAATAAGAAGATATGTAAACGATAAGCACAATTCTTCGCAATGAATGCGTAGGTCTTTAGGCCATAGTGTTATTTATGGAATCAAGTCGTTTGTTAATTCGTTCCGGTGACGACGAGACCAGAAGAGTCCTGAAGGATCTGAAAACACTAACGAAAATTCACTTCTGTTAACAAGTCTGGTTGACTCTATAAATAAGCTTTTTTCACAAAGTGGGTTGGTAAACATAGTTTTAAACGGTTTGATGATTGAGAATATACCATGTTAGAACAGCAGCAGATTGAAATGCGGGGCAAAATAATGGTTTCACGTGCTCAGTTTGTTTCGCTTGCCTTCCAGGCAAGACGTTACGGTAATTGCAATAAGCAGTATTATTTTTGCTCCTTAGAATGACCAGTGTCCACTGACGGAACTAGAAAAGTTCATCGTCCATAGTCTCAGGGCTCATCTGGTCCCGCCTCTAGCGGAAAGGTACAGGAAATAATGGTTGTAGGGGAAACGACCCGGTAATGGGTAATTGCAAGTTGGTTTTAAAGTTTCTTCTCTTGATTTTAAATTTCTGCGTGCTGTATGATCTTCTTTATCTATGTTCTTCTTTTCTTTCTTTACCCTGTGTCCCACAGAGATTGCAAGTACATATCCCATATTATAGCGAAAAGCATCCGGATGGGTCGATTGTGTATGTGCAAATGTCGATGGCCCTTTTCCCTTGCTCACGGTTGTCATGTTGTGTTTTATGAAGAATTTTTCTTTAACTTTTCCCAGTGCAAAGTGTCATTCCTGAGATAGTATTCTGTAGACTAACTGGGCGTTGTGAGGCACGTTCCACAACGACAGGTGTCTGTATTGTTCGGTATGCTGCCATAGTTGGGCCAAGCAATTATGGCTTGCCTCTTCTTTATATTATTAATAACAACAGTTTCATTTAGCGTAGCTTTTGCGCTGCTGTGCTGTGCTATCTTGAGAATATGTTGCTTGAAGCAGTGAAGCGAACTCTTTCCTGTTTCTCCAATGTATGATGCAGAGCAGTTACACTTAATCTCATAAACAATTCCAGTTCTGTACGATTTACGGCTGTGCGACTGATTTCTTTAGGATTTTATAATTCGTTGGGTGGTACTTTAACCTTACCATTTTGTATAAAATCTTATATTAGATGAGCTTTTGAAAAACATCTTAAGGTTTAAAGTTCTGCCTAGTTTTTGCAGTTTTTCTCTTCTGCCCTCAAAGCAAAACACACTCAGTAGTCGGCCTGCTATAGGAGAGTTTGAATTTGCGTCGTATGCATTATTCAGCATACGGTTTATCACTCTAGAGATCAGTTTTCCTGGACACCCATTGCTTATGAGACTGTTTCTTATGTATTGTATTTCCCACTGTAGAAACTTTGGATCACGAATGTTGATGGCTCTGTCTATCATTCCATGTACAATTTTGGCGAGTAATGTCTCCGGATGGTGTGATGAGTAATGCAAGTATCTACCAGAATGGGACTGTTTTCTATAAGCAGTTGTTTTTAACTGACTTTCAGATCTTATGCCTACAGTGTCCAGAAAAGGAAGTTTCTTGTTCTGCTTTTTTCTATGATAAAACTTACATATCCAGGAAGAATGTCGTCTGCCATTTTCTACGACAGGGAAGACGTCATGTTCTCGAAACCGAGCTCAATTTGTTCAGCAAAGAAAGTATAATCTTACCTTAATATGCCATTCTGATGCTTCAGTTTACGGTAGAATGACTGATTCTTAAGGTTCAGTTATGATTATTACTATTTATTGATTGCATCTTTATTGCCATCCATTTCTAGTTGCCAACTGATTTGTTCACTCTTAAGCCATCGGCAGCTCAAAGGGCTAACAGTTAAATCTGTGGTTCTGCTACTTAAACTTGAAAAACAGTTCTTCATACCGTTACTCAGGTTCGCAGATGGTTAGACACTAACGACGGGCAGTCTCTTTATAAAAGTATGAAGTTTTGCTACCTTTGCGCACAGTGTTCTGCTGGCATCGTGGACAAACAGCATCACCAAAACTTTGCGTACACGTAGGGAACATTTACGCTGCTGTGAAACCATTGCCTTGCATTGGACAAATGCGTATTCACTGCGCCAGTAGAAGTTTAACGTTTTGACATAGTACTCGAACTATCCACATTTGGCTGCACATCTTCTAAGCTTTAAATAGTTCAAAGCAGTGACTACTTTTCTGGCATCACATCAGTAGTAGTGTACATATTTTCTAAACAGCAGAAGCGGTTTGCTCAAATTATTTTGCTTTATATCGACAGACACAATAACTTCGCGTGTGTAAAAGATCAACATGAATAGGATGTTCTAGATGTGGGAGTTGAGACAGAACAGGAACTGAACGGGTCCTTAGGAGAGTCATGTAACAATCGACGACACAAGTAAGCCATAACGCTTAGGCAGAGGAGGCAGACGACTGCAAAAATTGTGAGCAATAGAATGGCTACGGTCAAATCGATGCAAAGTTCCTCACTCCCTGAAAGACAGCACCATTACGTATGCGTTTTAGCAATTAGGCAATTGCTTGATTCCAGCATGTGCATACAAAGATCAGAACTTACTTGTACTTTGGACGAGCTCCTGAGGAGAAGTGGGAACTATGGACTGCAGTTCCTGCTGCTGCACTCGAATTACTGCTGTTAAGTTGTAGTTCTCTTCCAGAGGAAACCACGAATTAGCATGTGCGCGTTTCCTTCGCAGATGCAAAGTAGTATTGTTCACAGTCACTTGGCATTGCTGCGACAGAGTGCTATTAGCTTAACGGACGCGTAGAATCTACATACCGGTCTATTGCAGTTCTGTAGGCAAGGTCGAACTTGACACTGAACGTATACTAGCTGAGATGTGGTGAACTGAAAGCCATACATATGCACATACACGTGCTTAGCGCCAGTACTGGCATGCGTAGTTGTGAAAGCTGGCACATCCACTGCACGACTCAGCTGGGTGGCACATCTTAAAAGTTCGACAAGTAGATTTCAAAGTTCATTATGTTCTCTTAATCATACCCATCCTGATCTATAATGCTTATGCTCGTCTCTGGAATGTTAGTTCCATCATGAGCATAGCAGTCATGCACATAGAAATCATATATGCCTAAAGGAAATGATGAGAAGGAAGGCTGGTATCCTTAAGCTGATCAAATACTTGTGTCTTCCATTATTACGTCTAAGGTTATACGCTGGCCAACATGAACAGTGTCCACGACGCTGCCTTGAATTCCGTGTCCGTCTCGGATGACCATTTTCAGCAGCGGGCTTCCACCACTGCCAGTCACTACATCTGCATAGGTTCTTGGACTGAAGCGAAGTCATGCTGCTCATTCCACAGGTAAATTAATTTTCTAAACAACCTACCTGATCAAAAGACCAGGACCGTTAATTCCAGTAGGAAGAGTAAGCGTTATATCGTCCATATTGTAGGCACACCGAACGGTTAGCCCTTCCATACCTTCTACCAACAGATCACGCATTGGACTCAGTACCAGCGTGACTCCGTACTCCCCGTCAGTCTGCGAAAACTGCACTGCTGAGTTTCCAATGCCCGTTATTGGTCAGATGAAATTTTCTGGTCAAACAAAGAGGACAGTGCTCACCTCAGTATGCTCAAGGCCGCAGTAGGGCTGTTTCGTGGGTATTGGATTGAGCGGCAAGCGCAACTTCAAGCGATGGGAACCGTCACCCTCCCATCGACATTGAGGCGTTTGATAGAATTTGTTGGCGAACACAATACCGTTGAATGGCTTGGCGAAGTGAAGATCTACTGTGATCTCTTCGCTGTTGCATTCAACAGACCGATCTGCGGAGGGTGATTTTGGCGGGATTTTGAAATACAGAATGCCTACCTCGGAGCAGTTGTGATGAGGCCAACCGGGTAAGCTATAAAAGTAGAAAACCAATAGACGTATCCATGCGAACTGGAGAAGCTTACGGTCAAGGTTATGCCCAGCAAAATAGCTCTGTCCATGACGGCAGCACGTCTCGGTAGGATTCAATTTCTCTCAAGCTTAGCAAGATCAAGTCTGCGGTAGGGAAGCTGAGCTGTTGGAATGACCAAGGTGATAAAAGGCTTACGTAGCGATGGTGTACAATGATCATAGTTTAAATATTTAGCTCAAAGTGACCCTGTGGTCCAGGTCGATCCGATAACCACAAACAAGGCACTTGACCAGCGGTCCCTCTCGTCTGTTTGCTCACCAAGAAGTCCAGCGTCGCCCATGGGGAACTGCAACAGACGGCATGCTTTGTCTTCACGTTGACAAACGAGCGCCCTAACGCCTCATGATAATCCGGTTTGTGACAGCCCCACCGACTGCTACGCCTGCCTGTCTAAGGGGGCTGGCTGTCAAGCGAAAAAACGAGTTTAAAGTTTTCTCGCATCGAAGAGTTTATTGTTCGTTAAAGGGATGACGTGTTCAGGTGATCACAGAACAGGCAGCTGAATTTGCCACCGTCGCAGTTTCCTCTAAATCTATGACCGAACGAACTAGCGGCACACTTTCACGGTCAGCCGGATACAGCGGTCATCAGCTAGCCACCCGGAACTCATGGACGTTCAGCTTCAGAAATTAGCAAAGCGCAACCCATGCTTGACTATTGATAAGCGGAAAAACTAGACACCATGAAATAACTGATTCCTGACTGCACCTGCCTGAAGGTTGCTTTGAAAGCAGCTTATCGTTGAAGAAGGGACACTAGTTTCTTTGAATCATTATAGTGTGAAGTAATAAGGCAAGGATGGGCGTCGTATTCTTAATCGAAAGAGACCTACTGCAGGAAAGGCGGGCACTCGCCAAGGAACAATGAAAAGTACTTGTACCATGTTCATTCTGACTCCACGGGGCTACTTGAGCTTTGGTTTCTAGGGTCAGGTCGATCTAGAGAAACGGAGTCACAAGTCAAGTGTCCAATGAGCGTGGCCAACTTTTGCAAGTCGGCATAGTGTTACCAAAAGTCCACATACCAGGGACACTCAGAAGCGAACCAATGCCTCGTCCAATCCGGTTCAAATGTAGGATGGCTACTTCATTGCCAAGGTCTGCTGAAACGTTCGAATTCTTTTTATGCCATTTGAACGATCATATGCAAATTGGCTTGGCTAACAGTGCTCATTTCAACTTTCTTTTTTACTTCTTATTCCTTTCGGTCTTCATCTTTCTTATCCATACCAAGTCTAGGTCACGCAAACTGCACACTGAGAATCAGCTGTTTGAAAACAGATCAACATAGGGTGAAACGGTTTATTCCTGTTAATTCCTATCAGCGGCTTACCAGTAAAAGTGAGCGCGCTGCTCCTACTTGTATTAATAATAATGTTGAGAGCTTTGGAAACCAGTGCATTCTGTCATCAGCTTTAGTTCAACTGTAGCTGTACACCTTTAGAGCTCTTCCTGTGTACATTTCAATTCCGCGAAGCCACATGATAATAGGCATAAAACATTAGAGGATAGTAATCGCAGTGCAAGTTTTATGTCCACTAAAATACGTGGTCTGTTTTTAAGGGTTAGTGCAAATGAAATTGAAATTCCGTTGCCAGGAGAGTCAAGTAGTAAAACCGCTCTGCTATTCCGCATATTTTATCATTCTTATCCTGTGCATTAAGAAAATGGTGAGGCTAATAAAGTTTCCAGAAAAGAAGATATGTAGCAGTAGGTAAATATATGCCAAGTTCACTGGGTTCATTGTCAAAAAAGCATAATGCTATTAATTCGAACGCTTTGCGGTTTCTGTCCCCGTTTTTCAGGCAACGTTTATCAATATAAACGCGAAGCTTTCGGGCCTCTTCTGGGCCCGTCATCAGCGCGAAGTGTGTAGCTCACCGGGCCGGTCTTCATGCTTGCAAGCCCCTCCATCCGACTGACTTCGGCAGGGACCGCAGCTGTCAGCTCTAACCTTGAGCCGTCGGGCCTTGGTCCACCTCGTCAGTCAGACGGTGGAGGGAGCGCCCAACCGACCGAACACGGCGGCGACACAACAACAAATGAGTGACAACGAACAAACCAAACGAGATATATACCCGTCCGTTTTAAAACGAGACGGGTTTTAATTAATGCTATTAATACTAGTATTAATAAGCAACGTCGGAACTTTGAACACTGCCTGCTTCTTAGCAGCCCCATAGTTCTTCGTATGAGACGTTCTCGATCACACAATTCCCAGTCGCTGACGACGGACCAAGCTGGTCCCGAAAGCACTGAAGTTATGCCTTTGCTCTGTCATTTTCCTAATAACTGCTCATCCATCCGTTGGCAGAGCATTTTCTCTCTCAATTGCTGAGCGGATGGAAAAGAAAAACAGGCAAAAACAGTGTGACTATCTCGAGTGAAAAACGTAAAAACGTCAAAGTAAAAAAATGAACAAAGTCACGTGCAGTAAAAAACGTTCTCCAAACGTTCACCGCTATTCCGTACTGCAGAAGAGCAAGAAAGTTTAATGTCAGCAAGAAGTGAGGCAGTCAGCTTCTTCAAGCCTTGAACGAGGCTTAAAATGCTGATTAGATATATTTTTCCTGATTTATAGCACGCTGCGACCAGCTGTGCCTACCTTCAGTTACGTGCTCTTACGCGTGAAATCTCTTTTGTCTCATTGATATTTCATTGTATTGAGTTCCGACCTCAGCGGATAAACATTTCGCGCTTCACTAGAAATTTTCATTATATTCCCCATACTTCTATGATTATGCGCAATGTTAGCTATTTATCGTTATAAACAAGGTCCGCTTTAATGCAAACAAGCACTTTTAATCATTTTCATGTTGACATTATTTTTGCGATATGGTGCAGCACAGTGAGGCAGATGTTCTTTCATTTCACTGAAACTGAGGATTTGTGACCTTGTACACATTTCTGTTTGCGTATAAAAGACCATCCATGATCACGATTACAATGAGTTGACACTACAGAATAAGAATTTTCAAGTATTAATAGCCCTGTTGGCTATAGAGATATGAATACTTCAGATCGCGAAATTTCAGAACGAATTAGATAAACTCCTTTGATTATAAGATTTTTAAGTGCACTATATCTTTGCATGTTGAGGACCTGTATAAATGACTGAACGTGGGCGGAACAGGCAAATGTTCATGGAGATAGTGTATCTGCTAAACAGAAATTTTTCGATTCGCGTCACAGTGAACGTTTCATTGCATGACAACATGTATAGTAATGTCTCATATTTTTCTCAGCGTCTTAAAGCTCACTCAGCAGAATGCAAACCACGAGAAATTTCAAATGTCGCAAAGCAGTATGGAGCAAAAACACTTAGAACATTTATTAATATAATCCATTCGTTTACAAGGATAGCGGCGAGCAAAGTAAAACGCTCACCATCACATCATGACTAGCGCCTTAAATTGGCTAGCTTGCACAAATTCCTTTCCGGACTATTTTTTCGATATTTCTGCTCAGTGTGCATGCTGGCTTGCTAAATTCCATAGGATGGAAATGAGAACGCGTCGAGCAGCTTCTCAATCCTTTACTAGCCAACACCCAGCTACATTCTCTCCTGCTGATAACAGCCTCTTGCTTTATTGAAGTTAACAAGTTTCAACTATCAATATGATAACTACGAAACGTAGGGATGAATTATTATTTATGAAAGCTTCTATAAACGTTTTATTTTACGGTGGTGCCCATTTTTATATTGAACAACGGGAGCTTTCGGGTGTGAGCGTCACCCGTCGTCAGCAGTAACAAGCAGATTCCTAACCGCTGTCATTGGTGGCACTAGGTATGCACAGTAAATTTGGAACTTCCTTCTTCTTTCGTAAGGGGTTATTATTGCTTGAACTGTTTGGAAATAACGGAAATAACCCGTTACTTGTAAAAATTACTTGTAACATTTTTGATAATTACTTGTAACATTTTTACTGGTGTTAAAATCACATCAAAAGGCAAAGCTCCGGGACCCTCGGTGCCCCGTCATCAGTGCCTCGATAACCGGAGAGTGGTTAAGAAGGCACTGAAGACAGGGCATGCATGGTGCTGAAAGCTCTGCCGTTTGATGTGATTTTAGTACGAATAAAAATGTTACAAATAACTGATTATTTCCATACAAACGCACTAGTACACTAGTACTCTTACTTTCCGTATGGCTTTCGCTCTTGTTAAATTTCACCTTTGAGATGCTTCACACAGAGCAAAGCTTTATTCCCCTATCGATCCAAAGTAAGCAGCTGATCTTCTCTTCACTTGAGATTTTATGAAAACTGGTTCAGAAAGAATGCAAAAGAAGTCTTTGGAATAGAAAGAATGGTGCACTTCCTTGAATCTTGAAAGGGCACTGCTAGTTATTAACAGTAATACTAATGCTTTTTAAGCTACCAGTTCGTTTTTCTGGCAGACTGACGCGCCAAGAACGTTTAACAGTAACAACAACAACAACAACCAGAATACTTTGTTAAATACGTTCTTTCATAGTACAGCAATGCGAAAGTGTTATTCATAACTTTGAGACCAAAATCACTATGAGGCATTCACTCGATTGTTTTCTGACTTTTCCGCTCCTCTATTAAACTGGCATGGCTCCTGAAAAATAGAATTCGTGATTTCCAAAATGAAATTAAAAAAGATACCGAGAAGTTGCATTTCTCACAGAATTCCACTGAGCATACGAAATTGACATTTTCTGTTTGAGGGAAACGAAAGGCACCAAACGTGACGTAGTAAACAGTTGACTGATCATCGCGACTTCGCATCATCGGACCCATTATAGTGGGTTGCTGCGGGCATCTATAAATGCCCACACAAACGTTATGACTACTTGAAACAAATTCTTTTTGCGACACGACTTGTATACCCCACTTTCAACGGAGATAGCTGGAAGGGATACATCGTTTATCTGTCAATGACGGAGAAACGAGTCTTCCGAAAAATCCACATATTCTTATACGTTCAGTAATGTTGGTTTTTGTCAGTAAATTGCTGGACCACGATTATACAAATTACTTGTTGTGTGATTAGAGACATACTGACTATGAAAGAGTAGAAATAAAACCATTTCATTAAAAAAGAACAATAAAAATGATAATATTAATATTATTTTTTTAAAAATTAGGTCGCTGCAAAAGTTCATCCGGTTAACCTTGAGCCCCAAAATTTTTGCGCAGGGTATTGGTAATTCTACTGAAAGACTGCCTCATACTTACACCAATGATTTTAGCCAGTTTTGTTCATTACGTGGTTACTTTTCCGTCAGTTTATGATGTACCCTGATAAGATCGATTTTCAGCGTTGCATACTTTTGTGTACTTGTCTTACTGACGTGGCATCCGTATGCTGCCTGAACGTTGTCAGAAAGTTATTGAAAGGAATGGGGACTATTTTGAATAAACAACTGTTTTGCAACTTGACTTCACGAGTGTTTTAAATCGTCAAAAAATAGGACGAACTTATGCACAAAAGTAATAGTAAACCTTATTCGGGCATTTTATTTCGTCACTTTACAAAAATCAGGCAAAAAACGTACAGCTTCGTTTAGCTTTATATGTGTGAAGTTAAAGCGCTTCTGACCTCTCTAAAAAGAAGAGGAGCAGTTCTGAAGTCTAGGTGAGACTTGTGCGTTAGGTAGCAGCTTGTCAGCTATCAGTGTCCCTCAATGCATGATCGAGCTATCTTTCAAATGCGTTGACATTTAATGCTGCCAAATGGAGTGACATTACCACTGAAGCCTTTGACAATGCTTCCAAGCTGACATTTTCATAATTCCAGTGCTAAAGTAGGCTGCATGCGATACCTTTCATAGGATGATGGATTGGATGAATTTATGCCCTCGTAATGATTAGACATCTGTTCTGCCACGCAAAGAAAGAAATCAAGTAGGACCACTACCATAGTTTACTTCTAATTAAGAATCGATATGAACCTAATAAACTATGGCTCTGCTGCTTTCCTATTATAGAAGCAGGTAAGACATTCATTCAATTTTTATCCATTTTGATTTTTAAATTAAGCTGCTGTAAAATTTCGATTCTATTTCGACATGTAAATTTATGTTCGAATCGACTACACTTCTGGAGGCTGTTCAAACAGCAGCAACGGTCATAATGAGGTGTTCACTGCACAAGTTTGTTGTAAGTTTTCTCCACGAGGGATACTTCCAACCGCTGGCACGTTCGAACAGAACAGAAGCGTATTATTACGAATAATATAAACCTGAAGGTACTTAGGAATAAGGAGATCGTCTGTAATCAGCTCGTGAAGATGCCCTACGGTAAACAAAGTATAATTTTATCCAGTGTGCCCTATCTGACAAAACTAATGAACGTGTTGACGGAGTGAGAGAAAGTGCGAGAATTGACCTATCATAAAACATTATCATCAGGAAGAACGCTGGCGATACGAACCCGGTTTTGTCGATGAGATCAACACGAGCGCCGCTACGATTACCATGCGCGTAGCAGCTATGGACGAACATTTGAAATTTGTCTGTAAATGGAACTAGTCGTTAGTGAAAGATATTTGACGGCAGTATGCCTGACAAACCATCACTAAGTCTTGGCCCTTTTACAACAAGAGTAATAGGCTCTCCGAGATTCACCGTTCTTTGTACGCGTTTTCCATTTAGTCCATTTCCTTCTAAAACGAATACTTCGACAAAGTATTTTGGTCTCTCTAGAGTGCCGTGTCCATTTACGGTCATTTTTGGAAGACTCACTGTTCTGAAGGAAAAAATTAAGGAACACTAATTCTCATGTTGCTAACCAACTGGACAAGAACTGTTTGTTCTCCTTGAAAGTTGTGCACAATATCCTCGTTCATTTTCCATTGCAATCTTTGTTCATGTCTTTCAGGAGGCTTCTCTTTGCAAACAAATATGTAACGCTTATCCTCCCTGCTTTTTCTGTACTTGTCAAGTTGTACGTAGATTTCGTTTTCCAGGTGTACGATTCTCTAAACACAAAACGAATGCACGCGAACGAACACCTAGCTGCAGCGTTTGCAGTCATGTACATTTTCTGAATTGCGCCAGCTACGGGTTCCGCAGCGGAAACTGGGAACTTCAAACAGCATATGCCGTTCACCATATTCATCGTAATACATGCAGGATCTATCATGTTGGAAGTTCGCGGAATAAATGCGGCCGTTGAATGGATTGTAAAATTGAAATTTTGCAGTTATTCCGTTAACAGAACATTGAATGCCGACATCTGCTTTAAGATCGTCTTGATTCATAAGGAACCATTGAATAACGTAAGTGCGTACCAGCAATGTCGGGGTTGTTAGGCCAGGATTTTTCTACAGAAGCAAAACTTTCAAAATTACCTACCACTCGCTGCTGTTTGAGTGATTCAATGGCTACCTGAAATTTACAATGCATAGCAGTAAAGTTGTTGAACGTTAATTTTACCATTAGGGAGATTAGAGTCAGCAGACGTACTGAATCAGTCATGCTCAATCGTTTTCGCATAATGCTTACGCTTCATTCCAATGGAGTGCAGATGAAAAAGATAGCTTTCAAACTAGGCAACTTAATTTTGCTTTCTTAAGGTAGCAGCTTTGCACATGGCAGAATACAATCCTGTCCAGAAATTTATTTATTTCTTTAATAGATGTTCAGCACAATACGAGGCGGCGGAACGTCCTTGTACTGATTGTTGCAGCTGAAGTTGTGACAGAGTGACAGTTCAGGAAGACGAGTTTCGGTAGTGTTCTGTCCTGGTGGCAAACGAATTTCAAAACACCGACGAAGACACTATTTCATCACAACACGGTTCGCTGAGCAAGAATGGACCAAACGGCTATGGAAGAAACAGGTTGAATGGGAAGGCCAACGACACAATCCAGTCGAGCACGGCAACATTTCCTAATAAACTATGATCTCGAAAGACTTCGGGAGACGGTGGAAAGCGGTAGCTCCTCATATTAGTATATCTGCATATTCAATAAGTTTATTTCGCCAGTGTCCACATAAAGTCAGTGTTCTTATTAATACAATTAAATTTTGGCGGATTTGCAATTCGTAACAGGTTAAATTCTTCTTGCGGAAACATGCCGCCCCATTACTTGCAACTTAGCTGCATCGAAATGCAGAAAATAAGGAGTCATAAGGAAGAGGAGTTAATACAGTTCTTTCAGCTTTTTAGTTAGACCTATTTCAAGGAAATGATATTGAGCATTTGTCGACATTCGCTTCTGTTACACATTAATTTGCAAACACTATGTATTAAAAACTGAACAGTCATAAAATTTTACCTTTATTTAAATCCGTATGAAGAAATCTCACAATGTACGAAGCGGGACACCCTGATCGAGCCGTTTTTGCCAGTGAGGGATTCTGACAGAGCGGCTGACTGTACTTGTCACAGCTTCTCTCCAGGTTAAAGGCTTTACAACTATAGGAGCATATTTGTGTGGTTGTGATGCTTGACGGCAACAGAGACATTAAGTTAACTTGACACAGCTTAGTATAAAGATAGAGGAGCAGCGAATTCCTTCACTCGGCTGTACACTACGTGATGCAAGGGAACGATAATGAGAGCCTCATAGTCACTCGACCAATTGCTACATGCAATTAGATACTCGAACCTGAAAGCTTCAATGCATTGCAAATAGGAGAGATGGCAAAGTAATGGATGATTGAAGCCTTTAATGTAGCCACATGACGCTCAACTATAATGCACGCCCCAAGGCTATGTACGATTGCCTCGCTGCTTCAACTGACATCGTCCACTTCAATACACCATGCTACGATAGCTGAGAAAGTGTTGAAAAATTAGATTGGTATCCTTTGTTCACCAATAGCTACCGTAATCTGAGCATGAAACTATTCAACTCACTATAATTTGGAAAAGTCACTTTAAATATGTTCCCATCTTGTATGTCAATCACATGCTGAGTAGAAATTCCTTGTTTCTACCAGTGTGTGTGTGGAATTTCCACTGGAATAATCTGTATTCCCAGACTCAGCAGCTCATTTACCAGTTAATAAGAAAGAAATTTTGACCTACTCAGAAAATCAGAAAACGAGAACAAATACTGTGTGCACGCACTGAGGATAATCAGTAATTCTGCTACCCATCTCATGCCGTAACTGACAGAATTAAGGATGGATACGCTCACCACCCAGTTGTAGTAGAATGCAGTTCTTGCTGCGTATGAATGAAACACATTGCAGCTCTTCCTAGCAGCAACGTCAGCTCACAAGATAAAAGTCAGCAATGTCAGTCGACTACGCTGCCGACAAACGCAGTTGCAAAAAGAGTGGAAACCTACAGCTGGCTTCTATCAAAGTAGAGGACTCACGCAAAGGTTTAAGAGCGTAAGAAACTTCGTTAGTCGTGGTTGAACGATTACGTAGACGTCTTCCTTTCGTAAAGGTCTGATACGAAGTGATCTTATAAATTCCCATTACTGCAATTAATATGGAATCATGCTGGTCACTTCTGGTCAGCGCCATTATACTCGCTGTTACTTTATTCTTCACACGGCTGATTATCACCAGACGAGGTAGGGTTACGCAGAACAGTGTGCCATCAACGCCGCACCAAACAACTCCCGTTGCTGATGAGAAACGCGAGTTTCTTGGCTTAAAAACGAACTTAAAAGAGATCCAGGAGAGAAATGAAGACGAGGAGGAAAATGAAGAAGAGGAAGACATTTTCATTCCTACACGACGTACGCGACGATTCGTCATTGCAACAACGCCTACCAACGAGAGTTCCAATGAAAACAAAAGCATGTACGACGAAGAAACGAAGGAGAAGGCAAAGGTAGTTATTCGAAATGCAATCATATCTAAACAGCTGAGGGAATTATGACTCATTTCAAAATTTGAAATATTCCTTTCGTTGGCATGACTTTACGCGTTGCTTTTCTAATGCGCTTCCTTCTCTAAAATATCACGAATTTTACTTATGTTCAAGAAAAATTTTCAGTGACGCTGCGTACAGCAACGGCTCCGATTTCAGTAACTTTTCGTTCAAGCAAACTGATGCTGAAAGTCTATTTCAGTGACTATGCAAAAATGACACGCTTTACTAATCGTTGAAATTCTCTTGTCACTAAGAAATCAAATTGCGGTATATGTAACTGTTAATGGAATAGTTTGTTTTCATAATGCTACTATTGCTGCTTCGTTGGGGTACGTAGAATTTAATAATGTGATAAACGGTTTCTAGCGCAATAATTACGCTGAAACTTGAGACATCGTTGATCCGTTGCCATTGCGCCAGAAAGTGCAGAATGAATGCCTCCGGCACAGTTATGAAACATTGAAAGCAAGGCGAGCATTTCGCAATGAAGAGCATTCTCTCACCAGTGACTTGCACTAGCTCAGCAGAGCAACCGCTGAGCTAGAGTCAAAAAGTGAATTTCCTCTTACCGAAGAAATTCGATTTTCAAAAATGATCCTTTTTCCAGGATAGCGCAGCTGCGTTTAAAATGCCAGTGGAGATCAGTCACCTAGGAAACCACATAATTCGCAAACGTACACAGCGGTCTAGAACAGCTTATACAACGATTTCGTCAGCAGCGTTTTCGACAGGATAAATGGAATGAAGGAAATCGAATATTTTCAGGCCTACATGGCTTTTCTTAAAATTACTACTACGCATTTATACTGAAAAGTTCTTGCACATTGCCAACAAAATGTTATGATAACCCTGTTGCGTCACATTAATCGTCTAACGACTTCAACGCATCTGTGTTACAACTTGTAAACGAACATATCCTTTAATAAGAGAAACCCGCGAAAATCGATCAATAAAAAGTCTTTTACTCATTTCTCGGTATTTTATTGCTTTCAGATGAATATTCTGTAGTACTTACTTATAGATAGGTTCAGATCATCCGGCTAATTGCCTGAAACAATCTCGCAAATCATTGTGTCATATTTTCCAACTGCACCCTGTTTTATTCTTTGGCGAACTACGGAAATTAAACTGTTGAACTGACTACTCTCAGGCACTGATACGATATTGAAACGTTTACAGCCATTCCATGAACTGAAATATTCTGAGGAGCTTTAGAATAAGGTTTGAAGCAAGAACGAGACCCATAAGACCAGCTGTTTCGTTTGCATTTACACGATTTAATGCAGGTATAAAAAGGGTCAAAATGCACGCATTTGTCCTATATCACTGAGAAATGAATTTATCCTGCTAGTTCTGAAGTACTTATCGATCACCAACCACAGTTATAAAAATGAGCGTAATTGAAAGTGAAGTTGATTCACACGCTCTGCTGTCCTTTTAACTTGAATGCACACTTCCAGTACAGGTGTCCCCACCTTAACGAAAGTTGACTTTGTTCGTAAAACGAACTGACGGTTACTACATCCTAAAGTAGGAAACGGTTTCGAGCATTCTCAGCCCCCTAAAGACTGCATGAAATGTTGAACAACACATATGTACACTAAAATTATGAATCATATGATAAACATACAGCAAATATTGAATAGAAATGCACGTGTAAGACGCAGTCTCATTTACTATAATCTGAATGACAGAGAGAACGAGGGAAGGCTGAGGCAATGGTAGTGATGATTGCATATTAGGCCATCTTAGGTTGGATTCCGACATGTACTAGTCTCCATCCGGTGTCGATTTCACTGGATAGCAAGCAGCAACTGCGTCAAAAGGATGGCGAAACGAAGGATGAACTTTCGCTCTTCTTCTCGAAGTGAAAATATGCCCACGGTTTTCCCCGTAAAGTAAAAATTCTTCTTCGCAAAAGAAAAATTTCGCAAAAAGAACGCACGTGAAACTGGGAGCACTCTCATTTCGTTCACGCACAATTTTAACTCTGATTTTAATAAAGTCAACTGAAACATCGCTCGTTTCTCTGACTCACAGGATTGGCTGTTAGAGGATTTCGTGGTGCGCTTTGGATCTGACTTCATCAGTCGGAGCAAGTATAAACAGATCTGAAAACCTCGTTATCCTAATAAACGTTCCTCAGAACGGAAAGGCTAGCCGTAAATGCGCAAAGAAGTTATGCGGGTCGGTTCACTCCTATGCTGCCTACAATTGCTACAGGGGTCAAAATGTACGTACCTTTATTTCATCAAAGATACATAAAAAGAAAAAGAACAACAGTTTTACTCATGCGCTGTCTACAATAGGTTAAATGAAAACAGACCAGATGACGGTTTCGAAAGTTGGACTGGGCTAAGTCGGGATTACTACGCCTATTCAAAATCTGCTTGAACAGTCATATTTTATTGCAAAAACGCGCTTGTTGAAATGCAATAAGCACCTCTATGATAAAGGACTTATCATAAAAGTTCTCAACTCATCAGGCAACCAGGAGATCGCCATAAATAAATTCTCCCACAAACTTTATATCATTTAGAAGACGAAATGTAACGGCAACCTATTTTACTGACGAACACACGTGCCAGAGAAGTTGCCTGCTTGCGAAATAGGCGAAGGAACAAACATTTTTAAAAAATTCGATCAGCTAACTTTACTGCAACATATACAAGAAAGACAACGATACACCTTTGGTCTGCAACTGATCAACCAAAACCTGTGGGAATATACAAGAAAATGATAACAACTTGAACAGACGTACACTATAAGTTGTGAATGTTACGCACTTGATACCATTCTTCTGTCCAAATTTTGCGCAATGTTAAAAACACAATATTCAAAAATCTATGTAAAGCGAATCAAACGCTTTCGCTTTCGCTCCTCCATGTCACCAAGGGTGCTTGGATCAAAGACGACTTTTCGTTGGACGCAAACCTTAAAATAGTTGTAAATAACTGAACGTCCACATCGGCAAGGTCAAATTCTAAAACGCGCTAACAGAAGCACAAGCAGAGTAAAACCTCAGCAGACGTTGAAACGTTAACAAACAGGACGTATACATTCAGCGAATGTTTAAAGAATTTGGAAGCTTAAGAATATTTGCCTTTTTGATATCACAGCTTTGTTATTTATAGCATAGTTTATTTACGGAGTGACCCCCTTTGTAAAAACAATTGTACTACCAGAGCTTTCAGGTCCAACCTTAACCAGTCTCCAGCGGTAAAACAAACCTATATGATACCATGAAGGATAATGCATTCCTAATTTTAAAGTGTATTTCTTTAAAGTATGCCAGAAATTCTTGGTGTATATTGTAAGCCAGTGGTTCTGAAGGGGGCACTAGCACCCCCTAGGGACCGTGGAAGATTTCAGGCGGTGACGGAAGGCCAAGGGGGCGCGCTAAGATAACCTCTTACTGAGAAAGAAGCAACTGAAAGCCCTCTTTGGACGCTGGTGGTTGGAATGCAGAATGGAGACGAATAGCACGCAAGAAAGTTCCCCCAGCATGAGTCGGTGTCCCGCAGGGTAACTGTGTAAGCAAGTCGCCAGTCCGAACTCTGCCTGCAGACCAGTGGGACGCTGCCTGCTGCGGCAATAGACAGCTGCGACGTTAGTTGCAGCTGATTTTGTCACAACAACGTACCAGCTCATTGTATGGGTGACTCACGATGATTGACTTCACCTCTTGCATAGTGCTAATCTGCCTTCCAGCGAGAATTAATTCTAGATGATTCCTATTGGTCAGCTTTATTCCTAAATTTAAGAAATAAAGTTTTGAGTTATCGCTTGTCCTTTTCCATGTCTGCGGTTTTTTGTGAGCGGCGAAATCACCGGCAAGGCGGTAAAAGCAGAGAAGAATCGACGTAAATCATCAGTTGAATGTATCACAATTTGCTCGAGTCAGTCGAAGGAACGGAACAGATATGCCGAGCGAATACTAGCTAGAGAGGAAATTAGGGAGGCACTGGTGAAATCTGAGCACTGTAGGGGGCGCTGGTGCGGAAATGGTTGAGAAACTATGGTGCAAGCAATCCATCGATTTTTGTCATCTGTCAGCTGCGTTTTCCTGTTCAGCCACGTATTGAAGACACATTTTTTATGTGAAAAATCCCATTGAAAAATTGAAAAATTTTGAGAATTATTTCTTCTTCCATTGTACGAACGAGGCTTATTTCGTTTCTGTCTTCAATTACTGAGAAAGTCTTCAAGCATTGTTCCAATTGTTCATTCATTTCTTGTTGAATCTTCTTCCATGTAACATGGTCTCTTGTCAAATTTACTTCCATGTAACATAGATTAGTGACGGTGTCTTACTCCATACGGTATTGTTAGTGATCCAATTTTGTTTATTAATTCTATGCTTTCTTATTCTTGATGTTATGCAACCCCACAGAGTTGCTTAACGGAAACGCAACGCAGTGGACGCACAGTTAGGTCACTGATTGTATGAGTAATCAACGGCCAAACTCTGCGTCCACTGCGTCAAAACGAGTCGGCATGTGCGCCAAACCGTAGGAAACAAAATACCGTGCAACCAATTAGTTCTTACAAGCAGCTTAAAGTTGGCTCGCACTACACTGTAGCTTACACATATAAATATTTTTAAAACATATATATATATATATATATATGCAATCTTAGGATTCACTAGCAACAAAGACCTTCGGTTAAGGACATTTTCTTCAACTCTCCCTAGGAACCATAAATAGTACTCACTCTAATGGCAGAACTTGCACGATACAAAATTAAGTAGTTATTACGCTAACGACTAAGTAATTACACATGTCAAGCAAAAAGCACCACAGCATAGGGGTACGTTCGCAAAACAGAAGGTAAACGGCGCAGATATATCTGACAATAAGGCCCCCATTTCAAAAACAAACGCTTAACCGGAAGTTATTAATACTACATAAACGTGAGTTAAACGAAAAGCAAGAAGTGAAAACAACGTGCAACTCACCGGCTTCTGATCAGTACGGAAACGTTTTGCGCGTTCCAAGAATTTGTTCGATGTAGCGCTGGTATCTGCCGACTGCCAAGAAGTTCACAAAAAAGCTATGTGAGAAAGTGCGACATACCATTACTGTGCTTGAGCTTCCCTCATCAAACGTGATTATTTGTCGACGCTTTCCCTCAGATTCCGAACTCGTATTATGGTTTGCACTGCAGGTGAAAAAGCGAAATTATACCGAGTACGGCCAAAATAAAAAGCAATACTCCTGCTCTTTCGTGCTCTCATCTGCCTTATTGCCGCTACCTTCTGTTTCATCCTGAAAGTAAAATACTTTTTACTGTAAGAATCATCAATGATTAGTCGTTAAACATCTTGGATAAATCAGAAAACAAGCAACGTGCTCAGTAGCCTTTGACGATACAAACTGGTTATGCACAACTGCAGAAAGCGACACTGTCCTACATGTCTGTTACTTGTGCTTGGAGTAACTAATTATTAATAATAAAGATAACATGAAGTACTACTCATAGTCACAGTCAGCCAACTGATACCCAAAACGTTGTGATACCCATGGCAACTGCACTTGACCACATTCCAGAAAATTAACAACCACTTTTAGGAAATGAAATTATTATAAACAACGCCTTTCTACAGCTCACATCTTAAAAGTACGAATCATTTGCGTGTAGGCGAACAGAATGAAACGTCTGACGCTGCGTATGCTTAAATCTGTCATACGTCATCTATCTTAAAGAACGACACGTTGCCTCTTCCGCCTTTCTTCATTTCTTTAATCCCACAAAACTATCGCGACATACCACTACAGTTACATACATATTAAGTAGGAGCAAAAATTCGTTCAGCTAATTTTGCGCTTCAATAATCTCGATGATTGCGCGCGCATTTCGGTCTCTGCTGCGTGAGATGACGAAGCTGGACATCTGCTTCAGGCAAAAAAATTTAAATAAGTTTCTTTTGTTCAATCGTCCTTTCATTGTTCTTCTGCCATGAGCTCCGGGAAAGAACGTTTTATACAAGTGCTGTATTTTCTTTTTAAATGAAGAGCACAAACCAAGAGGATTTCGTGGAAAACTTAAGGTGATACAGTGACGTCGGAAAGAGCGTGTCAGAAGTGGCAAAGGCACTTTCACAGTGGAGAATGATGTAAGCGATCGATCGAGGTCAGAGCGCCGCTCAAAAACTGAAGAGATTTGCAGACCCTACCCGATCGAATCTCAGCTAGAACTCGCAGAAGCACTTGACGTACATCCTATGACCATGAGTCGCCAACTCCGCTCCATGAGCAAGATGTGAAAGTACGGAAAATTGGTGCCACAATCGTTGGTCAGAATCTGCTGAGAAGGAACGCCTCAGGAAGTGTGAAGAATTGGTGAAGAAACAAAGAAAGAAAGTTTCCTTTGACGGGCAGTTACTAGTGAGGAAAATGAGTTTTTACGACAACCCAGAAAGGCCATTAGGTGGACCGAAGTCAAGCAACCGTAGCCACTTCAAAGGCAAGCGTACATGGCAAAAGATGTTCCCCCGTGTAGGCCTCGACATAAGTTTACAGAATCCACAGAAGTCCGCAGAATCACGTACAATAAAAAACGGTTGCCGTAAATTTTGGCCGGCTTTACACCTTGACTGTGCACCTGCTGAAGGCGCTGTAAATGACTGTACAGCATTTAGAGCTGCAAAAAGCAGATTGTGTACAAGAAGCCGTACTTAAGTTCACTACGAAGACCTTTGGACCCGTTAAGATGCACCCAATTTTCAAGATAATACTAACGATTTTCCATAAGGATTACGAAGAAATGCTTTTCATGGCTGAAGAGCTGAGAAAAGGTTGTGACTACTGATCCCAATACTCATTGCAGTACCCAAGTTAGAAGAGAAATGGGCATCTTTATCCCTTACAATACACGAAGAAAAGAGCAGATTCAAATCAGTTCGAACCGCTTTATTTAAATTTTTAGGCATCAATGAGTCAGAAATTCTTGTTGTTGGAACCCAGCACCATGCCTACTGTTATAAACACCTCGAATAGTCCGCTTTCGATTTGTACGATCATTTTGACGTTCGCGTTATTCGCACTAGTCGATGCCCGCCTGTAATTAATAACCAATGTTGTGGTAGCAATTGAAGTCTAACGCCAACACCAGTGAACTAAAACAAACTTAAGACCCGTCTACTGGACAAAAGGTCTACCCTTCTGCTTTATCTGCACAGAACAAATATAAGATACCAGCTGTAAACGTAAACTACTTTGGCTAGTTGTGCGAAAGAAAGACTGATCGCAAGACATATAAGGCAACAAAACAAAATATCATTCAAATGGAACGAAAAAAATTGTTTTTAGGAGGTACAGGACATTACCAGTCTGTTCAAGGTTGATATGTCCATAACTTTAATCTCCACTCATCGGTAAAGAATGTTGAATTATTACTTGAATTTCTTATTATTCGCTTTCAAAAGAGTAACATTATCACTAAGTTCGAGTTAGAGAAGCAGAAATGAAAAGGCAGGTCTGGGTACGAAAATGCACAAAAAGGGCGTACCTTGGTCTGAATCGAAGACGGTGCATTCTCTTCTTTAAGAGAGTCGTCAGTGATGAAGAAAGCTTGCGACGTGCTGAATCATACCATTTGGAGAAAGTTCGTCAGTAAGACTGAAAACTTACGCGCCGAGGTCCTTCTCTACATTGTCTTGCACTTTCCTTCGCCTTCCTCTTAGGCCACTCTGCAAGTTCAACATTATTACATTACCAGCTTCCTTTGCTCTCACTAAGAAGATTCGCATCTTGATTCGCAAAGTTGTTTCTCATTCGTTATTGCCTGTCACTTATCCTACTTATAATCGTTAAATTAACGACAAACGTTACGAAACGCTTAGCGCTTGCGAAGATTACGAGAACAGTGCAGACTCAAAGTCTGACTTGCTTTTCCCACGACAACAGAGTATAGATCATCATAGCTGACAAGTAGGCGAATTACCATCACGAAAGCTACAGACTTTATAGGACAAAAACCATTTTTTTGAGAAGCATAAGGTGAGGCAAGAAACACTGGTGGACAAAGACAGTTAGCAGGGCGATATGTCAAAATCTCAGAAGGTCAGTCTGGTAGATGTTTAACCGCAGAAAGTCATCATCGGCAAACACATACTCACAGCTGACATTGGTTGATATGGTTACTAAGAACATAAAACAAACCCATTATAGAATTTCCACGTCCCAGGGAAGTAGGATCAGACACAAAAGAAAACTTAAGGATAATCAACGCAGTTGTGCTTACCGACCTACTGCTCATTCTCTATATGCCGCGAGTGCAATCGTCACAAGTCACAATCACAAGACAGCAGGTTTTACGCATAACGTACCTAAATGGAAGAAAACGTCAGCAACCTCAGAAACCAAAAAACATTTAACACGTAAGAATGAAAGATTTACTAAAACACTTTGAACTACAATCAATTATCTACAAATGACACTAAACCAGCTTATTGAAAACCAATTCTCTATAGCAAGTACGAAGTACCGTACTCTGAGTATCCTGATTATCGAAACACTCCTTCCTCACAGATTAACGAAAGAATAAGTAACAGGGTAGCTGTTTGCATTTTATTTCAGGATTTTGAGCGTAAGCGTTTTAAGCTGCACCGAAACTATATTTCGTGTCAACTGATTCTTATAAGGTGCGTTTGAACGTTAAACATTTAAATATTAGAAAATGGCAGTCTTTTAACATATTCAAAAGTGTTTCTATGTATTTACTGCAAGTGGTCATAAGTGCAGTATCCGGCAAACCTACTGCTGATGAAGACTAGCTGAATTAAACGACGACCGCTGGCAGCGTCTGCGCCGCTACTTGGTACGACGCAAGTAATACGAAAATGTGATGAGGTAGAGAAAGCCCTGCGTGCTGACAAACGTCCGCTAATTGGCTAAAGGGAACGAGAAAGCGTAAACCGATAGCTTAAGTTTTCGTAATCACTGAAACGAACTAACAGCACGTATCTTTTACTGCAGCTTTACTCGCATTTATGGATTATTCCAAGCCAGAGAACTCTCAGTAGTTCAGGGAAGAACAGCTTATTTGGTCTTATGAGTTGCTTAACGAAGGGCATAATGCTTTTTGAACATCTTATTCTTCAAAATGGCTTCCCCTGTAACGGCATTGGCTAATATTTTTGGCGTTTCCAGCTGTCTTGTTTTGATGGTTTTTGCATTACGCTTCGGAATTTAATCATCAGAGGATCGAGAAATGAAGAATTATTAATGTTATTATGAATAGAGAATTTAGTTCCTCTTGAATACAACACAAGGGGCTCCTCTACTTACGACGGATATAACACTTTGTGTTTTTCTACGCGCCGATGAGAGTACGCCGAGACAGTCTGGTTTGATATCGTCAATAAAGCAAAGCTTCACTTAAATTGTGCATGTAAAATTTTCACAACAGAGAATTGGGTTCCTGGTAGTAACTTGTCTACATACTCAGACCGGTACCCAAAGTTCCCATCGCGCCACTTGCACTCTGTGGTAGTTGGCGTCATAAAGGGCATGATTCACAAAGCCGCTTCTGGCTCGATGTCCTCGTTTGCTGATAGACGTCCCAGGAGGAACGCAGGTTCGCTGATCTTATAACCAGCCACCCTGGAGGAACACGTATCCCCAGCGGGTGCAGAGGTTTTACTGTATCAGTAAAAGCGAGACAATGGTTTAAGCATTTGATGTTCCACAGCGTTATCAACTACGGTATTTGGTTTGCAACTTATACTTGGATCGAGTTGGTTACAAAGGTTTGAATAGATGAGGAAATGTCATAGAGAGCATCTGGAGATACATACAACTGAAAGAGCAATTCCACTTTTTTGCTGAGTCGGTGTCATTCGAACTGGGTGACTGCCTAACCATAGCTACGTGAATATCTCCGTCCGAACGCAGCTACACTTGCTATATCAGACAAAATGATGCTAATCACAATACTGATCAGTGGTTCGTTTCTTTGGTTCAAAAATAAATAACTTTTACTACCACTTCATTTGCACGGTCCGCGACGTTTGCAGGAAGCCGTTTAAGGTATTATAACCTACACTTAGTGAACGATGTTGTTGCAGTTTATTTTTGTGTCTTTACTTTGTCAGAAAAGTAACTTCAATTGTAAGTGCAGACCCATTAATAATAAGAAATCCAGAAATCATGCGTTTGTTTAAAGGCATCGCAAGATTGATCAACGAGATCTTTCATCTTAGTAAGTTGAAAACGGGGCAAATGGGTTCCAGATGCAAGCTCTGTACTTATTTACAAATGCATCAAGCACTGTTACGAAGAAGAAAATCACTATCGTTTCTCTGCAGGCATGAATCATTGCTCCCTACTAGAAAGTTGGTTCTCATGCTCTTAGCCATCTGTGCGGACACACTCGAGGCAGTATTTTCGGCTAATGCTTCGTCCAATGACACATGTTGTACGCCTACATTATTACACTGCCGTGGCAAAATGCACGTTCGATATATAATTTCCACAAATATTAGCGTTGTATAACTGTAAACAATTTTATCCGTCCGGGGCCAACCGTAACCACTTTCCAGAAGAAAATTATAACGAAACAATTTCCGTTAAAACATAAGAACAGGCAAGTCAGACTCCAGGAACCGAGTTTTGCGTTCTGAATTTCACTTTTGACATAAAAGCATGAGCATAGGATTACCAAGTCATGATAATAAATTGTTTGAAACTATTTCAAATTTATATCTGGCATTTACGTAATGTCTACAGGAATGCTGTATATGCAGTTTAATTTACAAATGCGGTATTATAAATGATTATAGAAGGCCATTGAACATTCGGAAAGATCTCTGTATGGAATTTTTTCCTTCATGTTGTCTAAGTCTGATATTTGAAAGAATCTATGTTGCCTCAAGAAATCACTGACATTATCCTCATAGTTATAATGAAACTCCAGCCAGTCTCGACAGAGTACAATAACTGGGGCCTTGAACAAATGTGACAATATCATGTACTCGTATCGGTGGCCGTCCGATGGTCCGACGAGGACAACGAAATCTAGAACGGCTAGGGGAAACATAAGGTGTAAGATGACTGATGAAATTTACAAGGACAGACGTCTTCATCACGTCCCCGGAAAAAAAGGAAACCGGCAGGGTCTGGTCCCATTTTAATCATGCTACTCCACGTTGTTCTGACACTGCCATTGTTCCCGGCTGCTTGGTAATATTCCTTGACGCTGACAGATGCAGTTAGATTAGTTTCGTGAACTACGGTTGCTGCAATAAATTAAAGAGATCAATCAACCTGAAGATCATCATTCTTACCGTACAATGCATTGCAGTCCTTAGCGTCTACATCTGCGCTGTCAAAAATCTGGAAAAAGAGTATGATGAAACGAACACGCCAGACTGATTTGAAATATGACTGACAGCTGCAATATAATTACAGCTTCTGAATCCCTGGTCTGGCAAGTGAAAGCTAAGGGAATTGTATATAAGCAGGTCTGGAATATCTTGTTCCGTGAAATGGCTTGTTTCCGTTATTGACGATTGCCATATAGATAACAAAGGCCAGCCTCTTCCATTGAACAAAACGAAAGTACATTACGCCATTTTCCATAACCGTCGCGGTCTGCACAAATGAGGTGAATGGCAAAGTTTCTTATGAATCCAATTTTCATTATTGGTACGCCAGCAAACCGTTTAATTGTCGAAAAGGCAAACACAAAAAAGAAAAGTAGCTAAGCATTCAGGAAAAGTTTATCCCGTCCTCAGCCTGAAAAGAAGAGGCGAAAGTGTATTAATACTTTATTCGTTCACAAACGTTAACGAGCTTCTGCCTTTCGTTTTCACGCTGAAGATGGGAAGAGTCTTTCCAAAGCTTTGATACCTTTCTCTGTATGTGCTCGTGTTTTTCAACAATTGTTTTGCGGGTTTTGTTAACCAGAAATGAAGATTTACTTTTGCCCATTATTAAAAATCAGTCCTGTTCTCAATTAATCAGAGTGGTATTACTCATCGTGATTTTAAGATAGGAAGCAGTCGCTGGTTATAAGAAGAAGAGTTTTAAGTTGGAATAATAGATTTCTTACTCCTTCCCATCAAAAAACTCCAGTAAGGTACGAATAGTTTCAATGGACGCGACGTTCTTCATTTTTTCCTACGGCTGCTTGAAACTCATAAAAGGCTTGATCATCTCTCCTGCAACTTGCAAACGACGATCCGTCTTGGAGTCAGCGTCTATAACCTTTTGCTTGAAAGTTTCAAGCATGGAAAGCATTTCTCTGAAATCTGTAAGGTAAAATCGTTCATCTTATCCTTCCTAAGTTCTTCTTTATCTTGACTTCTTAAAAGGTTGGGATGACCATGTTGAAAAAACTGAAACGTTATCAGCTCAACTTTTCACTGTCTCTCTTCACCCTGACTTTCATCCACAAACGCACATCACTGATGGAAATTAGCGGCGTCTTCACTCATACTATTCTCAGCGCCCAGCTCGAGTTCTGTGGGGTTCAGTTCAGGAAATGACTCAGATATTTTCTTTCTGACTGCTTCCAACGTTCTACGGTATTTCTGTTCTTGCTGGCTTGAAAGTTGGAGAGGCGTATCCGACTACCGCAGAAGCGTCATTTAAAACCGGCAGCAAAATGCCTATTATGGCCGTGGCAAATCGCCACGTGACAATTCTAAAGCCTGTTCTTTACCTACTTTAAAAAGCTCAGCTCCTCGCTGCTTTATCCACCTAACGAAAGATACAATTATACATAAAAGATCTGAAAAAGTTTGCCTGCGCATAAACCAACGTTTCCTGTCGCTCTTGAAGACTACTCAGATCACAGGCTGTTGTTCAACTCTATCTCTGTTGCGGCATTGAGTTAACTGCAGATGGAAGTACCAGGATCAAATGCCTATACAAGAAGCATTCTAATGAGTTCATAAACAAAAACCAAAAACGCCAAACTGTTACGACTAAATCAGTACATTATGATATTTACGAAAAATCAAACGTACCCGATGCCATTTGCCAGTTAATTTTGATACATTAATCTGCTGAACGGATGAGAACATTTCGCCATGGAGTTGCTCCATTAGCTCCTGAACATGCCCATTTGCCATTAGCTAATAGAAAAAGCATCTACTGAAAGTTCACGCCTACGTTGACAGAGTCAGTACCTTAACAGCGGAAGTTAGAATCCCTGCTTGTGGCAAGCTTTCACTTTCAACGCGACACGATTTCACATACAGCTGAAGTACATCAACCACTGACATGGAATAGCCTGGCACAGGTATACCAAAAAATGACCCATGCTTTGCTTGCAGACTTGCAGCAAAACAAGTCAGTGCAAAGGCGAAAAGAATCACACTTCGAAGCGACATAAAACGTAAGATGAACAACGCTTATGTTGACTCTTCGTTCAAGCAACCAGGAAATGAAGTAGACGTGTCGAACTAGGTCATCAGGGTTTGATGACCCTCGAAAGTCAAAAATTTCTAGAACAATGCTATGATCCTTCTGAGGTGAAATATTCTTGATCTGAAATGTATCTGGACGCTTGAAGCAGGAAGCTCTGCAACCCAACCCTCAAACTGTTCAGAAGGAAGAGTTCATCTGAAACGATAAAGGCCAGCAACTTGAAAATGCAATGGTAAACGCGTTTACTGTACGACCTATTTGTACAAGGCCGACTGATAGAGAGAATACGAGGGCTGAGCCGCGGTATTTTTTGCTTCGTTTCCCATGTTAAGGACAGTGGTGAAATTATTTAAGAGCGGTATTTCCGTGTACGTCAGAATTTTGCATGCTATGATGAGCCTCAGTATTTCGACATGAGAGCTCCGCTTCCAGACGTCATTACATTTGAAATTTAGTTTTTTCTAACGACTTGTTGAAATGTCACAAGTTACTTACGGTAACGCCGTTTGTCATAAACAGCCAGAAATGACTGAGTTTCATGACCGCTCAGGACACGTCCTCATCGACGAGAGTAAGTAATGAGACGTTAGATATACAGCGCTGAAATGTGATTGTTTAAAGTGGGGGTTGCGGATTTGAAGAGTAAATTCACGGTTTAACGATTTAGCTGCTGACCAAATATTGGCACAAACGAAAAACTGTCACTTCAGAACTTCGTTCATGCTCAAAAGCCTTGTTCCAGAGATTATTAGCGCATAAGGCCTCTGCTGTTAAGAATAGTAGAACTTTCAAAGACGTCCGTCGCTTTGGCGTAGTGTCCACTGACAGCATGGTGAGTTATGAGATGAAGGACTTATTCACAAGCATTCCAATCATATATACACTGAATTTATTGGGTAGGATTGTTTCGACTGGCGTTAACCTCAAAGAACGAACCAATCTTAATCCTTTCCATATAGTAAAACTTCTTTCATTTTTTATGACACGTGGAAACTTCTTCCACTTCAACGAACAGTTCCACCAACAAAACAACGGAGTCCCAATTGTACGTCGGCTTTCTCCCTGCCTTGCAGAGGTGTCTTCATGGAGCACTTAGAAGATAAAGCGTTTTCCAGAACTAACAATGAGATGGTCCCACAGTTTTTCAAACGTTACGTTGATGACATCTTCGCCATCATAGAAAATGGAAAGCAGGACTTCTACCTGACGCGCCTTAGCAATACGTTCCTGAAAAAAACAGACCAGGTCAAGACCAAAATAGACTACAATCAAAAATAGAGAAAAATAGCATCCTTACCTTGACTGGAAAAGAAGGAAACAAAACAAGGAGGAAGAAAAAAGAAAAGAATGAGGTACAACAACACTAAAGAGAGATACTCTGGTTTTCAGACAAAACGTCACTGTAGATTACTATCACTTGACCCCGCCGACGCAATGGATAAAGCACTAAAAGCCTGCGCAGTTGATGCACATGTTTCACAATGCTCCATTTCCCTACAGCCTCAGATCTTACGCAAGGAACGTCCTTATCTCCTGAGAAATACTGAGGAACCACTTTAAGTGAGTTGTTCGAAAAGTTCCCGGAAAAGCTTTGCAACTCTTAACAGGATGCTAATCGATGAGGCAAAATAGGTTTAATCTTTCACGGAAAGTTAACGTTATCCAGCACGTTAGCTGCGTGGTGGGGCAAGGCGCGCTTAACGTAAGCGTTTTTTCGCTATATGGAAAAGCATCATCTTGAGGGCAGAGACATTAAATTTCTGACCAAGCTTAAATGGCAATTGAGGAAAACCATCAAGGCGTTGCAGCAGGTTTATGGAGGTAATGCACCATCGACGTCACTTGTCTATGAACGGGTAGAGCCTTTCAAGGAGGGTAGGGAAGACATCAAACACGACCGAACAGCGGGAAGACCGTCCACTGCAACAGGCGAAGAAACTGTCTCTCATTCGAAACCTAGCGGAAGAAGATTGAAGAATTACGATTAGGTTTGTTAATAGAGTTGGGGTCCCTCTTGATCCAGCATTTGTACGAAACTCTTTGTCTGAAGAAGCTATCAGCTCGTTGGATCCCAAAAGTGTTGTGTCCCTACAGTTCAGATTTTGTTCCATCTGACTTACTTCACTTATCGAAACTAAAAAAAATATTTGAAAGAAATTCGCTTTGAATCTATGTACGAGGTGAAACACGCGGTGTCACCACGGCGTAATAGACAGCCCTCAGGATCCTACAATGACTGTCGCGCAGGTAAAAATACTGCCTTCATTAGTACTCAGAGCTGGATGGAAGGTACGTCGAGAAATAATTCTGATACCATCGAAAATAAGGTTTTATTTGATTTTTTCCGGAAGTTTTAGAACAACCAGATGTATATCAGACAGCCGCATCATCAACTGGGATAGCGGGGTCGAGATCTGCGAGCTGTGAGAGAAACTCATCAAGCACGCAAACAGTTGCGTTTTGGATAAGCAGCTTGCGCGCTAACAGTAGTCCTACATTTAGTGGATAGGCACTTTGCCATTTCAGCCCCCAAATGACTGATTCCAATAAAGAAAGCGAAATCCAATTAGAAGCAAGAACGATAAAGAAGAAACACATCTGTGTACACGCACGTGAATCGGTACTGAATCTTTTCCGAAAGTTTTGAAAACATTCATTAACATTACAACAAAAGCAAGAGTAACAAAAACGTTACTAATGCGCTGAAATAACAAAATTCCGTTTGAGCCCATTCTACTTCAAAATACTTTCCATAGATCCTGTCCTTGTGCACGAAAGCTGGCACAAGTCCATATCAACCTGCAAAGGTTTCCTATCTGCCCATCGAATAAGCTTTCTGTGCATATATAATTGTTTACTAAAACCTTATAAAAAGCCCAGAGGAAAACCAGCAGGACTTCACGACGGCCATTCGATAGCGCCTCTTCTGATTCGCGTGCTCAACAAATTTTCATTAGGATATCTTCTTATGGAGCAATTAACAGAACAATGGGCCACAGTTCCATCCTGCCTACAGAACAGACTCCTGCCTCAACAGACAGATCGCCAGAGGCTTCAGGACATGCACTGCTTCGATGTCGTTTACATCGGTCGCTCGAACCGAGTCGAACAGCAAGAATTCAATGCAAACGTCACTGTTTTCTTCGTATTTTCCGCCCACTACTATCACGGCTAAAAGTTTTGACCATGACTTCCACTTAGCTTTACAGAAAAACGAAGAAATCGAACACTCACTTTAAAGCTTCTCTACTGTGCTGTTTGGCACGCACACGCATTACAGATTTGGCAGCACTAATAGCACTCGTTGGTTTCTTCGTTCGCTCACATTTCGTGGAGGCCCTCTCGGAGGGTGTCACTTCCTTCCGAGCTTTCACAGTAATCTTAACAGTGGATGACAAACTGTTAGGCTCAGCCTAAGTTAACTAATCGTTGCCTACGTTCTTTCTAGCGCGTCCAGGTAGGTCTTGTGCAGCAGGGTTATCGCTTTGAGGTTCACCTAGCGGTTTTCGATAGGCGCTACGACGTTTTCTAAACACATGCAAACATCAAGCAATCTTATTCGCTTTTGCAACGGCGAAGCAGACACACCTAATTTTCTTGACTGGTAGATTGCATATAGCTTCTCTCCTCGGCGCATGCGAAGCCAACCACCGTTTGGTATTCCTAAGGCGAAAAGTTGAGCAGCCAGTTTGAAAATTGCCACCCCTACTTTGAAGCTTTAGGAAGTTGCAATATGTAATCTGGCACGGGACAACCAGCTGCTTTAATAATGTTTCCTATGTTCCGCAGCAATGGTGTATCGCTTTCTGTGAAAAATGTTATCGCTAATCCACCGCGTCCCGCTCTGCCCGTGCGGCCTGCAAAATGAGACTGCAACATCACTGACCCATCAGTGGAATTGTGAAGCGTTTACCTATGCAATGTATGTAACTTACTGAAGAGATGGGAAAGTCGTAATTCACTACCGTGTTAACCGCTTTGAAGTCTATTCCACGTCCAACAAGTTCAGAGCACACCATTATGGGTACTTCACCGGTGCGAAAACGCTTCATGGAAGCATCTCTCTGCAAAACGACTTTTAACTGATCATAGATCCATACTAACATTAATAACTTAGGTGAACGTTTTCTCATAAAGATAGCTTCATATATGAGAACTGGAACGAGGTAATAGCGTATATGTATGACACACCTGTTCTGGTGTTCGATTAGCATGAATAAGTTCTGCCGATAGGTTCATGCAAACTAGTTCGTTGTGAAGTTGTTCGGAGCGCTCCCTGCTTTGCACGAATATAAGCAATGGCGGCTGAAGTCCTTCGGCGAACATCCTTTCCAAAGCAACCAGTTTTCCATGTTCTGAACCAACGAATATTAATTTCTGCTTAATTGAAGCGACCGCTGAATTTCTGAAAAAAAGGTAACTTACTATCTATTAACATTTGACATGCAATGTTGATTACCTCGCCCCAACACAAACCAACACAAGGCTGTTCAGGTTAGTTTTACACCACTGTTCCAAATGGTATGAGAAAGTGGCGCTGAACAAGGCTCTCCTCGTCTGGGAGTTGTTGCAGGCTTGATAAATCTTCGACAACTACAAAGTGGAGCAGAAGATAACCCACAAGAATAAAGAAGAAAAGACTCGAAGTAAAATGAACCAGCCAATTCGAAATAGCCTCCAAAACATTGCTCTACATTTTAACAGTAAGACCATGCAAGCACCCACAAGCTCTCGTGTAAAAAAGCTATCTATTAACGAAGCAGGTAGATAAGTTACCTGCTCCCGGAATCCTCGCTTGCCAGCTTCAAAAAGCCTGTCACACTCGTCAATTATCAACCACTTCACTTCGCATAAATCATATAGCGATGGTTCGGCTTCCATCGAGTATATCAGACGATTCGGAGTTGTCACGATAATATCTAATAGGATGGAACGTTATTTACGCCAAAAAGAATATCCTCGTTCATATGAGACGCTGTACTTGCATCCTTAGAACCCTAAACCTCGATGCTTGCTAAATCAGGATGGCCAAGTTGGTCATTTAAAAAGATTGTCACAGTTACAGGAAACTTATTTTAAAATGTGAAAGGCTCAATTACACATTCTAAACTACCGTATATTACGGCGTATAAGAACACCCCCGGGTAGTGTAATACTCCGGAAGCACGCTCCAGGCAACAATTTTTCTGGGCATTTCAATGTCTGGCCTATGGCACATCCTCTTCAGTTCACGCTGACTGGTCGATTCAGGTAAACGTGTTGGCTAGAACGTGCTGCCGGAGTATTACACCACCCCGGGGGTCTCCATATACGCCGTAATATACGGTATGTATCGGTTAACATTCTGAATACACAGTTTAGTTCATAGACGGAACGACAGAAAATTTGCTCAATAGCATTTGGCAGTCACATACTGAACTCCAGGCTTTTAACCGAAATTTCAAAAAAGATAACTGTTTGAAATCGATCATATGATTCAAAACAAGCACCACTTGCATACGCGCTTCCTTGCCAATGAGGTTCAACTTGTATCTTTCACACTGTTATAGAATTCTGAAGTTCTAGGGCTGAGAAAACACAAACATCTGTTTCGCAGCGCCTTAATTAGTAGAGTTGTGCCGGAAGAAGGGCACTGCAAATGTTTAAAAAGGTGGTAACCTGCAGGGGCATTTGATGTACAAGCATAAGCTTGGTGACGCGGTATTACAGCTGAAGTCAGTCTGTTTCTGCCACTTCTTTTCTTTAAACATGGGTCTAAGTGTTATCGTGACTTTGCGGTTGACCATCGCTTGCTGTGATTTCTTCAGCTTTTCATACGTTACATAAATTTACGCAAAGTACTAGCACTTTTCTGATGTGACGCATTTGCCCAGTTTCACATAACGCTATGGTAAGTAGTGTTGCCAATCAACCATCAAAGTGTTCATTATCACTCGTAAGTGAAGCCTCCTTCCTGGGACGTGACAGAGCAATGGTTTCCAACAACTATTCCAATACACCTCTCTTTCTGAGCATATTTCTTCACCGTCATGTAGAGGGGCAAGTTGACAGACCGCCTGCAGAACACGTTAAACGCCCATGCATACATTTTTACGATTAGGAAAGGCAAGCGTCCCTATCGCGTCTTCACATATGAATAAGGCATATGTGTGACCGTTACAAAGTATCCTATACTCAAGGACATGACAGATCAACTTCGTGGTCAATGGACTTGAAACTGAGTTTCCCTGGGAACAGGTTGGCAGCACTTCTTGATGCTGCCCTGGCAGTTGTTTTATCGAACTGAGTTTAAACTGATTACGGAGAAAACCTGACTCTTACGTAACAATCACGTGGTCATAGGAGCTGGTCTTCCTCCGTCTTCAATGTGCGAGAAGGAATTGCTTGCCAATATGCCTGAGAGGGCAATGCAATTAGTCCATAATAAAGAAAGTTTCTATTGAAGATTGCGTTCTCAAGCTTCGTGATGAAACTTGACATTCTGCGCCTATTCTTCACGACTGGGACCGTTGGAAAGCTGAACTATTAGTATCTGGAGCTATGAGGACCACTCGCATCCTATCCTCAGAGCGGGAAACTGGAAGAATGAAGAAAATAGACAATTAATGGCTCCAATTGACAGTGATTCGAGAAGCCCATTTATGGGGTCCGCAATACGCGATCATGTTCGAACACTCAGATTTGACTTTCATTTCGCCCGATACGCGTAGAGGGGCAGACTTACACTCCCGATACTGATAAATGCGGAAAAAACTGACTGTAAAATCCACGTTCGACTTGTACGTCAAGTCGACTTAGACGCCGACATATAGCGTGCTCAATATGAATAATGGATAACGAAGAACCTATCACATGAAAAAATGAAATGTGAAGTCACAGAAACCGACTTAATTTGGCAGAAGTAAGAGGAATCCTGATGACAAGCGACATCACAATGACGAATGCGAGGAAAGGTTTGAAACAGTTAAGACAAACATGAAACGCTCCACCTATACACTAACTTATAACTGCAGAGCGAAGTTACGGCAACCAAGCATCTCAAATAATTTTTCCCACGGAAAAATAGCATGACTCGCCGTAAGAGGAAACCTTCCATAAATCTACTGAAAGTACAAAAATGTTAGTAATTACAAAAGAGCATATTAATAGAGCTTTTGGAATGTTCTGACCTCGATACTCACCATAACGTGACCCCAATGAGTTGTTAGCGTGCTTGGAGCTTAGGCACACCGTTATAGACAGATTTCCGATAACGCGCAAGAAGTCAAAGTACACCTAAACGAAACTAGCAGTTTACTACCAAGTAACTGAGCTATTCTAACCTGCCGTGCCAACTCAAGGGTGGGTTCAATTACTAGGACCTGACAAGAACCATGTTGCGAGTTCTTGCTTTTCAAGATTTCGTTCAATGCAGGAATCACAAACGCTAACGTTTTACCAGAACCAGTAGGAGCGTTGGCCATCACTTCTCTACCCTATGGAAGAGCTAGCTTAAACGTGACCACAACAAGAACATAAAACGCAAAAGTACTTGTAACATGGTCGGAATGGCTTGCATCTGAATTGCAGTTGGCGTACTGAATCCCAATTTGCGGACATTCATAGTTAACTCAGCAGGCAAGTGTGTGTATATTTCATCAAAAGTACAGCAAGGGTTTGGCACGTCTTCTCCAAAAACGAAAATGTTGTGCTTACGACGCAATTCTTCCCCATAAAATAAGCCATCGCGTTCACGGAACTTGCAATCTGCCCTATTACTTACTCGGACATTTTTTGTATTCGCACACTTTCCAATTGGCCCTGAGGCCGAACACTTTCCCGCGGATTTTTTACTCGCAATTTTTTCCTCTTCTTCAACCAAAAATCCTGCAGACTCTTGAAACAACCTTAAGCTTTGCTCGTTTGACGGATGAGATTCCCCATTATCTTTCAATTTCCCTTCTTTGTTGACAGCTTGACCAGAATGGATTATAGGCTCTTCAATAAGTACACTTATGCTTGGCTGAAAGATACCAAGCTTAGCTAGAGCATACAGTAAAACGTTTACCTCAACTGCGCATTCATCAACCTGTATTTGCCTTTTCCTATTAGCTCCAAAAGACAGCATTCGAAACAAGCGTTCCTGACGGTTCATTTTAGCAAAAGGTGGTTCTTCCGGACAGTGAACTAATGCCAAGATGCGCTGCTCTGCTAAGATAACAACGTTGGGTTCAGGTAAAACAAAAAAGTTCGAAGCTCAACAATACAAATATGACTTGATGAACTGAGTGATTATCAGTATACGCACACGTACATACTATTACGCACATATAAGGAGAAGTTCATCAGAAAAAATCCTTAAAAGCTTGTTTGCCCGTACCTTAATAAACTCATTAACTCGCAATATTCTTTTACAGTATGCCATGGTATGTAGTCAAGTAATAACCACCCGTACTCCAACTAACACGCCAAAAAATGTCAATGCGGACTGTGCACAAGACTTGAAGTATTCAGAGACACAGAGCAACTGTTTTCTCAACGTATCAGCTTTTAGATTACCCTAACTAAAGCAGTCCGAGCAATGCTATTTCCTGGGAAGGGAAAATTGGATGTGTTCCGGCGGAAGGCAATAGTGACTATCAAAAATGCAGCGCTGTCGAGAAATCGGTACCAACCCGTTGCCGTTCATTCTCACAATGAATACTTCAATCGCATTAATGATTATCAAGTTAAATCAAAAGTGGGTTAGTGATGACCAGTTTTAAACAGCCACATTCGATTGTAACACCCTGTTGCCTCGGCAAATAGGGCGCTTCATAATTCTACTGCTTGTTCAAGGAGGTGTATTTTTGCCTGTAGTGAATAAACCTAGGGAAAAACGCCTAGGGTGGTTTGGCCATGTACTCTGACGGAAAGACAACCATCCGGCAAAACAATTACTACTTCACACCGGAATAGAGGGCAGGCACCCTTGAGGAAGACCAAAATTAAGATGGGTGGCCAAACTGCTCGCAGGTCTAAAAGAACTACGAACCATCCAAGACCAAGCGTTCAACAGACGCAAATGGAAGAGCATTACCAGAGCCGCAGACACCACATAGGGGGACAAACGCGAAAGAAAAAATATTATACTTTCGGCTTAGTGTTTTATCTCCTTGTAGGTGAAAGATCTGTTCGCGTTGGCGACGTTGCGTTCCTTCCTCTGTTTCTTACGTTGAATTAAATCTTGGTTCCGTGTCAAGATAGGGAATTCTGAATTTTTGCTCTGACTGCCCTAAAATTTATGAGTAGACCTAATACATCTGCTTGTTGTTGCTGCTGCGATTACAGAGTCGCGCATGCACCTGCGCGGCGATATTATTAATGGAAGATATTACGTACACAGAACAATGCGCTACACCGTTACACGATTGCTTAACTGAGGAAAAGGAACTCTTAACCAATGGATGGATTTGTAGCGCACTTGAAACGCTACGTTATGGAATGCAGGTAAGCGTGCTGACGTAGAAGACGGAAAATGGGGACACAAACTCATAGAGAATACAGTGCTATGTAGTGCCGCTGGACTGTGTACTTGCTCCAGTGGCAGAAGCAAAGCAGCGCTACTTTGTTCTGTGTACGTTGTTTTTACCGTTGTTGTGCATATCTACTGCTTTTATCATCGAGTTGTAGTAAAATTCACTAGTCAAGTCAAGGGCGTGGTGGACGGAAGGGACGCATGGCCAACGCCGGAGGGTCCTCTACAGATGCATGGTCAATTAAAGCGAAAAAGCCCAAAACGGATGAATAGATGTGTCAGAAACTTTGAACTTTCTAATTCTTCCGTCAGAGTTAGCAAGCGTAATTAATACGGCGTTTGCATTGCGCAGCTGTTCAACGATGAAGCAGGACGGTTTGACTAGACCAGTGTTTCTCATAGGGGGGCGCTGAGAGATTCCAGGGGGGCGGTTGGGGAGCGGTGGACGCCAAAGGGGGTAGTTGGGGGGCAGGGAGGCGGGGGGGGGGACGGCGAGGGTCCAGGGGGCATTGAGGGGCTGGGGGATCAGTACGCCCCCCACCGTGCGCCCTGAGGTGCAGCTGCACTGCGCCCGTAGGCGGCGCAACTGTGCTGAATTGAACTCTGCATCGCTAAAGCATATCTGCTATTAGTCACCCCGCTGAGCCGGGGGCGCTCGGTCACATGTGCGGCAATACTGATAATAGCGATGGTACACG
>KN538391.1:493326-513478 GCA_000797535.1 Trichuris suis | reverse complement strand
TCTCCACTAAGAGCAGATGTCTTTCTGGGACTCCCTTTCCAGCAAAAGCTACTCACTCTTCATTCCTGCTGCGTAAACAGGCGCGCGTTTTCTCCAGTGCTTCACTGTTCCGAGTTCGTGTTGCGCGTGTTCCACTCCTCTGAAGTTAGCAGCAAGTCTTCGTCTTCGTTGTCTGTTCTATGAAGGTCTTCTCCGTGGACTACTGCGTATTCCTAGTAAGTGCACTTCACTGCACATGCCACGGTGCAAAATTAAATGAACAGCGTTTAACAGATATATCGATGGCTGACACAAGGCGCAAGTGTCGACAGTACAGTAGGGAGTATCTGAAACTGGGCTAATGGAACCGAAAATGGCGAGAAAGCAGCGGCGAATACCAAGCTGACATGAAAGTCGCTGAAAAAATGCCCCTCTTCACCCTTGCACCTTTTTCTCCCATTCACCGCGAGAGCCGGTAGAACGGTTATGAGCAGGGGGCGGCGGCGAGCTCAGAGCCCGAACAGGGGGGCAGTGGCGAGCTCGGCCGTGAGAAACATTGGACTAGACCATTCTGATTTACAGACACTTTGAGCTCTCGGATTTGACTACAGTTTCCAACTGGGACTCAGGGGCAGGCTTAGGCTCACGCATGAACTGAGACTTAGGCTTAGTATCCATGGATCAATATATAGTAGCCAAGATGGAGGTTTAGGTAAAAGGCTCTTAAGGATGGTTACCGTCGCATGCGTTTCAAGTGAAACGTGGTCAAATTCGTGGGGTCAAAAGGTAGTAGGCCTATTCATTGAACACGTTTGTGAATCAACAGTAGATAAGGGCGCACTAAAGCGCAGACGCTTCGACAGCTTGCTACCTTATGTGAGCAGGGAGACGGCTAAGTACGTCGTGAAGGGAGTTTTGCCGGGATAACACATTTGTGAGAAAAACGAAGATGCTCAAAAAAGCGCAGCTGAGCTTAAAGGAGGCTGAACAAGGCGATGATTTCAACTCAGTATCGCTCGTACTCGCTTGGCTACAACAAGGCCTTATTCTAGAATATTTTGCTTATCTGTTGAGCGGCGGAGAAACGCAGATCGCTGAAACCATGGATACTGGAACCATGGATACCGAGATCTTGCATTTGTAAATTATTTTTCACTTTTTATAACCTGCTATTGATACTAAACAGACTCTTCTAAACACAAGAAAAAACAAATTGTTATGTGGCAACGTTAAAATGTCCTGTAAGCAAAAAACGTTGGTTTCAGTTGCATTTGACCTGTCGGTTGCTTTATGTCCGATTCCATGCTTTATTGGGAATAAAACAGTTCAAGAATGTGTGTACTGTAGTAAACCAGTTAAACAGAAATGGTTCGGTTTTCACGTTGCTCATCTCCATCTAGCTTCATGAAGAGGGCAACTTCGTTGAAATCTTCAGCTTCTTGGCCTCCAAAACGATCGACTTTAGCAAATCTCGGAGCATGATCATATATGCCAAACTGTGTCCACTTTCCGTAAAAGTCACAAACCAAGGGCGCGCCAACGGGCTAAAGCACATTACAGCAGTCAGGTTGTGGGGAGTACCTAATCTATCATGCTAATGTAGAAGAAATTTATTTGTGTTCGACGAAAGCTAAAATAGCACTGAGTAGAAAAAAACGTCGAAGGATCAGAGCCCTGCTGTACCTACTGTCAATAGAACGGGCACGGATGAAATTATTGCGCGGCTTTTATAGGCTCCTGTCTATGTAGGGAGACAGCGCCACCCGCTCTGAGCATTTATCCTATTTTCCGGAAAAAGCTCAACCCTAAGGATTAGCTTGCTGGAAGTGCCTGACACGCCTCAATCTTACTTGGCAAGTAATTATCAAGGTGACAGTGCTACGCAGAGTGCAAACCAGGTGACTAAACCCCTTTGACAGGTACAGCCGCAGCTGCCTGTGCTGTGGGCGACACTCTCGCGCTGGGCGAAGGCACGTCTGCTGATTGGAAGAGAGCTTGCTCAGCATAGTTAACAGTAGAAATACAGTGAGACGTCCATTCATAAACAAAGACAAATCAGGCCCTTTTATGTACAGCAGTCTTGCCGTATTTTACGTTAAGATGGGATAGCCTTTCACTTGCAGTAACTTAATATACCAGTAGACTTGTGAAACTTGAATTCGTTACGCAAATATTAATAAGGACTCACGAATTGCAAAATGTCTTTTCTTCCAATTCCACAGTACATCAAGCTTGGGAAAAATTTCTGACCAAGACGGCTGCGGCATTCCTTTGGAGATAACAGTTGGTATCGTACTCGCACAGGCATACCATGATCGCAGACACCAGAAACAAAGCACTGCATGCTCGGGTAGGCACCAGTACTTACGTGCGGTAGCGAGAAAGATTGAACGCCTTGTATGGCTTTGACTTTGTGCTTTAATTTGAGTATGGCCATGCCCATTGCCTTTAAGTCTGCATGCTCAGCGTAAAAAGGTATAGTATGAATTCTTTCGACTTGAACTAAAGTTTTGCTGATGTGTTCAGTAGTCATGTGTCGAGGCAGTAAAGAGCCCACGTATACGACGTACTTCCCGCTAGCTCTAGATTAGAAAGCAGTGTACGCTTTACAAACCTAAAGTACGTTTCTTTATGACTTACCTAGACCAAACGCACCTCGCTGCAGTGATTACTTGATCTGAATACGTTTTGCCGGGCTCCACGTATAGGGTGCCTGTGCATGCTTCCTCAGCTGAAGTACCTGAGACGTCGAAGATGTGGACACCAGATGCCCCAGGAAGGCTGCCTGAGGAGATAGGGAGACCATTACCAACAGATTCAAGCTTGCAGTTAGAAGCAGCAATGCCACCTGATTGTACCCCAAAAGATCCGTGGAAGCCACCGCTTTGAGATGAGAAATTACCGGAGCTTATTCTCGATGACCTTTGCAAGTTCTCTGAGGATGTGCTGCTGATTATTTGCGTTCCACTCGTTCCATGGCTATGTTTTGAAGATACAACTTCGCGGGACTGCATTCCAAAAGTTCCATGGTGCCTCTCGTTAGATGCCCTAACATTGTTATTGCTTGAAAAACCTATTTCACTGGAATGTATTCTAGTTGAACCACGAACACTGCTTGAAGATGTGATCCCGCTGTAATGATTTCCATGGAGATGACTTGTGGAAGCACTTCCAGTGTTTAGCATTCCAATGGTTCCCTCAGTGTGACGTGAGTAAGAACTTCCACCAGATCTTGCAATGGACGATTCGTGTAAGTGTCCTGAGGATGTGATACCACTGTTTAGCGCTCCAGAAGCTCCATAAAAGTTGCCTGAGACTTGCACGCCTGAGTGCACGCCGCCAGAGACGTGGGACAAACCTGAAGCGCTTCCGCTGATCTGAGTTTCATGGCTTCCTCGAATGTGACTTAAGGAAGAGCTGCCACTAACACTGCCACCAGATGCATGAGGAAAACGGTTGAAACCGCTTTCTTCACTGCCAGAGACACTGCAGGGGCCGGAAGGGGTGCCGGTAAACATGTGTACCATAATGTGTTCATGATCCTATGTAAGTTCAGTGGTAGTGAAACATAGAAGAAAACGAGCAAGATTTTACCGTAACATTTTTACTTGACAAGTCGTACCGCATTAGTGGTGGAACTTTTAATGGCTGGTGATTTGATTCCATTGAGACGCTTGGGTATTCAGGAATTGGGAAAGGTGAAGAAACAGTGTGATCAAACTGTTCTTTACCATTATTCATAGAAGGACAGATCACTGGCGCACTAGGCGTGTTGGGAGAAGATCCAAGCTGTGGTAATGGGCACGGCTTGATCTGCTCTGGGCTACTGGGAGGAGTCAGAGGAGTGGGTTCTTCGTCTGTAGCTGGAAACTCAATGTATTCCACGGATTTTGACTTGCTACCGGAAGACGCTGAACTTGATGATGAGGACGACTTTGATTCAGTCTTAAGTGTTACTGGTGCTACTGTAATTGGAACCATATTTATATCATTTGGCTTTCCCGAAATTTCGGCATATGGATTTTCAATGACAGGCAAAGGTGAAACAGGAGCGGAACTGTGTTCCACAACATGAGGGCGATGTTCCTTGGTCTCTTCAGAAGAAACAGCTGGCAAAATCACAGGTTCCTCAAGGGGCTGTTCCATTCCCCAGAGTATTGGACTCCTGACGGACTGAACTTTGACTCTTAGAATTTTTGCTGCTTCTGAAGATTGGAATGACTCTTCTGCACTTGCTGAGCGTGCTTCAATCTCGGCAGACTTCATATTACTTTCAGCAGAGAAGGAGCTTGAGGTCGATAGCGAACCCGCAGCTGGCTCTGACGATGCTTGTGAGCTTGATCTAGATTTACTGCTTGTGTGTACAGGTGCAGGAATTATCAAATGCTGTGGAATAGGCTCGACGTGAGATGATGGTTTTATAGGACCTGCAGAATCATATGTGCTTGATGGTGTTTGGGTCTTTTGCAATTCGATTGAAGACGACAGTGATAGTGAAACTAGTTCCTGAGAACTGAAGATTGTTACTGGCACTGCAGCTGGATCGATGGAAACTTTTGTAGGTTTCTGGACCGGCATTGTTGGAACAGTTGCGGGATGTCGGTGTTCAGCTTTGCCAGGCTCAGTGGAAACTTTCTTCCCGAATAAAACGTCGTGAATGATGTTGAGCTCTGAGTAATATCCAAGCATTTGCTTGGCTCTAGTATTTATCTCTAACGATACATGATTCAGATAGACCCCATACTGGAAAGCACGGCCTCCGATGATGCATGTCATTGGAGCACCGAGTTGCTAAAGTTGCTTGATGAGAATGAGACGCAGAATGTGTTATTACCACTATTGATACTTACAAGATGGTTTGCCCTTTTTTCTTCCATCGTACAGATTCCTCGGAAGGTAGGCACTCTTCTGTGGTCGTCATCCAGGCATCGAGGTTTCCTTGTTAGCATCACAAGTTCTTCCTCGACTAAATGTTTGCCGCTGTCATAGTGGCTTACGTAGCAGGATGCATGAAGCGGTGGTAATTCATCTCGTGGTGCCAAGCAAATGGGAACAACTCCATCTTTTCTAACCAATGGATGCTCCAGTTTTATCAGGGCAATGCCTTTGCGAACTTTTTCGTTTCCCCAGGGAAGTGAGTACACGTTAAAACTGGAGACTTTCACCTTCTTTCCTCGTCTTTTGATGCGTGAATACAAGGAGGAGCCAGCATAGACTCTGAGGCTTGGACTTGCTGACCAGACTTTCTTGGATCTGAAATCACGCGCATTAAACCGCATTAGTAATTTCGACGTGCTTGGCGGTTTCTCACTGAGTGATGCAATCTTCAGCTGTAAGGACAAGGTTAGACGAATTCACGCTCTGGTTTGGGTCTCCATTATGTATCAAACTTCCCATACATTTTACAGAACCTCTAATTCTTGTAGCAATGATGACATTCCAAGGTAACATTTCATGTGCATTGTTTCCTTCGACATAACTTTCCAGGTTTCTTCCGAATGTAGACGTATCTCCACAGAACACTTGATCCACCTATAAATTTACATGCATCGCTGCGATATTTAATATTTCATACTATGAAGCGCTTCTGAAATCTCATTAGTAAGGCGAAATAGAGCTCACAAGGTGGTTAAGGTTTAGAGTGAACCGCTGAGCGGCTGTTATATATTTGATTTCACTAATCATACCTTAAGTCGTTCCGGGGTACCAGGTTTTCCTAGCTTTGTTTTTTTATCCGTCGTCTTTTTTGGTTTTTGAATGCAGGGTGGACTGCTTGGCTGTATTGGTCCTGGGGCGCGTTTATCCTGAAAATTAGAATACAATAGTAACCTGGCATTGATGTCCTGAATTCGTTTTTGAGGTTTGCAATTAACAAAGTAATTCAGCATTTGATTGTTAGTTTTATCAGTCTGCTGTCTGCGCAAGGGGCATAGAGGAAAAATCTAGCCGTTGTAGGGAGTTACGGTGTACATGCTTTTATTGAAACGTACTTGCGAGAACAGAGCTTTCAGAACCTCCTTGTCCCATTTTCAGCGTGTACAGATTTCCATTATAAACAGTTATGGTGAGTCCGCTTTTACTGAAACAAACTTGAGAGAACGGTACTTTCGGAATTTCCAGGTCAGGTCTTCAGCGTGACAGGTTCAGAGGTATACAGGCTATTCCTTAGCCTATCACGCTAAGACTGGACCTTAGGTCCAGAAATCTCTATTCTCTCAAGTGTGTTGGGCACATCGTAACTACCCATAATGAAAACCTATAGGCCCGTTATAAGACACCCTATTTTCAGATAAAGATCATATCTTCCTTAATATTAGTTCATTTGCTCAGAGGTGCTACTTAGTTGCATGATTAAAGAACCCATCTATCAAGTTAAATTTCATTCTAATAAGGATACTTTGCCTTTCTGATAACTCAGACCTTTGGAAAAAATTTAAGCTTATCGTCTGCGGCTTTCAGGACAACACATCTTGTCTTTAGCGGAAAAAAGAAGCGTCAGTAGTGCATACTACGACAGTGTTGGCATTAAAGCGACTGTGCGTTATTTAGTCTTTTACCTCTGAAGACAGAGAACATTTATGGTCCCGAAAGCGACGGATAATGAACTTGTATTCTTCTACAACGGCCAAATCGTCAAAAAGACCAAATGTTACTGATGACTGCTATTAAGTATCCAGTAATCAGTTAGGATTAGAGGAAGTAAACCTCCCCTACTCTGCATCTGTTTCCTATTTCTAGAATGCGCAAAGGAAGTCAGCTTCTCTGAATGATCAGATAAACTTATGCGTTTTGATGCGGACTGATAGCATTAGGTTGCATACATGCCAATGTCGAAAAATTGATTAAAAACTGGATCAAGGCAATTTAACTACTTGAATACTTACTGCGGAAGGTCTGCTACAAGCTGTGCTTATTGTTGAAGCTTCGCTTTCCGACGAAAATTTGCTTACTGACGAACCTTTGCTTACTGACCAGCCTTTGCTTGACTCATCTGACAGTGCTGATGCTGTAGAAGAAGAACCAAGTTGAACTATTTTGATATCAGCTTCTTTTTCCATTGCAAATGCACTTGTAACATGCCCATAAAAATGCAATGACTTTTTGTGATTTGATAAAACCTTTCCGGTCATCAGCTGTGACAAATATATGCCGTACTGATATGCTCTTCCATTCATTATGCAAAACAGCGCTGCCCCAGTTGACTAAGAATTAAAATTGCTGTAAATGCGCTTTTGTTTAATTGAGCAGCATACCTTTTCTGAACTGTCCTTTTTCTGATGGGTGCAAAGCCCATGAGTTCCATTTAGTTCAGCAAGCTGACCAAAATCGCATATAGATCCAGGAACAAGGGTAACGCTTTCCTCTTCTATCCGTCGTTTGTTGTAGGAAGAGGCAAAACAGGTGGCCGTATTTGGTGGTATGTCGTATTGTGAAGGAAGACAAATCGGTGAAATAACTTTGTTAAAGACCAGCGGCTTTTCCAGTGTGGCCAGTGCTACTCCATTCCATGTCTTATCATTTACTGCTGCGAGTGGAACAATTTTTACGGTCATAATTCTTGACTTGCTTCCACTGTTTAAAAAAGGTCGAACACGATCGATGCCCGCATATACTTTGTAACGTCTAGGCGTTCCCCATCTCTTCGTCAGTGAACTGCAAGAAACAATTTGAGCGGTTTTGTGAAGTCAGACATATCGTGGACCTACTGCCGGAAACAACTTCCCGCCGTTAGTATCAGAGCAGAGGAATTTCGCTGGAAACCTCTTTGATCATATTCAGGTATAATACTGCCGAGACACTTGAACTTTCCAAGTTTATGTTTTAGAGCCACGGTCCAGGGAAAGGATATCTTTTTAGATTTCTTTTCAACATACGCTCTTATGTCAGCTCCTCCATATTCTTTCGGAAGACCACATCCTTTGGTAGCTTCCTGAAGTTACATTAACCGAAGTTCCATATGGCACTGTTTGAAGTGGCATACCAATTCTTGAACTGTTATGAGTAATAGAAAGGACAAAATTGTCCAATTCAGTATCATAATGATGGAAACTGCTCTGAACGCATACGATACAACGTTTTTATAGGCTGAGACTGTACGTTGCCTTGTTTGGTTTTAATCGCAACGCTACTATTATGTTTGCTTTTCACCTCCATTACTTCTTCAACGCCTCTGTTTTTTAATACCACAATACTTTGGATTACTCCAATGTATGCGATATTTGTTTCATTTATTTTATTGAGCACAAGGCTTCTTCAAACAGATTTTACGACGGCTTCAGAACGCAGTAACCAAAACGGTCAACATACTTCACTGCATTCACGTCAAAAACTTAACGATATGAGGTCAGTTTAACTGTCACTGTTTCAGTTCTGGTCAAGCTATCCCAGCTGAGCTACCAGCGATTTGTTCGCTGATTCGTTTGCTGATTCAAATCATTATTAAGTCTAATGCGGTGCAACATTTATGAACAGTTCAAATGAACTAGTTGTTGGAACGATATTCAGTGTGGAGAGTCAAGCTTAGGGCATCATAGCGAATTTGTAAAGCTGCATCAACTTAAAACGGGATTAATGCTACTCGTTATGTTTGCATATGGCATGGTGCGTGTGCGTGAATCACGGTAGATTTGCCAAAGCAAATGACACTTTCGAAACGAGTCTTTTTATCATCAGCGTAGTAACGAAATGTGGCCATCATTATGAACGTCTCATGTCCAGTAAACGCATTTATAGTGCTGTTGCTTTTATTGATAACTCTCTCAGGAAATGGACTTTAGCTATGAACATTGCTTCCCAATGAAAATAGAAAAGCCTACAGAGTTACGCGAGTCACCAGAGGTTGCCAAGTCTGTCCGAGAGTGTTAGCTTTGCAAACCTTCTCCAACCTTCAAGCCTGTTGTTCTTGTCGACTGCTGCCTTCTTGAATAGCGCGAGTTCTTTCTTGTACTCGATAAGCTTTGTCTTTATAACTCTCACGGTGGTTGCATTAAATACTTCTGAAGTAAACGTGGAGAGTTGTAATTTTTGAGAGCTTTTGCCAACGATTCCAAACTGCGCAGTAGAAAGAGCCCAACGTAACGTTGTTAGAGTTTTAGTGGAAAAGTTCATAAAGACCACATAGTTCAGTATTGGCGTAAAAGGTTTCATGGTGGACACAGGGGGAAGAGAGACGGCTCGCAAGAGACGTTTTCATCAATAAATGAATGATCAGCGCGGAAGTTGGCATCTCTGCTAACACAGCCAGCAGGAGGTTGCAGGAGTCGGGATAGACGAACTGACTGGAAGGAAAAGCGTAACTGAGTGCTTGCATAGCTTTCGTTTCTCACGATGGAGCAGAGTTTCCTGTGTTTCATGTTTATTAGCCCCTACGATGGTGATTGTTGCTTCAGCGATAATACAAAATGTAAGGCTGTCTGAGTCAACAAAAAGTGGTCCATCGAACCCTTGCAAAGCTGACCTTTCACCTGAACAAGGTTGTGGTTGCTTGATCCTTCACTTATTCCCGCATATAGAAATGTCACTTTCTTTCGACATCAGTCCTTTACTCTATCGTATTGCCTTTCTCCTTTACTGCCTGATATTTAGAATGCGTCAACAGGCACGCGCCCCGATCGCTAAGCGCACCATCTCAAAGGTTTTACCTGGGGCCGACCGTTTGAAAGTCGCTTGATAAAGCCAGAACTGATTTCGCGTACTAATTCGGCCGTTTGACGGATGTTAGCCTTAAAAGGGTGCATCCACTGTTCGCTCGACTGATGAGCCTTACCTTTTTTGACTGCTAAGTAGGCGCGCTCTCAGTCTCTCGCCTTTCCGCTGCATCCCGGTGGTCGCACCTGCCGTTTCGTTGTTTTGACTCCGCTGCCGTTGCCATCGTCCCTATTTTCTCGTTTCCTGTCCGTTTTCCCTAACTACCGTTTTCGCACATGTCCTCCTAGTGTAAATTATATATTGTACGTATATTTCTTTTCTCATATCCACCGTGTACTGCGAATAAACGATATCCTTGCTGAAGTTCCGAACAGCCTAAAAGGAGGTGTTATCTCTGCCACAGTGTTCTACTGAGCTAATCCATGATAAGGCCACCAAGTGGATGGCTCCAACACAGCGGGTACCTACTGCTGTAATTTAAACATAGCGTTCCATGAACATGAAAATAAAGTGACAACGGGCATTTATACGATTAACGTCGAGTCTTCTGCACGGCCATGCCTGCCTAAACATCCCACTGGTGGCATATGAGAATCTGAGCAAGCTGGACATTGAAATCCTACTTCACCTATCACATTCGTCAACCCTTCCCATGCTGAATATAGGTACCTTCCTCCGCAGAAAAGATTACTCTGATCAGCGGAACTAGAATACGCGTTCTAGAACTTTCTCTACTCTGGCAACAAGAAATATTAAATGGATGGAATTAATTCACTTCCAGAACGTTGGCAACCTTATTGATTCTAATGGTGATCGGTGTTCTTGATTTAGGATGTTTCACCTTCACCGTGGTGCGAAGGCGGTCTCCGTTGGTAAAACTTCTACTCAGAATTTTGTCTTGTTATTTCTTATGCCAGCGATACGTCATACGACAGTCACTTTCAACTTTATGCCGAGGCAGCAGGTGGAAATAAATTTAGTCACGGTATACTGACGTGAGGATAAATAGAGGTCAATAGTTAGACATTATTAGAAACAACTGAACGGCGTGCACCCGCACGACGCTCTCGCTTGCTACAAAGAAAAGCATAATGTAATGAAGAAAACTGTGCATTGAATGCCTAATACTTTCCTGAAGAAAACACAGCCGGCTAGCCAGTCTCAAAGGGCCAGTGAGAAAGGTATGATGTCCTGAGATCTCTTATAGAGGCTGTGCCTGCGCAGCGAGGGAACGGGGTATAAGCAGCTAGGAAAGTCGATAGCCCAACGAGCTTGTACCAGTGTTAGGCATGAATGACTAGCGCTCCACCTTTAGACCAGAAAAACCCAAAGGCACGAGTTTAAGGAGGTGAGTAATTGATGGTAGAGGAAGGAACGGAAGGAAGCGAAAGACCAAGAAAAGTCATCGAATAAACACTGGAAAGCACACGGCACTTCTTGCAAGAAGAAAACGCTTTATTCCCGTTGTAGAAAAGCACAAAATAGTAGTCGAACCTTTCGGAACGCGACTGGCTAGGCCTTCGCCCTATCGCTGAAGACGGAACCAGTCGCGTTCCGAAAGCTTCGACTACTATTGTATGCTTTTGTACGACGGGAATAAAAACCGTTTTCTTCTTGCAAAAGCCGTGACCCGTTATGAAGCGTTCGATATTCAAATCAAACGGCACTAGTTAAATCTATGGTAGGAAAGGGTGATAGCAGTAGGGCAAAATTTAAGGGAATGCATCAGAGCCGCGAAAATCAAAATTCTGGAAGTCAAAATCTTGAATGACTGATTTTTAAACAAATAGGGTAAAATATTTCTTGAAATGCAGTTTTCTGCAGTTTCAAAAGCGCACTTATTTCAGACAGCTTAAGGTCACGATCTTGAGAATGGAAATCCTGAAAGGTCGGAACTCTAAATGGAACGAGGTTCTAAAAGATCGAAACGCCGAATGGTTCGAAGCATTGAATAGCATTGAAGCATCGACATCCTGAATGATACAAGATTACGACGGGCAAATCCTGCAGGATTGAAGTTCCGAATGGCTTGAAATCTCGAATGGGTTGTAATGCTCATTCGGTCGAAATGTCGAAGTGGTCAGAACTCTGGATGAGCTGAAATATCGAACGGGTCAAAATGCTGAATGGGTTGAAGTCCTGAATGCATCAGGATCTTGAATCTGTGATTCGATATTCAAGCTGTTAATATGCTCAATGACGAAATCTCACTACGTCAAAATCTTGTCTGTCGAGTTGAGATCAAAATGCCACTCAGCACTGCTGTTACTAAAACAGTAAGATGCTTAAGCGTAAGTTTAAGAAACCGAAGCCTTGTCGTATAGTCATTCTGCCGGTAAAATAACGGATCGGTGACGAAAGAAACGTACGTTCACAGAGAAAACAGAGGAGGTGTTGAAAGAAAAAGATGATGATGATGATGACGATGATGGTGGTGGTGGTGCCATGTTCTTTGTGTTGTTCGTGGTCAATGCTCAAGACAGCCTTGTGGCTATGGACGTGCTAGGAGGTTGGCAGTGTCTAGCGTTGCCACGGAACACAACAGTTTCCTTCATGCTATATGCGTACTACGCATACGAACTATTAAATAACTTGCTGTTTACATTTGAGTCTCAAACCCAACCTATGACGCTGCATTTTGAATACATAGATACATATCCCAAAATCTGAAATCCCGATCAGTCCGGATTACGCACTGCATCTGCTAACGAGATGGACAGGCAGAAGAAAAGAAGCATTTGGTTTTTGATTCTGTTGCCTAGCAATGCATCCTGCATACGAATGCTTAATAGTTATATCAAAGGGAAGCGTGCACGCAATACCTTCCCATGGAATATTTTGTTCGCAAATGAAACCGGTGGTACTAGGTTGCTGAAAAATGTAGCAAGGTTGATTTAATTCGATGCTAAAGCCTGAATGCGAATCAATCCGACATTGTTCTAACAACAGTGCATTGGTTCAATCAATGAACACCACGTTCTTTTGCCACCGAAAGCATAGTAATGATTTTAGAATCAGGAGTGCCTCAGAGCTAGAAACCGATGGAATAAAACTTTATGCACCGCTAAGACACTCCTGTCTTTTCCGGTGACTGTTAAACAACAACCTTTACTAAAGTGAACCAGACGACTGTGCTTGCCTTAAAGCAGGGGTGGGGAACCTCCGGCCCGTGAGACCATTCCATCCGGCCCGCGAGGCCATTCCGTCCCTCCCGCTGAGGCAACCGCAGGCGTGCATGAGATTCGGTGAAGTGAGTGACAGCTTATTTTTTATAATACGATAAACTTTCCGGAACGTGTCAGTTCCGAAAGCTACGCAGTTGTTGTTCATCAATAAATTTGGTTTTCCTATTTGTTGTGGCCATACAGCCGAAGGACAGGGTTTAACGTTACAGAAGGATGAAAAAACAATTTGGACCTGTTACGAACCAACCTATTTTCACATACGATAAACTTATTGTAAGTGAATCCTCGTGATAACGTAAATCTTTGAGTGACAAGCAGGGAGCGTCAGGCTCGCTAAGACTGCCTTGGTATCGTCTCTCTGTGGACAAACCGACGTGCAAATAAAGCGGGCTATGCTTCTTGCTTGAGTAACCTGTACGGACGGCGAATGATCTTATAAACGTCCTAACGGCCCGCGGCAGCAAAAAGGTTCCCCACCCCTGCCTTAAAGCAAACTGTTGGTTAATTTCAAGTTAAATAGTCGTAAAGTATTATCTCTTGTAAGAGCAAGAACCTGCATTTCGTTAATTTGTGATTGCGGCTGCTAACGCAGCTCCATTTCAGCTGATTGTAGTGAATGTAATTGTAAAGCTGGTAGCTTTTCTTAGCGTGGGAAAAGTATGACTAGCCAACATACTTCTTCCATAGGCAATGGTTTGTCGAATTTTTCTGTTGGTAGTATACTATCTCGTCGGTATCGAGGAAATGTAAGAACGGTATGCGAACAATAATGAAAACTTACCGTCCAATCCTTATGTAGCTAGCAGATTTCGTATTTTAACTGATATTTACAATATTTAGTAGATTTGTTCATTGACTGCCTGTTTCGTTTTGTCGATGCTTTGCCTTTAGGCTTCTGGTAAGCTGAGATTCGCGGTTGTCTGCTCCAGTAACATGAATCGTAGTATGGAAGCCCATAGCATACTAAGGTAATATTCTTGTTCATTAGTTTGACTAAGTGAATTCTACTTTCAGTAAGAAAGGCTTTACAGTTTCTTCCTTTGGAACTGGAACGAAAGTGAAATTACCTGGTCCTGCAGCTAATATGCCAAATATGTATTCCTTTTCCACAACTTATGCGGCTATATATAACGATTTGGCTGGAAAAGATTTCAACCTGTAAGCCATTCCCCACTGGACACGTAGTTTATGCGAGTATCTAAAGGAAATTCGCTGTTTTCCCAATTCCATAAGGGAAAGATCTTTATAACGTAGCATCTTGCCTGCCCAGTGTACATGGCCATATCATAGAGGGAAATTAGCATGGCAATGCGGGTGAGAACGGAAGCGGTTATCGGTTTTCGAAAATTGTTGGCTTTTGACGAGCGTTTCTTCGAACGTGAGATCATAAAGATTGGCAGTAATATTTCACGTACAACACTGCATAGTATTTAGTGAATGCTTAGAAGTACGCTGCAAACTATCCGAGCTAAGCGTTGCACGGGTTAGTTCGGATAATCAGAAATTCGAATATCAGAGCACTTTGTTTTGTTTGTCGGTCCTTCGTTTTTGTTAGTGTTTATTGTCAGCTCTGTTTCTCACGGATATTCTACAAGAATGTATGTCACCCTAAAATTTATCATGAAGGTAACATCTGAAAATTACATTTGTTGGAGACAGTTTGCTTTAGAAGTTTGCATTAACGCTGTTTTGAGTTTCTTGGCTGACAGGAGAAGAGTACTTTTCAAACATGACATTCTTTTTCAGTTGAACTCTTCTTGCGCTTCAAACCACAGTAGAACAACTTTCGAACTCTGAAATGCCTTATCATGCTGTATGCGTACAGCTGATTATATATCATCTTGGTCGAGATCTCCTGGCTCCTCCTGTAAATTTGACACTGATTAACAATTCGTCATTGTTCAGTATTTGAAACAGCATCTTCCTTGTCGCAAGCCAAGCATATGTCATGCCAACACATCAGTATCAAACTTGTCGCCTTTGTCTGTTACTGGCAGGGGTTTTAGGGCTTCGAGCATTCCTACTGCTACTTCTTCACTCAATCGTGAAGCCCCGAGCTGAGAGTTTCCTGCTGCTTCGTTCAGTTGTGCACTTCTGCCTGACGACCAGCCCCTGGTTGGTCTAGCACCAGATCACCTAGCTCCCTTTAACTTTCCTACCGTCCTCTTGCGAAGTACTGATGCAAACACTTTACAGGCAGGTAAACGGGTGGCCTGTATCTCCGTACCGCGTTCTTAGCGATGTGATGCGTTAATCTCTGTAACAAGTGTCAGCACAGTCATTCCAACAAGTAGGTGCAGTATATTTCATTGTGTGTGTAATTTAAATTTCTGTGGTTCCCGGACGATTCGGTAATCGATTTTATAGTGTAATTAAAACAGGCTGTTTGCATCCTCACCTCTTAATTGCAAGGCGGCATTCTCTGTTGCAAAAAAGGGCCATTGGCGGATGATGCTAGCGCTATCAACCAGAAGTTTGCTTTACGTTTCAGTCGTGAATAATGTAGTAAGCACAGAAGTATTACTTCTCAAGTCATGGTATTTTGTTTCATTAAGAAAACCTAATATATTTAGAAGGAAATGCCCCTGAGCAAAAGACATTGCAGTTAAATCAGGTTTGTTGAATGAGACTTAGTGTTCCTCCGGCTACTTTGTCGTTTTTTAGCCTTGAGTCAAAATTGAAGCTAACATAGTTTGCTTTATTCGTGCTTTCGAAGCTGTTAATGTTGAAATTTGCCTTGCCAGTTTTGTTTCGTTTGTTATTGTGAGCGTTTCAAAGGATTAAGTCGAGTTAACAATAACATTAACGTTGACTCTTTTCATCAGGCTTTCTGGTAACAGTATTGAGTCCTACATCGTATCCTACATCGTATTATACATCGTATCTTAATGCTAACCCTCTTGTTGACATAATCTTGTCTAGTAGTTTTTGTTGAACCTTCATGTTTTGGGAGTGAGAGCTGTACTTCTTTCTTACGAAACCAGACTGTCTTATCACATACAAGATTTTCAAGTTAATGTGCAAATGTTTAGCTATACACAAAACGGCCTTCTTAACATGCTTGAAAGAAACAAGCAAATCAAACCTCGTCCGGAACGGTTCCAGGAATGTACCGAGACGTTTGACGTAGTAATTTGCTGCGAAGAACGCGTCTTCAATCAGGCGATGGAATGTATAGATTTAATGAGAATTTAAAGAATCTAAAGTGAAAAGCGTGACAATCCTCATGTTTCAGATATGATCAGCCGTGAAATAAAAAGCGAACATATATGCCACATCATTAACATTGATATTCAAGACAACCATGAGGAAGCTACTCTTGGTGCCTTTATGATGTGTGACATTTGCAGACAAGTAAACAAAGCGCGCGTAGAAGTTTCGATAATCTTTCGTTTTCAGCTAGAGATGTGCAGAAATTTAAATGATGACATAGAAGATGTTTTGTCAACCTTTGAGGAGAAATCGAAGAGAGAAATTTTACATGTCCCTTTCTTCTACTGAACTACGTCCGTTGAAAATCATGACGCTTTATTTCCAACGAATAAAATGTTCGCACACGTTTCCTTTGTTCCATTGCTGCTTTCAGTTTTGCACTTTACATGCATCTTAATTTATCATGGCAGCGTAAAAGGTATTGATACCCTTTAGGTTCGATCTTTCAAGTTGTTTTTACAGAGTAATTATGTTGTGATCTAAGCCAATAATGANTAAAAATATGTTGCTTTTGTTGTCACGAAAGCGCCGTATTTTTAGTGAATTTCAACAAACGGATTATTCCAGTCTGAACGGAATAAAAAGCTGATAAAGGAGTTCAGGATAGTCAGCAAATTTGTCAGGAAGCTTCACGCTGCCACAGTTGGAGCAAACACTAATGCGACGGTTATCTCTTCTTCAAACTCACTTTTCAAAAACAACGCATCACAGAATTCGCAGCTCTTGTTCAGTAAACTGAGATAGTGCTCCTATGAACTTTTTCCACTGTTCACCAGTGTCAGGTTTTCCTAGCCGATCTCTTGTGATCCCTGTTCACACACTGTCGCTCTCCCCTTTCAACTTCAGTGTCCTTTTTCTTTTCTTTTCCTCAGCCGCTGCGCTTCGTGTACAGCCATGTCTTCTGCTTCCAGTTCACACTGCAGTAGTACTGAAAGTTGCTTGCACACATTCGCTGTTCCCTTTTCACTACTTGTGATCTCCTCATTCGCTATGCAACGCGCGTGGTGACACCTGCCTCTTGATCTTGTAGAGCTTGCAAACTTTTATTCATGCGTCCAGTGTTTGGAAAACAAACGTTTGTATTGGGTATTCACAGGGCGAAAAACGAGATAGGGAAAGACGAGGAAACTTCGATATGAACCCTGTTCACAGCCATCATTGAAACTGCGTAAGCAGGAAACGTGTCTTTCCAGGGTGCTGTCGAGAGCAGAATCCAATATTCGAAAGGAAAAAATACTTTCTACCAGGAGAACTCAGCAGTAATCTTAAACCGGAGTTCTCATGGAAATAAAAAAAGGACGAGTTGTAAACGGATGCACAAAATGGGGTGACTCCGCAGCCGGGTGTCCACAACTTACAAAGAAATATCGGTTTATTAGCCTTCCTTCAACAAGAATTTCTTGGCCTAAAGGCAGCCAAGAACAATGGTCTGTTCCTAACAACCATTTAAGAGGTATATACTGAGGTGACAAATTCGTCAACGTTGACACGCATAGGACAGTCTCGTCATGCCGGGTGCTCATTGTCATGACACCTGCTAAGCTGTACTTGACGGATGGTTACTGAAACAGCTTCTAATCGCATCGGAAACAATGGTATACGTTCAGAGGGGGACTGCCAAACAGAATTTTTGAAGAAAGCAAAGACAGGAACAGAATCCATGAAACTAGATTTTCTTTTCCTTAGTCTTGAAGGTGTCCATAAATGCCCCAGTACCACTTCCGCCATCTTGTTTCAGTGTTTACTTTCTTGTAAAGCGTTCCACGTTCCCTTTTCTAAAGCCATTAGCAAAATGCAAAAACTTCAGTCACAATATTGCCCGTGCGCAATGATGTGGCCGTTGCTTTTCAAGACTGTTAAGCTGGCACAAAACGAATGAAAGCATACATAAATCACGATAGCCCCTACAGGGTGTGTTGACAGGCAAAATGTTCCCACACTGTGGTCGAGTGCACGGTGTAAAGCACAAAAACAGCAACGCTTTATTAGAGAACAAAAGACGTATGTTCGAAAATTTCCTGAACAAGTCTGGCAGTTTTTAACAGGACACTAACTAAAGAGGAAAACGCCTTTACTCTTATCTCTGTTATCTTGCAACTTGTGCGGAAAGGTACAGTTAGCAAGCTCCTTGCCTGTCTGGTTCAAGGTCAGATTAAAGTAAACGTTTTCACCGCGGTATGAAAAATCACAAAAATAATCCTCCTGAACAGACAATATTTCCCCGTCACATTCCTGTTCACAAGTTCTCCAACGTCATAACAGCTTCCCAGACTGCTAAAACGCGTTGGAAGCACCTCAGAAACACGTTTGGCATTAATAACAACGGGCATTCTTTGAAAGTTCATGTATAGCTTAAGGTTACTCAAGTGAAACTATGTAGTTCAGCTCGAACGTGCTAATCTCACTACTATTATTGCAAAATCACATCATAAATAAGCGCAACGTAGTGCAAATTTCGGCAGCAGAACTTCATGCAGTCAAATGAGGTTCCAACCTTAGTCAGCCGAGTCGTTCGGTCAACAGTTTTGCAGTAGGCACATACTCAGTAAAATGGAATAATGGATTTGAGATAGTTCTGACGATCCAATGGCATGTTGCCTGCGGCCTGGCAAACACGCAGAGAATCGAAAGCATTCACTTATGCACAGTACCTGCCTGCGATGAGCCAGTGCGGTGGAACGCGAAAAAACATCAACATGATGCACATATTAGTATATTTTCAGGTAATGAAAGACAGATATGGATCATTTACACGGTCTCCCACACTCACGTATCGCGAGTGGATAGCCTGTTCAGATGACAAGGACCATGCACAGCGTAAATGTACATAGCGTTAACAGAACCGTCGCTGAAGACGATAAACAGGACACAGATAGAGAGCAGTCGACCGCTTACTATCTTGAACTTTATGCATATTTAATGAAATATGGAGCAAATCAGGGCCAATATATGAAGCCAAAACTGCGTAGAAAGGGAACTAGGTAACTTGCAACGACGCGAATGCAAACGCGCGTAATAAAGCATTCCATGAGATGCGACATCAGCATGAACAGATAGCTCGCCTTCCAGGATTGGCGGAAAAGCTTAAAGAGCAATGAGAAAAAAGCGTTCTCTGGGAGGTAAAGATTCTGGGGCACCGTGAGCTTCTGAATGAACACTTTGGAAATATAAATGTTAATAAATCCGGGCGTAGGTGCTCAGGTTGAAAGAACGAACCACTTCCTTAACAAACTAGTCCAACGGAGCCAAGCTTAGCGAATAGTAGCTGAAACTAGGTCCTGGTGTGCCCAAAGCAGGTCAACCGCACAGAGCCCTCGACAATTGCCGTGAAGCCGTGTTGGACAGGTGCGCACTGATGCAAAAGAATAACATTAGTGAGAAAACCATGTGTCAGAGGACACTGAAATAAAGAGCATTATCGACTCCAAAAAACAATAGCTAAGCAGTACGGGGGCAGAACAGTTCGCATTCAAAAAGTAACAAAAAGAAAACTCGCATTCGGTTAACATCAAACGGCTGAATAATCCACTGCGTGGTGGAAGTCAAACAGGAAGCTATTTGCAGAATGATAAGTATTTGACGGTAATGAAACTCCTTCTCGACAGCAAAAGCCTGCAACGTTCACGAACCAGTACCATTTGCCTTACCCACGGAGCTTACATGGGTGGATCCTTTACAGAAAAACGTCACTAAATATCAGTACTATGTTCTGAACAAAGGAACAAAAGATCAGCCTATTTTTGGCAACCTAGTGCGTGGGCGAAATGAAAACAGACGCAGTTCCAACGCGCACTAATTGAAACTGAAATGAGTCCCCAAGAGAAGACCAAAAACAACTGTATAGCCATTCCATATAGCGCAGAACAAACGGAAAACACGCTTTGAAAACGACGTAGTACACAGACGGAAAGCCAGAGTACGAATTTATTGAACTCCAACTGAAGCAATCAGCTGATAAAAAATTAAATCATCTATCAAGCAGATGCAAAATGCAAACATGGCGCATCGCAGCGCACTCCCTATAAAATGGCGCCGCAACCTGTCGGAAAGTGTACAGTCCAGCATGTTGCATCAGAAGTGTTGGACGCTTTTACTTCTCCCATTATGCCTAGCATTTTACCGGCAGG
>KN538391.1:439505-475449 GCA_000797535.1 Trichuris suis | reverse complement strand
CAAAAACAGGCTGATCTTTTGTTCCTTTGTTGAGAACATAGTACTAATTTAGTGACGTTTTTCTGATAAAGGATCCACCCATGTAAGCTCCGTGGGTAAGGCATGGTACTTGTTGGTGAATGCTGCAGGCTTTTTGCTGTCGAGGAGTAGTTTCATTACCGTCAAATGCTTATCATTCTGCAAATAGCTTCCTCTTTGACTTCCACCACGCAGTGGATTATTCAGCTGTTTGATATTGACCGAATGCGAGTTTTCTTTTTGTTACTTTTTGAATGCGAACTGTTCTGCCGTCGTACTGCTTAGCTGTTGTTTTTTGGAGTCGATAATGCTCTTTATTTCAGTGTCCTCTGACACATGGTTTTCTCACTAATGTTATTCTTATGCATCGGTGCGCACCTGTCCAACACGGCTTCGCGGCAATTGTCGAGGGCTCTCTGCGGTTGACCTGCTTTGGGCACACCAGGACCTAGTTTCAGCCAGTATTCGCTAAGCTTTGCTCCATTGGACCAGTTTATTAAGGAAGTGGTTCGTTCTTTCAACCTGAGCGCCTACGCCCGGATTTATTAACATTAATATTTCCAAAGTTTTTATTCAGAAGCTCACGGTGCCCCAGAATCTTTACCTCCCAGAGAACACTTTTTTCTCATTGCTCTTGAAGCTTTTCCGCCAATCCTGGAAGGCGAGCTTTCTGTTCATGCTGATGTCGCGGCTCATAGAATGCTTTATTACGTGCGTTTGCATTTGCGTCGTTGCAAGTTACCTAGTTCCCTTTCTACGCAGTTTTGGCTTCATATATTGGCCCTGATTTGCTCCATATTTCATTAAATATGCATAAAGTTCAAGATAGTAAGCGGTCGACTGCTCTCTATCTGTGTCCTGTTTATCGTCTTCAGCGACGGTTCTGTTAACGCTATGTACATTTACGCTGTGCATGGTCCTTGTCATCTGAACAGGCTATCCACTCGCGATACGTGGGTGTGGGAGACCGTGTAAATGATCCATATCTGTCTTTCATTACCTGAAAATATACTAATATGTGCATCATGTTGATGTTTTTTCGCGTTCCACCGCACTGGCTCATCGCAGGCAGGTACTGTGCATAAGTGAATGCTTTCGATTCTCTGCGTGTTTGCCAGGCCGCAGGCAGCATGCCATTGGATCGTCAGAACTATCTCAAATCCATTATTCCATTTTACTGAGTATGTGCCTACTGCAAAACTGTTGACCGAACGACTCGGCTGACTAAGGTTGGAACCTCATTTGACTGCATGAAGTTCTGCTGCCGAAATTTGCACTACGTTGCGCTTATTTATGTGATTTTGCAATAATAGTAGTGAGATTAGCACTTTCGAGCTGAACTACATAGTTTCACTTGAGTAGCCTTGAGCTATACATGAACTTTCAAAGAATGCCCGTTGTGATTAATGCCCAACGTGTTTCTGAGGTACTTGCAACGCGTGTTAACAATGTGGGAAGCTTCTATGACGTTGAAGAACATGTCAACGGGAAACGTGACGATAGAGCATTATCTAATCAGCGCTGTCTGTTTTTGTGGATGTGCATTACGTAAGCGAGGCTTTTGCTACTCCGTGACTTTCACACTAAATGGCGGGCGTAATGACATAATATGTTCGTAGGTGAAAACCGCGCTTTGATAATTCGTGTACGTTTGTAGTTGCACTTTTCATTTTTTTCAGTAAGAGTTTATGAACCGCCTTCTCCGGTGCCTAGTCTGAAATGCGGTGACATTCGCTGTTCGTTCTATTCTTTGCAACAGATTCCAGGGATAAGTGCTCTTGTTTACAAGTATGCTTATGTTTGTTTCGCGTACACGCTCATTTTGGAACTAAGTTGTTCTATTTATTTGTTCGAATTAGGTTTATACCTTTGTGATCTATTGTATGTGTTCGTAAGGTGGTTCGACTACACACTCTGGGAAGACTAGAATCACGCATGCTCTGAAAACTGCTGACTTTCCTCTGATAGGAACCGCAGGTAAAGAACGGAAGAGGATCACTGCTGACCTTAGAAAGAAACAAAACCAGGCAGTAGCACCGCAGAGGCAAACAGTTTTTGATTCTTTCCTCAGGTGGCCGGAGGTCCTCATCCAAAACGTTTGGGCATTCGCAACTACTAGTAGAGAGCAAAATCTTAAAAATAATTTTGGCTGTTGATACTGATTGCGCAGTTGGGAATTCCATAGGCTTAGACGATCCCACGTTCCTGCACGGCTCCCTGACTTGGACAGGATAGTTACGAACCTCAGCTTTATGCACTTGAAGGACGCTGAAAGATCACTTCTGGCCAAGGGATGAACTCTGTTCTCACACCTGCTTCTCCACACACGCCTGGCGTAATAAAGTCAGTGGAAGACAGCGTAACTTCAGCTGATACCCAAAGCGTTGAAAAATTAAGTGTTCCATTGCAACTCTGCTGACACTTCATAAAAATTCATAAACGCCAAATCTGACGCAACAAGAGTCCCGTATGCTGAAAGGTCCAAAAGAAAGATTCCGTACTAATCATCTAAGCGGATAAGGAAAATTTGCTGTGGTAATGGAAGGGGAACATTATACGAGCAAGATTCCGGAATTATTAACTAATGCAGACTATAAATTACTCATTTATGATCCTGCGAAGGACCTCAGGCAGGCTTTGATATGTTCAATAACTTTACCTTTAAAATTAATGACTATCATCTGTGGAATGTTTGACAGCATGCCCACTACATCGCCAGCACCGAGTGCACAGAACTGTCAGGGGCTCGCAAATCACTGAAGCCTTATTCCTCACTAAGATCGGTAACGAAGCATCAAAATCGTTACTTCCAGACTGTACTCTTTCCAAAAAGAAGCGTTATAACTCTTCGCCGGACTATTCCCACGTTACGACAAGTACATAACAATAATAGTACATAATTCAAATCCCCAAACCTTGGTGAGAATGACATTTTCTTCAGGTAGGATGCAAAAGACTTACCCATGACTATACTGAATCTGAACACGTTTCAAGTGTACAAGATCACCTAAGCAGCCACTTTCTGAATCAGAGAACCAAACCAAGCAATTTTCTCATGCGTTCAAGTTGCTTCATTCTGTATGAACGAAGGAGGCTATTTGAAATTCTAAAACTGTTCTTCTCAGAAGAAAGAGGCGCGCCACTGTGAAGCCCGTCCGCCCATTAATGCAGAAATCTGCTTGGTACACTTTGAGGAAAAGCCATTCAGCACCAGGATACTAATATAATACCGACCTTCCAAACGCTTCAGTTTGACGTACGTTTCAACTGGACGCTTGTTTCAAATTGACCCCGTCGCTTCAGTGCTACTAATCAGATCCGGAAAGCAAGGAACGCTTGTCCTTCACCTTTTGACCGCTGAACATGTTTGCTTTACCAGTGCAATGGAAGCAAAGGATCCTGTCGTTACGTCGATTCATCATTACTGGCCTGCTGCTGTTTGTTCATTGGTTTTGGCTGGCTTCCCTTTTCAGCTTCTTTGTTTTTACTCTAACTCTCTTGATTTAGCTCCTTTCGTTCGCTGCCGTTACCGTGCGGCCATTCTTTCGATTCCCCATTTCGTCGCAATGAAATTGTTGCGTTTGCTCCACTGTTTATATATCTGTGTTGCTTGTTCAACCTTGCCATTTCATTGCCACTGTTAGTTTAATCCTGCTGATTTAACCCATTTGGAGATCGACCAAGAGAATTAAAGCACGAACAAAGGAGTTGAAAGAGAAAGCGATCCAGAAGCAGCGAACTGACAGCAGAGGACGAGCAAAGGCGATTGAACCTCTGGACAGAAGCAGCAGAACCTATTGCTACCACTACATATGGTAAAGTAAACCTGTGGTGAGCAGTCAAACGGCGAAGGACAAGTGTTCCCTACCTACGCGACTCGATTAGTGTGAATAAAGTCACGCGTCAACTTGAAACGTGTGTCAAGTTGAAACGAATGCAATACATGGAAGATATCAGCTCGTTTTTCTAACATTCTTTTTATCGGGCAAAGCTTTTCGGGGTAATTGTCCCCCGTCATCAGCGACGATTCGCCGGTACCGAAAAAAGTCAATACTGTTTGGAAGCTGAAAAACGGACAGTTTAAAGCAGAGAGAGGAAGTTTAAATAGAATGAAATTACTCTCTAGAGAATGTAGATCTTTATTGTTAGACTGTATCCCGCTTTTTGGAACAAAAACAAAAATGTCTTTCAGAGCTTTGGGATTCGGCACGCAACCCGTCTTCAGCGGATAACCAAAGAGAATGATTCAACCGTTCTTTCATTTAGAAAGCCCCTTCAAACCATCTGTGAGCTAAAACGAAATCATTAAAAACGCAAATAACACGGAAACTACCAACCTCATTACGCGAAAACATTTGTGCAAAACAACGGATTAACCCCATTTTTCGCCTATAAAAACTGGCCTCATCCCTTCACCCGAACATTTCAGCGCTGAAGACGGAACGTGTCAGTTCCGAAAGCTACGCAGTTATTGTTGTTATTATTGTTATCAATAAATTGGTTATCTGCCTTTTTTATTGTGGTCAATAGCATAAAAACAGGGATTAACATTAGCATAGATGAAGAAATAACACGGAAATAATATTAGATGAATACATAAATGAAATAAAATAGATTTTCGTTTTCGAGCACTTATGGCGCGTTTGACTCGTTTCATCTGTGGACTGGTAATGGCGAAGCTTTCGGGATTGGTCTGCTCCCGTCGTCAGCGTCTTTGTAATGAACATTCATGCACCATTACCATGAGGATAGCGATAGTTTTAAAAAATTGTTAACGATCTAACCGCAACTCAAGCGTTGGAGAACGAAAGCATGTCAGAAACCTACCCACTCAGAATGGTATCCAAATTTCGACTCGAATTATGTACGTACCTCGTTTTCTGCTAGTTCGTGACTTGTTTCGTTTTTTATTTGCCTGCAGTGGTCGCCCTATGGCTCTCAATTGACGGCCTATTCACTTTTGGGCATTTTGTCCATCATAGTTGCGTTATTTAATATTCTAGTGTCATCAGCTATGTTTACTGCTTACAATACATAGTTTAAAAACATTTTGACTAATTATAAGAAACTATGAAACAGTTGAAACAAACAATAGAACCGTTCGAGAACGTTAACAATAGTGCGCTCTGGATTTTAATTGCCACTGCGATGGCACCGACTTGTCAATGCGGTAGAAATGTCGGTGTTCATAGCAGCTCTAAACATTGGAACTCAGAACCTGCGCGTCGCTACGCGGCGGACACCACTCACATGGGCGCTACGTCATCCCTCTGACAGTTATTCCCTTCGAAGTATACGCCTCCATTACTGAATATATGAGCAAGAAGCCAGATAAATTCAGAATCAAATTCTGGCTTGGCGCAGATGCGGAAGCCAGGAGCGTAATCGACGATTTCCCAATCCCAGGAAGGATGAGTCAAGACGAGCCGGAAGAATGCTTAGTGACCACATCGTCTTGCACTTTTTCAATCCCTTTCTGAACGCAGTAGAAGTTATAAGCTCCCTCAACAAAGGCAAAAGAGAACTGCCGCTTTCTGTAAAGAATTCCAGAAGTCTCTTGTACAGCACAGCTTCGTACAAAGCAAATGATGCTACACTCATTTCCTACAGAGCAAAAGAAGCAAAAATGTCTTAATTCTCTTTTTCATGCATGCCAATGGTTTCATAGACAAAACAAAGAAGAAAACGATTCCTGAGAAAAGCAACATAAAATGCGCTGTTGGTGTCATCGACCAGATGTGTAGAAAACGTAGTGTGTCAGCTATAAGCAGAAGACCCGTACGTTTTTTTACCATGCCGGACTCGGCGATGATGAATGCCAATACTCTTTATCAAATGTAACTAGCATTAAAATTTCTCGAAGCGCATTGCAGATGAGTTGGCAAGCCATTTAAAGAGTGCAAGATGAGACAGTCTGCATTGAGCACGCCGGGAGGTCTCCAGAGCAGCAAAAAATGCCTGATCAAAATGTGTAATAAAAAATAAAAGAAATATGGTATGTTCTAGATGTATGAAGCCGGTACGTGATTCATGTCTCAGTAAGGTAAAGTGCAAAATGGACGGCGCTGCGTAAAATTGTCACGTGCTCATCATGTCAGCACTATGGAACCAAAAGGAAGACTATATTTATTCCATTCCGCGAATATCGCACCGAATGGTTTAACAACTTTCCCTGTTTTAAAGTATACGGATTAATAGCCACCATTGATCAAAAACTCAATTACAACAGAACGGACGAACACTTACCGGGCGCCGCCGTCTGCCGGCACAAACCTTTGCGCTGTTAACCGTATACTTTAAACGGTGAATAATAAACAAAAGCCCCGTTACGAAGTGTTAGCTAATTGAAATAACAGCTTTCCCTGTTTTACAGTCGTAAGGCGTTGAATAATTCAATGAAGTGATGTTCTTTCATATGTTTACTTTTGCCAAACAGTTTACCGTCAACTTACGGTAAACTGCCCTTCTAGTTAGGGCGCGTGTGCCGGTGCCTCTAAGTGTTAAACGAAGGAATAAAGTGACAGTGCCAGAAAGACAAAGAACTCCGTAATGAAAAGGTACTGAGGATTGTGATGGCGTAGTCAAGTTGTCCTGGTTTGCTTGGTCCCGTGATGTTAGGACTCGCCACTAATAGCTAGATAATACCCTGAAGGTGATGATGGAACAACAGTGTTTGCACAGTTCGGTGTTCCGCATTGAACACTCAATGCCTGGCATTTTTCACTCATGAAACGTTTGAATAATGAGCACTAATCATGTTACTACAGGTTTACTCATTATTGTTAATAATAACGCTAATCGTATAAACGTTTTATTTTACGGTGGTGAGCGGTAACAAGCAGCTTCTGCTTGTTACCGCTGACAACGGGTGACGGTTACACCCGAAAGCTCCGGAGTTTCAAAAATAAAAAACGGGCACCACCCTGAAATAAAACGTTTATACAATATGAAGACATACGGTCCCGTTAAGAACTATGTTTTCAATACAACAACGCTAATCAAGGTTTTCACACCGTCCAGGAATCCTGTCGTTTAAAGTAATCAAGCCCTTCGTACAATACATTAATATTTTTTCTTATTCTTCCGCTGAGAACGGGTCAAGGAGAGACCCGAATGCTTCGGTACCTTTGTGTATTTCCTGAACGGGACCATCCGTGAATAAAATCAACCCACTAATATTAATAAAACTAAAAAGAAAATGAGCACATGAAATGAGTGATTATTAACCCCGTAATTGCACAATATTAAAAGCAGTTCGGCTCGGTGTGTCGTCATAGGTCTGCAGTGTGACCTCACTATAGAAACATATTGCCCCTTTCCCGCTAAATTAAGGTTTCCTCTGTCTTCCTTGCCAAAGGCCAATTGTTTGAGAAGCATTGTTACGCATCGGACAGCGTGTTATTGGCGTAGCTGGTTTTCAGGTGTCATTAAACCTACGAGGCAACCCCGGATCCAACAGCTGCGGACAGAGCAACAAATATCGGCACGAATGAATAACCTTCGTAACTGCTTTTTGTCACTTCAAATGGCGCAAAAGCAACGAATACATCGACCGATGAGGATAATGTACTCTATTTCACGGATAGGATCGGTCTTCTGCTTGAGAATTCACGTCGTCGACTCTGAGGATCATACGAGCAACTTGCGTAGCAAGCGCAAACTGCTGTCTCTTCCCAATGAGAGTTTCGAACACTTTTTCAGCTTTCATATCTACATATTAACAAATTAGTCGGACAATGGGAAAAATAGATTTAACACCTTCACTGCCATCTGCAAAAGCGACTCCGAGATATGGCTTATTGCCTTCCACTTGTTTTTTCTTCAATTCGGCAATGGTGGCCAACGGAGAAAGTCCAGAATTTTCGGCCAGTGCCATCGGTATGCTTTCCAACGCGTCGGCAAATGCTCGGAATGAGTACTGCTCAAGGCCAGGAATCTGGATAAACTGCTATATAAAGGCAAAAAAGGTTGAAATAATTGTTACTTTATCGGCTTCTTGTTGCACCACCATTGCACACGACAATTCGGCCGATCCACCACCGTAAACTATACGGTTATCCTTTATTAGGTTCCTAACAACGCAGAGTGCATCATGTAAGCATCGCTTTGCTTCGTCAACAATCTGTTCAAAATAACTTATGGAACAGTAGCCTCGAAAAAGCTGAAGAAAAAGAATACCATTTTTGTGCCGCCACGTATAAGAATAGTGACAGCTTTTCTATTAGGACACTCTTCAATAGCCAGCATGCTTTCTTTCGACGTGCCAAATGTTAACTCTCGCACCAACCCCGCGTAGCCTAACTTTTTGCTATCCAGTTCATTAAAGCGGGGGACAATGCGACCGTTCGTAGCGATTGCGATCAGCTCAACTTCAGGCCCGCCAATCCAACGAACCGCGTTCAGCCCCTTTTGCATTAGCAAATGATTGGCTTCATCGTCGAAACCCCACTGACAAAGGGCCAAGGAAGCGCCGCAAGATTTGACCTAAGAAATAGCAGAAAACTAACACAACAACTCCGCTAAACTGACGTCCTTCTCACTTGGTCAACCATTGTCTCGAAAGTTTTGCGTTCGTACTCAGTTAGCTTTTTGTAGTCCTCCACAGTATCTATGTCCAATTTGGTCTTCGTCTTTGTTTTGGGGGGTTCAAATGGACAAGTAAGAATTGCTAATTTTACATTTCGCAATTCCTACGGGAACGACACAATCCATTCATGCAAATGTCATTACGGCATTGAATAGACGGCTTACCTTCGGCATCTGACTGTGGCTAAACGGCTTGTCGACAAGCACTCCTTTCACTAACATGGAATCTTCCAATGACCCTCCGACCTTATCTACGATTTTGATCATTTCGAAGTTGACGTCTCTGGTTTCAAAGTTGGCTACTGATAGAACAGCGTTAACGGCAATTTCCGCCAGATGGCGAATACATCTGCTTGCTCTGAAGTAAACCTTGAATAGAACACAATTTCTTCGAAAAAACCGCACTACATTTTCGAACCAAGGGAAACCATAGCGGTCTCTATCAGAGGTTCAGTTGCCTGCACATCAACAGGATGTTCCTCACTTATTCGATCAAGATGAGCCAGAGCTAGCTGACATGCTTTATCATAACCGTCAGCCACTTTTACTGGATGAATTCCACGTTCCAGCAAAGTTTCGGCTTGCTGAAGCAGAGCACCAGCGAGCACTGAAACCAGCATTAGACAGCAAAGTACATGGCAAAACAAGAGCCACTCACCAACTACGCCCGTTGTGCCGTCGCCGATCTCGTCGTCCTGAGATTTCGATAACTGTACCATTAACTTTCCAATCGGATTAGCCACTTTAATTTTATTTAAAATTGTTGCTCCGTCGTTCGTTATCGTTACGTCACCATCAGGACTGACTAACATCTTGTCCATGCCACAAGGGCCAAAGGACGAGCGCAGAGTACTTGCGATTGCCCTGGCCGCCAATACATTTGCCTGTTGGTACATTCCCTTCCTAAGACGTATTAAATGAAAACATAGCAAACCTTGATCGCTTCAACGCCGGTTAGACGAGTCGACTTTTCTGGCTTTTTGAAAAGAAAGAAAGGATGGCCAAATTCATCAACCAGCATAGAACCTTCCGCGCCGCCGGCTCCAAACTTCATAGCAATGCCTTCAGAAAACTCGAAAAAACAGCAAAAGTACTTTCAAACACCGAAAACCACTAGTACAGCAAGTACAGTACTCGACGAGTTTCTGTTATGGATATTCAGGATCATGGGCGGTAAAGTTTCTATTTTGGTTATTGCTAATTCATTAGCATGGTATACAAATGGTAGCTGTTGTTTAATGAAAAATGCTCAAGCGTTTCACAATCCGCATATCCCATTTTCAAAATTGAGAAGTTCGTAGCCGAAAATGTAAAAATCGTTCGTCCGCTGAGAATTGAGTGCCTATTTCGTTAACGACTTCCCGAATGAAGAACAATCTAGCAGCGTTTTGCACTATCGTAAAAACAGCAAGGTTTCACTGCATTCATAATTGCCTAATTAAGTTGGTGCTGCTCGGTGAGTTTGAAATCATGTGAAGGCTTAAGCAGTTGATGGTCAGGTAACTTACTAGCACACCACAGACAAAAACGGAACAGAGGGCGAATTCAGTTAATCGGATTTTCTGGGACTGTTTAGTTCCATCGTCAGCGTGAGAGGTTCGCCTGAGTTCCCAATACACGAAAAACCAATTTCCCTTATCACAGAAGTTTGCTAGGTTCTTCATGCTGAGTGATTTCAATACCGCCCCATTTTCACCCCTTCCCGACATTTGATTCAATGATAAACCGCCAATACGGTAATCTTTAATACTTGTTAACACGATACATAAATAACGTAGCAGCACTGAACTCCGACACTTATTTCAAAAAATAAAGAAATGCCGATCACTACATCAGGTTAAGTTTGATCGATCCTAATTATTTATTATCTGACCCTGTAGTTAAGTTGCTCAGTCGCAAATCACCAATAGGATGCCCTTCACTAGGCGGTTCTACGTATATGGCTGACGAAGAGTAACTGCCAATTCTATCCTGCAGAGCACCACTGACAGTTGAGCCGTGCTCCATGCTGTCCACTTGTTGTCCAATTTGCGTGTGAGGTTGCTGCGACAAGGAAACAACTTCAGCCTTAACCACTTGCACTGAACCATTATTAGGCAACTGAAGCGAATGCAGGTATGCTGCCGTTCCATCGGGTGCAATCATTTGTTGCAACATAGGAGACTGCTGATTCTGTGGTGCTGACGCTGGGGTACTGCCAACCAGCGGCTGTAACAACTGCAACTCTCCGCTAGGTGTAGTGATCAGCTGAACAAGTGACTGCGGAGATTGCGTTATATTCACTCCCGTACCACTCTGAACTTGAATATTTTGTGGGACGACGCCCACGGCAGATGTTTGCCCGATTGAGCTCTGCGATCCGAGTGATCCCAGTTGAATAACATACGGAACTGTCTCTTCCGTACCTTCCATGGTCCTTGGAATGGAAGTTGGCAGGTCCTGTTTAAGGAAGGTTTTCAAAAATGGCCTATCAACAAAAGGAAGATTGACTTACCTTGCGAGTTTTTGAGTACTCTCTTGGCACGATGTCAATTAAAAAGTCATACTGTTCATCAGATGACACGGCCATTGCAATGTCATTCTTCTAGAAATGCAAAAACTTCATTAATAATGAACAAGAGGAGAGCTTATCAAATTTGTTATTACCTGCAACGTCTTTCGCTTATTCTCTTCTGTATGAATCCAAGCGCGTAGGGTCAGTTCTTCAATGAACAACTCGCAAGCTTTAGCCAGCATCACCGGAACCTCAGCACTAATCATTTGGGTTTTCACATCATCATCGAGCTTCATTATTTTCTTTATTCGTGCCAACGGAAGTGCATGAGCATGAGCATCGCGTAGGCTGGCCTAACGATACAAAGATGTCTGTGTGCAACTTACAAACCTACCTAGTGAAAACCCACTGGATTTAGCTTCTGAAGAGATTCCATCTGCGTAGCCCAGAAGTCCTTGAGCCTTTGTGATGCATTGAATTCGCTCAAATCCTTTGCATGAGCCATGCCGATAGCTTTAGCTAATTTTACTTTTGAAACGTTGCAGGAAACTATCCAAGCAAGTGCAACAGGTCTGGCAGAATTTGAACCCTATCTACCGTAATTCTGTTCGATCTTCGAGTTTTCTTCCCCTGTTGTAGTTTTTTGTCGGCTTTCAGGTACATTTAGTTATTTAGGCATATCTGATGACGTAATTCATAAGCACCGATCTTGATATAGACTGTAGCAAAAACTCCTGGTCTTCTTAAATAACACCGCGTAGACAACCACGATTCGGTGCGAACGTTACTTCCTGCCGCGTGGAAAAATTAACAGGAGATTCGGAGCTATCGGGAGGTTGCGGGTCCCGATGTCAGCGCGCAAGGGAACAGCTCTTCCCCTCGCACGCTGACAATGGTACCCGATTGTTCGGAAGCTCCGAACTTCCTGTTAATTTTTCCACATCATTAAACGGACATCCCTGTGATTACCTCTCATGAAAGCATGCATGTCCCTTAGAAGAAGTCCTGTTTTCAAACAACGACACCTCGTTGTTCTTGAACACTGGTCTGATAACTGGCACGGGCGCGTGTTAGCGCTCGCTACGCCAGTCGGATGAGCACTGGGTTGTTACGTAATCCAGTAACGTTTGCGGCCAAGCGTGGTTGTTTGTGGGATATTGTTTAAAAAGACACAAAAGTGCGCCTCTTGAGATCTCGAGTATTTATGAAAAGTGGATTTCCTTTTCACACGAGTAAGCAGAGAGGGCAAATTCATTTCGCGAGGCTTAACGTTGTAAAGAGCAGTCCTTTTGTGGAAAAAGCAGATGCGCATGGCCAATTCTGAACTGTCTGTGTACAATATCTCTATCATTTTGTTATATGTCCTCACTGCCGTTAATATCACACGAATCAAGCTGACTCTAAGTGTTCGAGCACTTCAGCAACTAAAATTCGCGAAATATAAAATAGTTGACCTTTCCTTTTAAGGAAACTTACTTTTATGCAAAAGTATGGAAACCCTTGTCGAATCTTCCTCCTACTTTGACAAATGTGATAACTATTAGTAGCATGCGTTTCTGCATCTGTCATATGTTACCTCAATTTACTAAAGATGTTGTGCTCATTCATAAGGACGTAAGTGTCATTTAACACAACTGAGCTTTTTATAACTGTTAATACTTGTAAAATGCGATTTGTGTTTTCCCAACTGGTTCTGATGGATACGAACGCTTAGCGACAGTAAGTGTGGCAAGCAGGAAAGGAAGTTGTCTGTGTTATGATAGCGAAGAATGCGAACCGATCGACTAACACTCGCGTGGTTTTCCTTTCTCCTCGCTGTGAAGCTGCTGTTTTACTAATCAAATGATTCTGCGACTGAGTTTTAGTTCGACAGCTTGATAAAGCAGTTTAAACTTTTACCATTGAAACTGTTCTTAAAAGGAAATGTATTAATACTGTAGGCCAATGTCTGTTAGGCGGTAACTCTTTATTTCAATTGCTCTCTGACCGACCAACGTATTCACATAAGCGTAAACAGCCTGAAGCGTACACAGTGCAACACCACGGAATGCATGGAGGTAGAACTTCTGTGCGTTAAGTCGACGTATTCGAGACGGTCGCTACAATATAAATTGTTAAGCAAGTTCTGCCATTTGGCTAATGAGCAATATGCGCTTGTTAAAGACGAATGTATGAAAGCCTAAAGGCAGTGAAGTGAGGTGAACAATTAAAACAATTTTTAAAATTTTAAGGAATTAATACAGGCAGCATGTCTTGGAAAAACGGTTATATGCTTTAACATTTGCCATCTTGGTAGTTAACTTTGTCGTAAAGGGAATGAAAAAGGGAATGCAAGCACTTCCCGCATAGTTTGTCTGTTGATAAGGTTTGCCTTGAACGGCAGACAGCGGAGGAAGGGCAACGAAACAGGAAAACAAGCCAATCATGGGAAGAGAAATGTAACGGGATACCTAGAACGCCGACGCCAAACTCATATTGATAGTAAGCTATCTTTTATTTTTGCTAGTATGACCTTTGGTTATAAACGACTGCAACATTCTCAAGGGAAGAGTTGCCGTTGACTTAACTGGCATGAGAGGCGTGAAAAGACTGCATATGGTAAACTTTGGCGTTGTACAACTTGCAGACAATATCTTAACCCTTACTAGCTTCAGTAAGGGGAAACCAACTGGCGCATTGCTATGGTTCATTACCGATTGCCTTTGCGTAGCCCTATAATTTCAGATATCCCATCGTATGCATAGCTCATTGACGCCCTACATTCGTCTCTTGTCAGCACGCTGTATGTAGAGATGCTGAGCCCTTGCCGCGCTGAATACTCAACTTGTGTCATTTGATCGCTCTTGCGCCTTTTCAGCAAATTTTTAATTCACGGCAGGTAGGCGAAACCCGTGGAGAGGAAAAAGAAATGGTACTGTACTGACTTGATCACTTCTCATAGCCATTCGCGTTTAGTATGCTGGTGACGTGCTAAGATAAAGTCCATTTACAACAGGACGAACTGGGCGTAGCAGCTGCAGAATGAAATTATATGGTCCTGTTCTGAAATACCACGTTTACAACAACCTTGTTTGTTGGCGAAGTATTTGTTCTATTTCTCGTTATCCGAACTTCAATGCGAGTGCATTATAAACGTTTTCAGTCGTATTTATTGGCCAAAGGATCATTCGATGAAACTGTGAAACATTAACAAGGGTTAGCAATAAAGCAATCCAGCTGCTTTAAAGTCTCAAAACAATAAAGTCTGCTTGAATTCTCGTAGAAGCTGCAGTTAAACTTTACTTTAAAAACAGGTGCCTTAAAGTTTAAAATAGGCAGATTGGAATGGCACAAGTTGAATTACGCGACAAAACTTCAGTCTGCGCTTTGTGTAGACAATCGAATATATGCCACCTGCAATTTCAAGCGCCATTCTAACATACGATTGTGCCATCTGCCAGGAATCACCGCTTTTGAAGGCACTTGTGGCCTTAGCCAGCGTGGCACTGCCAATAATTATGTTTTCATGCTGCGTTCAGAAGTCGAGAAAAAAGCTGGTACCTTCAGAATGCAAGAAGGAGATTAGCAAAGGACTTTCCATGAAGGAAGTTCCAGCGATTCCGATCATCGATCAGGCGGTATTCAACCCGTTCAGTGGTTATGTGGACAAACCGTTACCTGGCCTTTCTTCTCATCTTACACGTCGCGCTTGGGACGAAGCGTGCAGCAGTGATATAGATAATGAAACCTCTGCTGAAAAGTCAATTGAAATACTCTTCAACTCCATGCACAGAGCAATGGAAACTATCGCTGAAGAAGAGAACGAATTGTTAAACGATGAAAAGCGGCCAACTCAAACTGTCACCAAATGATCCCTTCGAAGCGCATAGTAATACACCTGATCAGTGGTTTATAGGCGTTGTACCACTGGCCAGTAGTGATAATGCTTAAGCGTTTTATTGCAGTTAACAGTGTTGAGCATTTTTTTGTGAATCCAGCGAAATCTCAAATGCGTATTTACTGGCAGGCTCAGCTTTGGCACGACAGCATTGTAGTCGGTCATGTACGCATAAAAGACAGCTCAATAAACCATATACGTAGCTTTAGAAGAGTGAAGGAATTCCTGCTGGTTGTATCAAGCTGAAAACTGATCAAGCACATAAAGGTTGCGTACGAATATTAATACAAAAGTAATTCTCATGTGTGCTACGCATCCGTTGCGAGATATCAATCGGCTGATGCAACAGAAAAACGGCGTTGCTTTTAACATTCAGAGTTCGGTTCGCTTAAGCTGATACAATCTATCAAATGATTAAAGTATTTGATCGTCCGTAGAGAAATCGTTTTTCACCGTTTCTCTTCAAACTAAACTTCTTGCAGCGTATTAGCATTCGACTTTTTGCGTCTCGCATAACAGAAAGCACTTCTGATGCAACAAGTGTACACGATTTGCTCAACCGATACTGACAGACGCGGAAGTAGTAATAACCTAAACTCGAACGGGAGAAGGGACGGGAACGTAGACAACAATGCGGACTGCTCAGGCTCTGATGCTTGCTATAAAGATTAAAACTTTGAAACAGAATGTTCCTTAAATTCACAGTTTCGAAAAACTGAAATCCTTAGAATAGCGACACCCTGATCTTGCCTCCTAGTCGCTTCACCATCATACCGTGGCTTTGCCTTTACTTAAGCCAAAGCCTAAACATAAGCTTATATTTTCTCTTAAGCATACGTAAAGGCAAAACGGAACGGTCGGCATGCCTACCTAACCTGCGTTCCTCAGACGGAGGACGGTAAGAAACAACAACCGCAAGTCCTAATAAAATAACACTTTGGATTTGCACCTTCCCATTGTCTTGCGTTAACAAGGGCTTAGCGACTGCTTTTGTCTATTAATATGGCCGTCTGCAGGACAGTGTTGACATCAGAGTGATTCAGACTCACTCGCTGCCTATCCGCTGAAGACGGGTTAAGGCCTAACCTAAAAGCTCCCGAGAAGAACTTTGATTGTAATAACGGGACAATACCGTAAAACAATTAAAGTCTATACTCTACACGAAGTTTTGCTGTCCCATACCAAAAAACTACGTTTTCAGACTGCTGCTTATTTTTTACTCTTCGGTTTGCATATATGCATTCCAAATTGCAACGTGACATATTGGGGTTGGGACTCAAGTATACACAGGAAATTCGCTTACATAGTTCATACGCATCCTACAAATATGGCGTGAAAATAATTTTGTGCAATGCTTTGACAACTCACCATTTTCCATTAACTGAAAATGAGTTCTGTAGGAATAAGAGTGCAGTTCGGTCAATAGCTTTTTAAAATGCATCATTCAGAGTCCTTTGTCTCACCATTTCCTACCTTAACTCTTCGAACGTGATGCTTTGCAGTTATTCCTAAAATGTAGGAGGAGAGAACAACGGAAGTGACCCAAAGGCCGGACAAAAGGGAAAAATGTTTCTTCACTGCATTGTCATACGTTGACCGAACCTGTCTCAGGAATTTATCCGATAAACCACGCATAAATATTAATCACCTTATGGCTAACAACATTTGTAACAGACCGAGGAAACATTTTCACAGCAACAGTAACTTAGAATGAAATGAAAAAAGTTATTGGTAAAGCGTAGGCGACGGAACTTTGTAGCCCAATTGCACAACAAGATGAGCAACAGATATTCTTCAAAAAAGCGATAAGGGCGACAAGCATAATTTCAGACTTTACTAAGAGCTTATGTGATCCCACTCGAAACAGTGCAGAAGTGTGGCTAACGAGAAAGAGAAGGAAAACAGCGAATTAGCGCAATATATTTCGCTTGCCGATAGTGGAATTTCAAAAAATGCTTCTCCGAAATGATGTACAGCTGGAGGAAACAGACAGACGCGGGTGGACATAACTTACAGCAGAAGCATGTAAACAATTTTAGCTTGAGGCATAGCGCGAGTAAAACACTTTCGCCTAGAGAACGTTAAGAACGCGCAGCTCAGCGCGTCAATAGCCAAAAAGGCTAACTGGACATTTGAAAGGTGCTAATATGCAACGCATGCTCGAAGGAGGAATGAACACTATCGCACTGACGGCGAAAGTTGTGCAGAATTGGAAAAAAGCGAATAACGTTGCTCTCAGACAATGTCTGGGACCAAGTTAAGAAAGAGACAAACGCGCAGAGACAGCACAGGTGTATATACACAATAACAACCACAAACGAGGCTCGTGCGCACAAGTTGCATGCACTCAACAAAAGAGAGAGAGAGACGAGGTACAAGACATCAATTGCCCCATGCAACGGGCAGCAAACGGAGTGACACCATTTTGGGAAAAAATTATGGTCACGGACCGGAAAGCAACGGAACCCGTGAACCACGTTCCAAGCAGCCGAATCGGCAGCTAATGAGAACAAAAAATGAAAAAAACAACAGAAGCCGAACAAAGAAGCTGGCTTCCGCATAACCGCTGTCGGCCGGGAAAAAAATTTTAAAAAGTAGAAATATGACAAACATGCCAGCAGTAAAACCCTTGCAGCTTTCCTGCAGTTGAAATGGCATACCGCAACCGACAGATGGCTTCGGTAACGAAACAGCATAAAAGTAACGGAGTGGAAAAACAGGGAAAAACGAGGTGACAACTGGCCTTGATAGAATTGAAAACAACGAAGTCTTAGCAAAGTTAAGTAAAGAAGTAGCAAATGAGATGACGACAGAATTGCTGGTTACAGTGAAGAGAGAGAGAGAGAGAGACTGAGGGCGGCGGCTAAGCGTACAAGCAAAAGCGATAACAGACAACATGAGAACGAGAAGCGATCGGTGTAATAAAAAAGCGGGCAGAGGAGAGAAAGCAAAATTCTCCTCTCTACAGTAAGGTATAAGCAGCATAGGTACAAAGCCAGACGGAAGGAGGAAGCCAACATATGGAGCAGCACGCATCGTCATCAACCTGCCATTCAACTATCATACTGAACCAGCGAAAACTATAAAGGAGCACACGGACGCACCCCCACTGATTGTCACGCGTGTCCTTTTGCCTAAAATTGTAAAGGACATCATTTTCTGCGAATGACAATAAAGTCAGCAGAAAGCTCACAAGTCACTATTTGTTGGCCGCGGAAACGCCGCTGTTCACTACGCTGGAATGAAAAGTTAGCTGGAAGCCCGTGTCGCCGGCCTCCTCGTTACAAATCAAATTCGCTGAAGTCGTCGGCGGAGTCAAAGTAGGAACACAATCTTCCAAGCTCGACACTTCATTGAGGCCACCCTTCAAAAGAAAGAAAAAATGTTTAGGTGTTAAATGCTCACAGAAACCGATCGATCTGTTCACTTGGAATTCGGGCATGCAAAACGGCGGGAAGTACGGCTGCTGATAAATGTGATAAGCCGGATGCATGTGAGTTAGTGCAGGTGCTTGAAATGATGCTTGACTGCAAGTCATTGCAGCTGCGGAATTCTGCGTCTGACCTAGTGACATGTGATTCATCTGCGCTGTTAATGATCCAATAGCCGCAGGACTTTCAGTTCCATTGGATAAGGAAGGTGGAAATCCAATAAACGGCTGCCCAGATAGAATCTGAATCGAAACAGTAAACGGTATAGTTACGTTACATCAAAAAGAGCAAATGGCTCACGGCGTACCGAGGAAAAGGGTGCCGCAAAATATGCATAGTGTGGATTCACGGCGTAAAAGTTCGCAGCCGCAAATGGGCCCGTTGGCAAAGAAGCGTTTCTGCCGAAACCGGAGTACGGTGGAAATACAGAAGAGGAAAGACAGCCCGACGGCAAGTGATTAGGGTCAAAAGTAGACAATCCGTATGGTCCCTGAAAAAATGCTCTCTTAAATAAAGACATGATCGACTAAAGTGATTTACGCTTTCCAAAGGAAAAGGTAAAACTTGATTTAAAACAACTATTACGACTGAAGAAGTGTGCGTTCAATCACTGTTGGCGGCTCATCCAGAAAGCTCCGCAATCAAAAATATAAGGATAATTACACGCGATTGTCCTTCACGGTTACGAAACGTTACATACCTTTACAAGAAAGCTGCATTTCATGCGTTCCGATACACCCTTTGAACAACAGGGAACAACACTCTCAGCACCCCGCAATCGACGTGGTTTTCACCTTGGTGCAAACATAATTGCCACTTCTGTTGTTTCAAACCTTGACGCGTATTTTTAAGCTTTTATTTGGATATGCTAATGTTAAACCGCGAAATCCACTACGATTTACGGAATCTGTTTTGCTGTTTATTCGTGCTTACTTTTAGCTGTCAAATTAAAGAGAAAATTTAAATTCGAGCGACCTTACTCTCTGCTAAACGGAAACTACTTCCTGTACCAACCAATTATTTGGCCAGGGACCTGCCGGCATGCAGCAATGGTTCCAAAACTTTATTAACGGAAACGACAGTGCTCAAGATGAGCAGGGTCACTAAACTTCCTGTCCGTTTGAAATAAACGAGAGTAAACAGTGGAAACAAAACCAATGGCATGAACCAATAAGAGAGAATTCCCGGGCCCCAAAAAAATACATTACGCAGACATTTAATTGAAGTTCATTTAAAATTTCATTAAAATTACTTTACGATTCCTGTTCTTATCACTGTGATAACGGCTATTATTATTCTGGAACTTTAATGAACATGTCACAGAGACGTTGCCTAAGTGTGAACTTTAGTTATTGCCGCACTAACGAATGAAAAAAGAGATAAATGGGAGACACATTTAGAATCGTTACTTGTAACCTACCTCGCCATTAGTTACTTGCAAACTTTCGTGCGAATAGTGCTGCTGACGGCGGTGTTTCTTACCACTGTCAGCGAACTTTACCAGCAGTACCTCCTGCGCTGCGCCTTAAAGACAAAAGCATTATTTCAGATAAGTGTGAGAGCTGCGCTGTTGAAAAGGGGTATTACCTGGCAGCACTTGCCCGTTGAATTTCTCAATAATCTTTTCGCAAGTTTCTCGGCTTTCCATTCTTGCAAAACCAACTCCTCTACTCTGTCCATTCACATAGCGTAAAATTCTTGTAGAAATGACAGTACCGAACGGTGCCAACAGTTGTTCGAGATTTTTCTCAGTCCAAGATACTGGCAAGTTAGCCAAATAAAGATTAGTGGGGTCTTGCTCCTGTTGCTGAACAAAAACAACGACATTGAAATGAACAAACTGTCACACTTTATAAACCTTTGCCATCTGGGCTTGGTATCCCTGAGATGAGAGAACCTTGACAGCTTTCTCAGCCGCCTCAGGTGAATCAAAATCAACAAATCCATATCCTTTGCACAGATTGGTAGCCTTGTCCAAAATGGCCTTAGTTGACACGATCTTTCCATACTGTTGACACATATTGTATAAATCTTTATCGGTGATATTCTGCGGTAATCCTCGGATATACAGATTCGTCTGACTGAGCTGTTCGTTCGGTGAATCACTACTAGCGCTCTGACCTGAACGGTCGACTGTTCCGCCAGCTGGCGCACTCCCGCCATTTGTCGAAACATTCCTCTGACCATTACCGGACTGCAACGAGTTAAATCGGTCACAAAAAGAACTACGTTCACTTTCGGAGTAACCAACCGTAGAAACGTTACCATGAAAAGAGTTGTAAGTTGGTGGTGCCGGGCAGCGCATAACAGGAACGCTAAGACCCCAACTAGCAGAGCCATTAGAATAACCAACAACGCCTGGAGACATCTTAGTAACTTTCAACGAGCGAAGTGTAATCTAAAATAGCGCCAATATAAAATTAACAGCACAAGTTCGGAGCGCAGTACACGTTGCGTATCCTGTTTGAAGTGAAAATGGTAATAGTACCGAACTTAGGCAGTTCGTCAGAGCCGAACGCCCACCTTTTTCTCTCTACGTTTAGCGCAGCGGAATCACGAAAGCGGAAAAGTAAACAGCTTAGTGACTCATTAGAAACTTAAATTGCTAATGTGCACGAACCGGAAACTAGCCGCTTATGCTCTTGAAAAACTGTTCAGCGGCTTTCAGGCGAAGATAGAAGACACTTTTTTAAAAAAGAAACGATAAAAGCAAATTACCAAACCCATTCCACAAGCATATCCTCCCATTGTTTAAATAAACCAAATTCAGAATGATTATGCGTGAAGCCATACGAACTGCAATTTCAATGCAAATGCATATTCTCATCCTATGTCAGAAGCAAACTTTCACAGAGAAGCTTTTTACAGTATTTCCGCAGCAAACAAAAAACCACTTGATGCATCTGCAGTGGAAAACTTGGCAATAACTACTGCACCAGCTAGAACTTTGTTGGCCAAATACTAAACAGATTTCAGATACCCAGAATTAAAATTTTCAGTCATTACAATTTCTTCGCAGCTCAAAACATGGAAAGCAAAAAATCCATGTAATGAACTGCAAAACCTTTCCTTTAAATATGCATCACAAAAAATGTGAGGAATTTAATAACGCATACTTTCTCTGGTATAACCCTACCAGTTTCATCACGTTTTCCTGCTTAGCATACACGAACGCGTTAACCAACTGCGTGCACGTCGCGTATTTAGTATTACAACTGCGGATTGCTTTACTACGACATTGACTTCATTCACAAAACTTACACAATTAAAAGAACAATAAGACAGTAACAACATACTTAGCTGGCATAAGTTCTACCTCTGAAGCAGCTGCCATTAATAACTCTTCGCAAACACTATTAATACTATTACTACAGTAGGAATAATAGGTTGATATATAGTTACGGATACCCCGCTTGTTGAACAGTTTACTGAAAAAAGGTTCTCCAAAGCTTCTGAGTAACTCTTGCTGAAGACGAGAGAAGATAGGTGTCAAAAGCTCCGAAGAAGCTTTTTTCAATTAACTAACGGAGTCTCCGTTACCTATTTATCAGCACGAAAACATTACCAAAAGCCACGTCTTCAAAGCCACCAAAGGAATGACCTGACAGAATAACCCAATATTCCGACATGAAGAGCAGGCGACACTTAGCCAAAAACAATTGTACTTCCAAGATGTCGGCGCATGTAGAAGCAGAAGAGCTCTCTATCCTTATACAAAGACATAAAACCTTAAAAACTTGAGGGAGCCTAAACTGACGTTAAACCCAGTTAAGGCTCTCTTTGTTCAAAGAATTTAGATCACATTTTTCTTTTTTAATCTTACAACAGAGGGAGCACAAATTCTTGCAGGATCAGAAACAAATGGCACGAGAACGTAGTTACATCGTGCAAAGGAATAACTTTACATTCCTTAACGAAACACAAAACAAGCTGCGTTAAAGACAAAACGGGTAAGGAAATGGGGGTCCCATTTTCTAATTGACAACAAACGGTTGTTAGCGAAAAACATAAAACTGAAAAAAAGTCAACAAAAGATTTGCGAGTATTCAGCATGATTTGGACTTTCTGTTACGCACGGCTGAAGATTGGCTGCTAACAATTGTTTTACTTATTAAGTGGTAGTAAAAAATATTACGAAAAGTCAACTCAACGCTTGCACGAGAAACCATGAAATTAAACAAGTGGGAAAGACGGAAGTCAACAGAACGGCATGCACGTGAGACAACTTCAAATCCAGATGGGCATACACTACTGACAACGTCAAAGCAATGTGAACTAAGTAAACTACGGTATTTAGTTTAATTTACAGTTTTTGCACCCAACACAGTTAAACAAGCAACTGATTAAGTTGTCACCAAAGTGTACCATAAAGTCAAGTTGGTGCGACACGTGTGAAAAACTTGCACGAGGCTGTGTAGTAACTACAGGCGAAAGACGAATCGCCGTTTTTTACGGAAGTGACAGGTTTACACATCAGACTGCCTACTGTTCCGCATATCAGAACTCGATGGCACCGTGGCAAAAACGACTTGAACAGGTATTGTTTGCTCAATGGTTATTACAACGTTGTTTAACCAAGACTTGTGAAATTATGGCTCTATGGAAGAAAACGCCACTGACAAATTGGCCAGCATCGCAGAGATCAAGCAATGCTACTCATTAACAGTACCATTGCAAAAACATTCGCACGGCCTGTTTACACAGTACAGTTAGTCGGATGACGCGAACATTCTATTTGAATAATAAGCAAATCACCCCGCCGGAAATTTGTCGATTCATTGTTTCTTCAACATAAATCTCTTTCAAAGTTAAAGCAAGAGATACTGTTGACAAGACCTGACAGTACAAAAAACCTTTTATGAATTAAAAATCTGTTTACATATATTACGAAAACAATTACGGAATACTGAGAGTCCTTTAATGGACCTACGCTTCATGTTAGGCCCTTTTTACGACTTGTTTCCGTTCGAAGTTGAGTCTCTGCAATAAGCCGAACAAATGCTCCGTCGTCAGCGAATGGACGAGCAGCTGTTAGGAAAAATCGCAGAATGCAACGACAGCCCAAGTCATTGAAGAGCAGTCTTTTCCAGCTTAATGACAAAACAAGAGCGTACAGAAAGCTCCAACTCAACAATACAATGTGTTCTGTACTTTCATAATTGATCCTCAGTTCCGTTTTTCAGTATCTGTAATTAAACTTCGAAATGTCCTACCAGTGAATGGATGAGCAGATTGTTAGAGAGAAATACAGAACAATGCATACCTCACGTTTCGGAACTGCTCATGTTCCGTCGTCAGTATACATTGTTCTGTATTTTTCTCTAACGATCTGCTCATCCATTCGCTGGTAGGACAGTTTGAAGTTTAATTACAGATACACAAAAGCGGACAAAAGCTGTGAACCGAATATCACTTATGAAAATACCGAAGCCCGTTACAAGACGTCCCGCCTTCCGAAACCTTTTCTGTATTTCCTGTAATAACAGCTCATCCACTCGGCGTAGGACATTTTTCGGTTTACTAAGGATACCTTTACTTCTAGCAGGAGCAAACCATGAAAAGGCCGCGCAAAACTAACGACAGAAAAACAAGAGCGATTAAGGTAGTCCAACAACGTCCAGCTAAACATTTTTATGCATTGGCCACTGACGGATAGCAGTGAGAAAAACATTAGAGATGAGAAAAATTTTAAAAAACAACAGCTTAGACGCTGTTTGAGTGCTGATCGAAACGCTGATTGACACGTGACGTTGCCCGGCACTCAAAAGACAAAAACCTTCTGCTGTTTCTCCCTTTAGCGAATCAGAGAGCACTGTTGATTAAAATTTTGCTGTTTGAAACACCATATGGCTTTCAATAGTCGCTGAATGCAGCGCTCCTGGTAGTTTTTGCCTCATATTATAATTGCAAAGGGAACTGTCATTTGCAACACGAAGTTTTCAACGATCAACCAGACGAACGCAATGCTCCAAAAGATGCAGGAGGAACAGGATAAACGGTCAGAACATTGAGTTATAAAATCTGTAACACTCTCGACACGGCGATCAACGTAGAGCATAGAAAGATTCTGCAACTGCCACATTATGAATTGACCAAACGCTCCTCTTGCGAAGTAATACAACGAGGAAAAAGTAGAACCATTTTCACCGCGACCTTGACCGGACAAATTCAAGGCTGCAAGTAGCAACTGCGCGAGAAGTTTTCCCTACGAAACAGCCAATCAAGCTCTACCGCCTGGCAATTTAAAACACGTTCGCTTCGATATACGCGATTGCAGCGATTAAGCGAACGAGTGCCAAAGGCAAAATGGATGCTTGCAGGAATGGGAAAAGGCAGCTCACAATTGAACATCACAGTCAGAGATAGAGATAGAGACAAAAGCAATAGAAAAACTTGCGCTGGACGTTTGTATGACACAAGATAAACAACCCGGAATCGTGCCGACGTAGTTGAGATCGTCGGAGTGGTTGCTTTTCTTTAACAGCGGAACGCAAGTCAAATAACGAAAGGTAAAGTTCAAGCGAGGCTGAGCAAATAGAGCCTACAACGCAAAGTTGGCAACAGTCGAACATCGGAGAGAGCCGTAGAATAACACGGTAGGGACAGAGGCGAACAGAAAGCACGCACAACCATTTATCCCAACTGCTTGAATGCAACTAGAGCACTATCGTTCGACGGAACAGGACCTCAGCGCAATGGGCGACGAGTAAAATCAATATACCTGTCACTAATGATTTCAACCTATCCTCTAGTTCAGCCAAAACTACAGAACAAAAGTTACGGTAAACAAAATGAGCGTAAACGGGCTGTTGTGCCTGTAAAACAATGGGAGGTGAAAAAGTAAACTAGAGCAATTGCCCTTCACACGTAGCGTTTAGTAGAAAATCGATGTGCCATTTAAAAAATAAGCACTTGACAGCAACGTCAGGATCAAATGTGCGCGAAACGAACGCTTGGATACAGGCGGAAAATTCGAAAACACCAAGATAAACTGACGACGGAAAGGCAATGCTGGCTGAGAACAAGCAGAATAAACTTGCCTATTGTTTTCTAGACTAGCCGACAGGCAAGAAGCACCAACGATTTGGGTCTATTCGCACCAGCACGACAAAGAAGGGACCAAAGCAACCTTTGACGACAACCTACAGTATGACCCACAAACGAATTTGAGATTTGAACTATGATGTTCAAGTTCTATTGCTGCCTATAACAAAACGACAATTAATTTTTCAGAGCGAAGCTAAACCTAAAGTTCATTGACGAATGCTCGCTAAGCTATAGCCTTAGCTTTATTTTTTAAACTTGTTTCTGTCAATCATACGGATGATAGCGATTTCAGCTTTATCAGTTTTTATTATGTGGAACTTTCAGGACAGCTGTCGCTCCGTCGTCAGCGCTCCTAAACCTAAATATTTTTTAAACCTAGTTTATTCGCCAAGAGCAAGAATAGCCGTATTTTCGTAAATGGAATGAAATGATTGACTGGCACTGAGCGCCTAGCTCCAAACTGATCAGCAATCACCTCCTAGCACTCACTAAGCTACCGTCACATTCAGTGAACGACGCTAAGGGACCTAACAACAGAGTCAGCAGTCATGCATTCCTTCGCGCAAATACAAGTCTGAAAACGCTTTGACATGAAGCGTTAACGATAAGTTCATGCAGCTCATGTCGTCAAGCAGCATAAAATAATAGCCCCTTCGAAAGCATGGCATCAATAGTGAACTTGATCACTTGCTGCTGCCTTCAGCAAAATTATGGAATAATGCCCGTTAATTTTGCTTCAGCCTTTCTTTATTAGGCCGAGAGTTAGGAGCTGACTGCTCCCTATCATGAGCGCTGACTCATCGATAACGTCATCATTCCGTAATTTTACTGAAAACAATTGAAAAAACGCTGTTGCGAATAGTGAAGGTAAACGCCACTGATGTCACGCTATTGATGCCATTGGATAACGCTTTAGACGAAAGAATGAGCAGGAAGGGTTAATCCAAAGGCGGCAGCTCAACAAGCGACTGAGCGTATGTCGCGCAACTACGCGCTTTAAACGTATAAAACAGAGATTCAAGGGTATTGTACTAAAACGATTACCCTGCGTAATGGCAAGAAATAAGCGACAAATCGTAAGCTCACTCACTTACAACAGTTTCGTTTAAGAACTGCATTCCGAGGTCTTACCAACCGCGCAACAAAGCCTCGAAAACACAGTACCAGTACGAACATGCCTATAGCAAATATGTTTGAACTACGGTATAAATTTTTTCCGCAAATTAAGTCGACGCTTGAACTTCTATGCATACTTTCGCAATATAAATAATAAGCTTACACAGGGAAGTGTAATCAGTCGTGACTACTGTTCAAATAATCGTTACTCATTGTTTGCTGAATAGATGACTCATCGGAAACGTTAGCTTAGCATGTTCGTTGCCTACAACAGGTAAAATATGGTCTAATGAAAAGCAATAGACAATTTCCTTATGTAGGCTGCAGATAATTTTTTAAACTTTTCCGCTGCTCAATGGTAGATGGTGGTACGAAGTGGGATTGCAACAATGTAGTTTTAGTTTCCCTTTCGGGCTCTTCATGTCAATACGCTCAAGCAGACAGAGGTCGTTGCAAAACGTTTACCTCTTCCTTTTTGGCTAATTCAAGCAGGTGGAAGCTTAGCGAGCCAGCTGCGTTTCGTCTACTGGAATTGAGATGTCGACCTGTACGATTTTGAAATTCACGCTGAGATCGATGTAAACGACGCTTTGGACCGGTGTCCATATGAGAGGCTGTATCGGTCATTGTAGGCTGGATTGTTCGGTGCTGCAAAAGAGGTTTAGTCTAGAGTGACCCTGTTCCCTAAAGCTTACGGCCGATGTGACAACTACCTGTTCAACGTCTGTCTGCTGACAAACGGCAAAGCCGTTTTGGTGAAACGTTCAGTAGTTAGAAAAGTGGTGGCGGAACGTCAAGCTGCCTGCCATCAACGCAGCGATAGAAAATGTCCGGCAGGGCTGGTCCAGTGCCTATGTTTGCGACGCGTTGGTGCTCTCTCGCTGTTGTAATGCTATCGTCGATTGCATTAAAACTTTCATTGGGCGGTTGGTAGAGACTGCCACTGCAACTGCAGGCGATCCGCCGTAATTATTTTATCGGTTTTGGGTGATTTGCTTTTTACAGTAACACTGATAGGAGTTCAATGCGTGAGATGGGTCTACGACCAGGACGATTCATTGCTGTACCGCTTGGCCTTTTGGAATTCCTTTCGCTTGAGCAATGCTGAAAATTCGGTCAAGAGATGAATGATCTAGATTGACAGTGAAACGCCAATAGGCGTTGGATACGAATGACAGCGGGCGCTAGTTTCGCTGAAGTTTTGAACAAAGTTTCTTCAGGCAGCTTTCCTTCCCGGATAGCTTATAGATGCCTCCTTCTGGCAAATACCACCGGTAAGTAATAGCTTCTTGAGACGCAGACTCACTGTCGGCAACGTCTCGCCACTTTTTTCAACCTATTTGCTGCCATCTGGTCGTCTAGTCTTCAACTTGCACCAAGCGAGTAATGTTGTTTGTCTTTCTTGTTGCGATGAAATCATGGCGGAAAGCGGGACCTAGCGAAAACGGGACATCAAAAAAACAAGTATAGCGCTGTCATTGCGGTCATTTCTCACAACTTTTGTCGTTTCGGTCACCTACGAAACTCTGGTGCACAGACAGACATTGACCCGATTTTTAGAAAAGAGAAACGCGAACATTCTTATGTGTAGGCGTACGTAAAAAATGACCAAGCTCATTCAGACGAGTAACAGCTTGGCGCACAAGTTACCATTCAAGAGGACCTCTCCTTCTTTCATCGGCCAACCGCGGAGGAACTTTGCCCTCTCTAAGGCTGTGCAACTTCAAGGAAACAAGGGCGTTTGGAAATTGGTCTTATAAGTCTCCTACTCGTTTAGGTCGATTGCATTTCGTCTTTGACAGATTAACAAACGAAATGAATTGCAACTTGACTAACGGTTTATTAATATGACTGCATTACATAGCAGCTGAAGCATGCCGCCGCGAATCGTTTTGAAGTTGTTCTATGCCGCTGTTGCGAATGACTGCAGTTCTCGATGGACTTCTTCATCCTCGTAGTTGATACGAGGTGACTAAATTGAATTAATCTAATCTCTACGATAACGCTCTTAAGCTGCGATATAGCTTTTCGTTGAACTGGCAGCACTTTTCCACTCGTATGAAGCTGAGGTGCATAATACGTCATGTTTTATTCCGGAAAAGATAGATGAGCATTTTGTTTCAGTTCGTAGATTGCAGATCTGCCTCATACGGCAGCCGAAATGAAGTATGATGGTCTTCTTCACAAGGAACGTTTGGCAAATTGTATATGCGAAACTGCTTTGTCATTTATGCTAAGATTTCGTCCACTAAGGTGCGAAATGAATTATTATTTGAACCGTTGTAAAATGACATTATTATCCATAGCTTTCGGGACTACGCTTGTTCCGTCTTTAGCGGAAAAATAATAAGGGTGTCGCGCTGTAAGTCCATAGAGCGGAATAAATTGTTCAATGAGCACGTGCGCTCCATGAACCGTTTTTCGGCTTTTCTACTTCCGAACTTTGCTGCTCAGCAATGGCATTTCGCTACTGTGGATTTCGCATCTGCCTCGGCTTTCAACTCGGATAGCCTTGAGTCAAAGCAGCGGAGTGACACGTAATGGAAACCAAAATAGATTGTGAAAAAATAGTATTGTCCGCCAATTTTCCCGCTGCTGTAAAACGTTGCCTAATAATGGCAACATGCAAAACACACAAGTTGCCCTCTGCTTTTGAAATTCGCTTATTCACTTCAAATAACAGATGGGTGAATTGAGCGGAAAGGAGGTTGAAGTCAGTTTGCGAAGCTGTAGTTTCTCCACTTGCCCGTGTACTATTTGATAATTATACGTTCCTTGTTCCACGCATTTCAGCGTCTAAACATTGTCATTGCGTCTCATTATGCATCCGTCGTTCATTTGCAACGGCCGTAGTAGAGAAGTGGGTTTTTTCACTTAAACAAATGAGGCAAATGTAGGTAAACGTCTCAATCTTTCTAGTATTTTGTGCTGGCAGTATTTACACTTTGGAAGTAGGCTATAAACAGGCGGCCGTAATCGTGCTTCGCATGATACCTGTTGCAAGGCAGCCGAAGTTAACGTCATTTTTTGATGAAATAAAGCACTGGCAAAAAATGAGATGCAACAGCATTCTCTCCATACAGTTGCTACTGCTTTTAACAAGTTCCTGCTGACGTCCTGGAGCATATGGGTGCCACATTAGGATAATTTAGCCAGCTTTTATTCAAAGAAGTCCACACAGCCTTTTTAAAAATTTTCAATTTGGGGAAGCGCATTGGCAGCAACAGATGGTAGTCAGATGGGGCAATGCCACATGAGTAGGCTCGGGGTGGTAACACTTCCTGCCTCTGTTTTGCTTTAAGCCCAGAAGAATTTTTTGCCACCTTTTCGACATGAGGCTTAGTTGCTATCTGCCCCACAGTTTGTTTGGCGCATGTTTAGGTTGGCTTGAGCTAATTTCGTAAGCCGCATGCAGCAGACGTTTGTAAAGGCCGTGTGACCCATTTTCGGAAACTCTCAGCACAATGTTCCTTCTGGGTTTTACGATAAGTGGAGAGGAGCACATTTTTTCCATCCATGTTGCGGACACAATCCCTTGTCATGGTTTTGCCAAATCACTCTTTCTTTTTGAGCTGTCGTAGAGCACCTACTTTTCATCAGTAGATACAACCTGCGGCAGTGCAGTTTCCTTCTTTTTACAGACAACAAAATTCCAGTGATGACGTCATCCGTGATAGCATATTGGAACAATTGGAGCGGCAACCATTTCCTGTGCGCATCAACTTGCTCTGCGAGTTCGCGCTTTGTCGCAAGCTGGCTTTTGTCAAGCTGGGCTCGAAAATCTCCGTCTTCCGTTTCCTTTAGGCCAGCGATGGGCAAAGGGAAGCGATTTTGGAGTCCAGGGGAGCGGCAAGCGCGAAAGGGCCGACTGGGGGGGGGGGGTGAAACTAAATGGAGGGATATCGCCGGAGGAATTTATAGGAAGTGGGGTTCCTCACTTCCGGGGGAGACTGGTCGATCATTCTGTCTCGTTATTTCCGAGAATTCCAAGAAGCAAAGGTTTTACATGAAGACCATCTGGAAGCACTATTGTTTCTCCTACATTGCAACATTAATTGCTCCCTATTCATTTCAGTTGTATAAATACATTTAGCTTCCCCCATTGCCCCATAGTTTGAGTTCATTTCTCCGTTGTTGAAGACGGGCTGAAAGTTCTTGGCATCATCCTTCCACTCGTATGTTGTCCGTGGAGGTCGTTTTGCTTGACCTATCGCTTTCCACAATTCAAGAAATTTTGTACAAATTCATTCGTGATGTTGCTACCGTAGCAGAAACCTAAGAGGCTGGTTTTGTTTATGAGCACATTTTTACCGTATGCTATCTTGTTCTACACCCACGTTGTGTTTACGCGCCCAGGGGGGGACGCGGTCTCGAAGCGGGAAAAGCGGAGCGATATCAGGAATCGCCCTGCTCATCACTACTTGAGGCTGTCAGATATTCGTCGACAGTTCGCGTCGAAATCAGCACTTAGTTATGTAATATCTGACACACATTTACTCACCCACGACTGGAAGAGGGAAACCAAAAATCAGGATTACGTTGCCTCAAGATAGAGTATATGCTTTGTCAGCAGAAAGCATGCGCAGTTTGCTTAAGATTGGTCGGAGAATTCGTGACGCACATAACGAATATGTGGAGACGTGCCCTGTAAGCAGAGAATACGTTCTGCTCATTGAATTAGTGTGATTATTTGTGCAGCAGGTAGGGGAGGAGACCGTTAGTTGTTTCCTGTCTAATAAATTTTCATTTCAAAAGCATGTATGCACTATCCAAGGTAGAAAGCGCTAATTCAGTTAATCGCAAATTCTGTAATCACTCTTGTTATGCTGTGCATATTTAAAACGGGCTGATTTATGTGTGCCTTGTTTTTAATATTAATATTATTAGTAGTTTGGACAAAGTTGTAATCTTACGATTCTGTAACTTGCATTGTCATATATTTCTTGTCCAAAGGCAGCAGTTTGGGAGTTTCTTGATGAACTGAACTTATAGTCTCGTCTTAATCGATTTCTACTGTCTGCCGCGTAATTAGAGCTTTAGAATGTTCTTTTCTGGACTTCTTACTTCACGAGTACAAATACAGCTTCGGTGCGTCCGTTACCCATACCCACGGCGAAATTACTGAAATGCGGGTCGAGGAAATGGCAAAGGGTTCCGGGGGCGAAGACAAACGTGGTGCATACTGAAAGTAATTGCTAGGCAATGAAGTTTTCAAGGGGCAGTAAAAGACCAGGCAAGCGAAAACTAGCACAAACAACCATAAGAAGCGAGCTAATGCAAATAGGAAAGTTTAAAGAGTTACAGATATGAATAACGCGCGAATTGGTTGTGCAGCAGAAGTGAACCATTAGTAGTTTTGGAATTTATTCAAACTTAATGGTTCGTAACCGAAAGGACGTTCTTGTGGTTCTCATGATCACGTGCGATCGCACGTGCTGTCTGCACGATAACGGGAAGCATGTGTGGATCGATAACCATGCTCCAGCAAAGCATTTCCCAAAATGTGAATTTCGTTCCAGAAATGTTATACTGCTTGTTTGATGTTTTATCAGGGATACGATACACTACGACTACGCCAAACCCTATTGAAAATATCATGGCACTCTGTCGCCGTTTTTGCGTAAACAAAGAGAGTTGATCCCTCCCCAGAACTGCTCGGCCGCTTAGGTACTCAAGAGCTCTTCCACTGTGAAATGGTTGAGCGAAGGGCTTCTTTCCCTTCGCCCTGATTCGCCTGACCTACCGACTACCGTCTTTTCAGCGAACTCGGCGCTCTTTGCAAGTAAAAATGCACATTGGCCAAGGAGTCCTTAAAATTGGCTTCTGACGGATCCGCGAGTCTCGCAGCAGTCTTACCGTACAGCCCCAATTTCGCCGATAGAACGCTGGCAACATTGAGCTCCTTTTAAAGTGCTCATTTCGATTCGTAAACTTAGCATTTACTTGAGATGAGAATCCCCTGTACGTTTCGTGAAACTGCGGTTTTTCGAAAAGGACTGATTTGTACCTGCATTCGCTACAGGAAGGAAACATACATAGGCAATGTCCTGCTTTACCAGGAAGTGTGAAGAATGGAAGTAGCGTTCAGCCATTCTTTTGCAGCGCTTTTTGTCTCAGCCTCCCTATGCTGTCAAGCGAATGCGACGTCGTGTTAAACGTGTACGCTCAAGAACCTTAGATCAGCCGTGGAACTAAATCCAGCATAAGTGCGACAGAGCTTTCAGCCGCGTCAGTACAGGTCTGTACTTTCCGTCGATTTATTTTATCAATCCCTCTGCAAGATGTGTACACCACTTAGCCTCTAACATCAGCAACCGCAGATGATGAACTTCGATGTTCAACTTAAAAGCCAACATAGACGAAGGTGTGAACGTTAGTGAACATATCCACGCACTGATGGTGCAGAAGACGAAGACATGTCAATAGATGACCCTGCTCCACTTTCTTTTCCCTATATTCGCATGTACCTCCCATCACTCACCGTCTGATGATTTCTCCTGAGACAGTGACCGCCACCTCCGCCTCGACATTCTCTTATGTCCACTGTCTTTCCAGTTATGGAGCAGTGAAACTATGCGTCGTATGTTACCGTGTATCTTCCACCTAGATTTGATGTATGTTGATCGTACAATTCCCACGTTTAGTACGAACATGTGTTTTTCAACAGTTCGTGTGTTATTCCGTGCTTTTGATATGACCTAGCGGACAATTGTCAGAGAACCTAGAACCCTGAAAATCATTTCCTATGCTAAGGTACGGTAATCCATTGTTCGTTTTGTCCTACTTGTCTTAATGCGGCACGCAGTTTGAACGGCAGCAAACTAAGTCGACAAACTTTTTGTATGCTCAGTAGGTTTCATAATTTCGTTGAATGCAGCTATGGCGGAGGTTCCTAAAATAGGGAGATTGCAAACTTATATACAGACTATTGTCAGTTTCGGCCGAAGAAGAAAGCCTCATGGCACAGAACGAACCGCCTGTAGAATCATAGTAGACAATTGAAAGATCCATCTTGAGCTACTAACCCATAAATGAAAGGCGTAATTATAAGATAGAATAGGAACTGCTAAGTAGCAATAAAAATGAGTTGTTTCGAAACTGCCGATTCGGGCAGGTTTTCTTACTCCATTTTCCCGCCGCGCAGTCGCACGCTTTCCAATTTGAAGCGTAGGGTTGCTTGATTCCGAACTATTTTATTTTGCACTGTGCAGCAAACAGTTTCGTGGTGGCTGATGCGCCCTTACGGTTTCGCACTTCACTTAAGCTTATCTAAGCGTAGTTCTTCTTTTCGATCATGAATCGCGCTGGGCAACAGCGGGAAATGTTAACGTGTTTATTTGAAAAAACTCTTCGTTAGGTTAACCTTGAACTGCCCTTGAAAACCAGCAAGTTACGAATTCAGCTGTCGCAGGACGTATCTGAAATTGCTTTTAAAGCGAAGTTACCGTCCTTGCGGTTATATGTTTCGAGAATCATCACGAATAATGGCAAATATCAATTGGAACGCGTATACTGTTAGCTTTGTGCAAAAATAACTGCTGTTTTTTGTTTCAAATTTGGATACATACTTTTAAATAGATTTTTACAATATACCTTCCAAAGTGCAAAATATGCTGCACACATGCTGAAGATGGAATCAAGAATGTGCTGAATGGTACGCGAATTTTCGCAGACAGAAAGCGCCTTCACGCGTCAATAAAAATTATGAATATTAGTGACAGTTAAAATTTCGTAGTCGTGAATCTCGAAACTTCTTCCTCCGCATCGTAACGAGGCAATTATTTATTATTAACAACACATTTTTAAAGAGTAGTTTGCCACAGTTGAAAAAATTGAATTGGAACAGATGGGCGAACACGGACCGGGCGACATCGTCTGCTCGCAAACTCATTGTGCACTAACTGCTTACTGTAAATTGGTGACCACTTGTTTTTCATAACGGGAGGTTTGTTCATACAAAAATTTTATTACGGAAATCATCCCGTTCATTTATGCAACACCGTGTAGCGGAGCACTACCTGATTATCATTTTTGTAGTAGAGTACCTGAGTAGCTTACAGTACCCTTTTTGTCTTGTTGGCTGTTGGTGCCTTACACGTACATATTTTGGTGGTTAAGTAAAGACTCTAACGGCTAGTCTCTACATTGGTGACCCGTGGTCAAATGGACAACCAAACTGTTTCGCCTTCGCAAACGACGGCAGCACTCGCAGTAAAACTGCCACAGTTCTGGCCCCACAGCGCCAAACTCTGGTTTGCCCAAGCTGAGGCACAGTTCGCTCTCGCCAGAATTACGGCGTCGACCACGAAGTTTTACCATACTATTGCTTCACTGCCCGACAGCATTGCGACTCAAGTGGACGACCTCTTGGAACCTTATGGCGACACGCCATATGAGTATCTCAAAGCCAAATTGTTGGAGAGGCTCACCACGCCAGTTGGTGAACAATTTCACGCACTGATAGATTCCCACCCAATAGGCGACCAACGCCCATCACACATTCTTCGTGAAATGCGTCGAATGGCGGCTGGTATGGTAGACCTGAACAGTCCTTTTTTTCGGCAATTGTTTTTTAAATCGTTTGCCGCCAAACGTTCAGTTAGTGTTGAAAGCCACACAGACGACCAACATGGACGATCTGGCACGGGCCGCCGACGAACTGATGATCACGAGCAACTCTGTAAACGCAGTTGTTGGCGTAAATGTGCCTTCTGAGATGACAGAGCTTCAAACCTTACGCCAGGAAGTCGCTGACTTACGAAAGCAGTTACACCGATTTAGTGTGACGGAATTGCAGCAGCGCATTCCACGCCGACGTTCCCTCAGCCCGTCCGGTGGACGTGACAACCGTCGGCGCACTAGTTCACCATCAGTAAGACCCCTCTGTTATTTCCACCGCAAGTTTGGCCAACGTGCTCGTCGTTGCCGCTCCCCGTGCCAGTTTCAGGGAAACTAAATACCCGGGCGCTCAAGGCGGTAGAGAGCTCGGGGTGGTTCCGTAACCGCCACCTTTTCTTTGTCCAGGATAGAGCGTCGAACTTGTCTTTCTTGGTCGACACTGGCTCAGAAGTCAGCGTGCTTCCGCGAGCATCACAGCAGCATAGCCGACGGCGATTTCGCGGCCCACTTTTCTTGGTGGCCGCCAACGGCGCCCAAATCGCAACCTATGGGACCCGCACGATTAACATCGATTTAGGCTTCGAGAAGCCTTTGCAGTGGTCGTTCTTGATCGCCGACGTCCGCCAACCGATACTCGGTGCCGATTTCTTTCGTCACTTTAACCTTCTAGTTGACGTCAAGCGGAAGCAACTAATAAATGCCCAAACGTACGCAGTTGCCCCAGGCACACCGTTGCGAAGCACGGCCACATGTTAT